>OX608080.1:95025092-95416692 GCA_951509765.1 Sphenella marginata | reverse complement strand
CGTATTGGAATCCCTACCAAGAGGGACACCAATACGACACTTAAGTACCTTTCTCCACGACACGGCGAACAACGTGAAGAGGCATTAAAGTTTAGTTTCTCATCTATTTTTACTCCTAAGTATTTGATTGTGTTGACTCTCCCAATTGCTTCACGGCACGCTGCGCCAGAAACGATCCTTACCTCAAAGTCGGAGTACAGTATATTTGGCTTTACTTTATGAGAATATGCGCTAAATAAATTGATGTGACGCAAAAAAGAAAATCATCGCCGGAGCCGTTGTTGAGAAAATCGCGAATTAATGGCAATTTTTTGCACGGCTTCGGAAAACTACATTCCCTTTCAGATTTAAAAAAACGTCATATATTCTGAAAGAGGACCTAACACTGCATCCCGCACATGTTTTACTTTTAACATATCATGTTACTTGCTCTTGTAAAGTGCAATTGAAAATGCATTTTTTGTTACTTATACGCCCCGTGGTGCTAAGGAAAATTAAAAAGAAGAAGAAGAAATTTTTCGAGTACGCAGTTTTATAGAGCGATTAGTTTCGGCATAACAAAGTGTAAATTTTAACTACCTAGGGGTTACCGTTGATTTTTGGCGATTTTTTTTTGTAAGGTGACTCGGTTTTATTTTCATTAAAATAGGTTAATAAAATCAGGTTTTAGAGCAGTTTTGGAGGCTATTTGGTCAAAAAATAGGGGAAGATAGTATTCTCTCAATGCGGTTGATTTAAGAAAAGCTTGCAGATTATGACTTCGAAAGTTGTCACGAGAAAACTTGCACAGTTTTTTTGTTGGGGGGGAGTCCGCACCCCCTGCCTAAAACACGTGTGAGTGACCTCTTCTATATTTCCGAGTATAGGGGTTGTAGGAGTCTTCTACGGACAACCCTAATCTGCTATTAAAATTTTTAGATTAGGAATACTTCTCCCAGAATCTGGACTAAAAGCTCGGATGGCCTATTTTTTGGCCCTCTATAACTCAGCAATTTGAAAAAATTTTTATGTTTAAGTAGTAGAACATGAAAGCCACAACATTTATCCCTATCACTCAAGGACGTTTTGTCATCCCCTCTTCACTGCTGATTATTAGCATCGGATTTTTTGGCACTACTTTTTCCGAAAATCGACATTTTGGCCATTTTTGTACCTCTATATGTCGGCCGGGAAATGTGTTATGACTATTTACAGAAGAGAATATGATAGCCCTAACATTTTTCTTTACTGCCCAATGTCAAAAAATTATATGTCAATTACCAAAGAAAAGTGAGGTGTCTTTAGGTAGATAGACCATATGCAATTCTTCCATATAAAAATTCACAAGTAAAAAATTTTTTTTTTCAAACTAATTAAATTTTGGAAAGCTAAATAATAATATGACTACAGTAAGTGTTATTATATTAATTTTATTTAAACAATTCAATCAATTAAATATGCAAACTGTTGTATGCGCAAATCGCTCTTTGAAGCTTTTCAAAATATAAGGGGTGATTGCTTGCAACTTTATGATGCTCCCAAGCTTTCTGAAAGTCATGATGTACTGACTCCATGGCTTGCTCACTGAAGAATCCTAGACCCATTTCTTTTAATTTGCGGAACTGTTCCACATGAAAGAATACTACTTGAACTTTCGGAGTAATGGGGATTTCTAGCAGCATGTAACTGGTTTTAAAGGATTTTAGGCCAAACGTGTAATTCGTGTCCAAATTGTTCCAAAGCATGAGTTGACTACTTCTTTGAAGTCGTTCAATACTTTCACATATTTTAAGATGGCAATGTTGCATATTTAACTGATTGAATTGTTTAAATAAAATTAATATAATAACACTTACTGTAGTCATATTATTATTTAGCTTTCCAAAATTTAATTAGTTTGAAAAAAAAATTTTTTTACTTGTGAATTTTTATATGGAAGAATTGCATATGGTCTATCTACCTAAAGACACCTCACTTTTCTTTGGTAATTGACATATAATTTTTTGACATTGGGCAGTAAAGAAAAATGTTAGGGCTATCATATTCTCTTCTGTAAATAGTCATAACACATTTCCAGGCCGACATATAGAGGTACAAAAATGGCCGAAATGTCGATTTTCGGAAAAAGTAGTGCCAAAAAATCCGATGCTAATAATCAGCAGTGAAGAGGGGATGACAAAACGTCCTTGAGTGATAGGGATAAATGTTGTGGCTTTCATGTTCTACTACTTAAACATACAAATTTTTTCAAATTGCTGAATTATAGAGGGCCAAAAAATAGGCCATCCGAGCTTTTAGTCCATATTCTGGGAGAAGTATTCCTAATCTAAAAATTTTAATAGCAGATTAGGGTTGTCCGTAGAAGACTCCTACAACCCCTATACTCAGAAATATAGTTGAGGTCACTCACACGTGTTTTAGGAAGGGGGTGCGGACTCCCCCCTAACAAAAAAACTGTTCAAGTTGCCTCGTGACAACTTTCGAAGTCATAATCTGTAAGCTTTTCTTAAATCAACCGCATTGAGAGAATACTGTCTTCCCCTATTTTTTGACCAAATAGCCTCCAAAACCGCTCTAAAACCTGATTTTATTAACCTATTTTAATGAAAAAAAAAACAGAGTCACCTTACAAAAAAAAATCGTCAAAAATCAACGGTAACCCCTAGGTAGTTAAAATTTACACTTTGTTATGCCGAAACTAATCGCTCTATAAAACTGCGTACTCGAAAAATTTCTTATTCTTCTTTTTAATTTTCGTTAGCACCACGGGGCGTATAAGTAACAAAAAATGCATTTTCAATTGCACTTTACAAGAGCAAGTAACATGATATGTTAAAAGTAAAACATGTGCGGGATGCAGTGTTAGGTCCTCTTTCAGAATATATGACGTTTTTTTTAAATCTGAAAGGGAATGTAGTTTTCCGAAGCCGTGCAAAAAATTGCCATTAATTCGCGATTTTCTCAAAAACGGCTCCGGCGATGATTTTCTTTTTTGCGTCACATCAATTTATTTAGCGCATATTCTCATAAAGTAAAGCCAAATATACTGTACTCCGACTTTGAGGTAAGGATCGTTTCTGGCGCACCGTGTAGGTATTAGGTTAGATTAGGTTATGTTACGTTACGTTGGGTTAGGTTAGGTAAGGTTAGATTAGTTTAAGTTAGGTTAGTTTAGGTTATGTTACGTTACGTTACGTTGCGTTAGGTTAGGTAATGTTACCTTACGTTAGATTAGTTTAGGTTAGGTTAGGTCAGTTTAGGTTATGTTACGTTAGGTTAGGTTAGTTTAGGTTAGGTTGGGTTAGGTTATGTTACGGAACGTTACGTTAGGTTAGGTAAGGTTATGTTACGGAACGTTACGTTAGGTTAGGTTAGGTTAGGTTATGTTACGTTACGTTACGTTAGGTTAGGTTAGGTTAGTTTAGGTTAGGTTAGTTTAGGTTATGTCACGGAACATTACGTTACGTTAGGTTATGTTACGTAACGTTAGGTTAGTGTAGGTTAGGGTAGTTTAGGTTATGTTACATTAAGTTAGGTTAGGTTAGGTTAGGTTAGGTTGGGTTAGTATAGGTTATGTTACGTTAGGTTACGTTGCGTTAGGTTAGGTTAGGTTATGTTACGTTAGGTCAGTTTAGGTTAGGTTGGGTTATGTTAAGTTAAGTTAGGTTAGTTTTTTTCGGTTAGGCTAGGTTAGGTTAGGTTAGGTTAGAATAGGTAAGGTAAGGTTAGGTTAGGTTTTGAAACACTTCCTCCTGCAACCATCCATATAAAAGGACTCTGATTTAGGTTCTGTTGGATTTAAGCAAACTGGATGTGCGTTAGAGCTGGACATTCACATATGAAATGCTCAAGAGTTTCTTTGCACCCCTCTTCGTTGCAACTCCTCAATCTGTTGTTGAACGGGATGCCCATTCTTTCGGAATGTTGGCCCATCATTGAATATTATCTTTCTTGATCTTGTGAGCAATTCTTGTGATCTCTTTTTATTGTAGGCCGGCACCGTAAGTTTTAGAGATTTTCCAGGCATCGGTGAATAGTCCATTGTGATACCACTAAATGAGGGCTGAGTCTCATTCTCCTTTAGACGTTCAGGAAGTTGAACCCTTCTGTGCGCTTAGTAGAAAAAATAGTGCTTCCGATTACAGTGAAGTCTAGCTGTACTATTGAAGAGACCTAGGTAGAGCCATCTAAGGTTGAGTGTGGACTTGATAAGATACCCACAGATGCGGACGAGTTGACCGTGGTTTCCAATGTTAATTTTAATTAGTTTGTTGTTGGGAATTCAACACGCATTAGGGAGCTTGGTTCTTGGTTCACAGCCTAGTGCTCTGTGGACTGCCCTACTATCTATGAACTTAGGGCAGTTTCCAGGTATGCCAATGGGACTACTGAGTGTTTTATTGACTTAAGTCTGCTAAAATATAAAAGGATGCTACAATTCCCTCTCCCCACACTGTAAAACTGTTTTTCATACATAACTCTCCAAACTAGTCAAACGTGCTCGTTGTTTGATTGTCATACATTTTCTCAGCTTCAACTCGTTCATCACCATAATTCAGACCTTCCTCTTGGCACTGTCGGCCTTTAAAGCACTTCATCATTTGGGCTTTTATGTCTCAGGCTTTACGTCTTCTCATGAGCTTTTGTCAACTAAGCAAAAAAGAAGAAAAATTAAGTAAAAACCATCAAACAATTGGGAATGCAAATGTTCGCCTGATGTTAGAGCTGGCGGGGAAAGTAGGCGGTTAAAGGGAGCAATGTGACAGTCAACCAAGTCATGTCAGGTAGGTAGGCAGCTGTCATTGTTATCATCAAACAAACTTCCATTGACTAGATATTGTTGATGTTTGTTGGCTTACAGGCAAGCGATGGTGGGCTCGTCGTCGTTTTTAAAATGGCTTTCAATTTTTGTCATTTTTCTATTTTGTCATTTCATTTTACCTCATTCAGTGCGAGACTATTGTATTGAACTATTTTGAATTAACACACGCACATGACCGTAAATGAATACTCAACTTAAAATGAATTTTCTTATTTATCGTGGTCACATGGTTGCCTTCTTTACAGTACCTTTATATACATATGGTCGTTTTTGTGCTTTTGGCGTATGCTCAGTATAGAATTGAGGAATTTTTCGTGTTGAGTAGTTTTTCAATCTGCTCATGCAGTAAATTGTGAAATAAAGAAAAAAAGATTTTGGTGGAGTATAAAAAAATAAATTTAATATTAGTTGGCAACCCTAGCTGTTTACGTTTTCAGAAAAAATTTGTTGCTTACAATAACAACTAAAATACTTTTCTTTTGCTATTCATATTGACATATCTGACCTAATTTTTATAAAAATTAAATGGGTGGCAACCCTATAAAACATACTAAGTGCCACTGCTTTAGTAAAAGAGATAAAAGCGCATAGGTATAAAAATATATATTTAGTATTAGGTGGCAACCTTCGCTATTGAGGCTACCAGATAAAAATTGACTGAATAACACATAAAACACCTTTAATAGGTGGCAACCCTATAAAACATACTAAGTGGCACTGCTTTAGTAAAAGAGCTTGAAATGTAGAATTTTACTTATATTCAAAAGTTTAACAAAATAGGTCAAACGGTTTTCGAGAAAACGGTGCATATGTATAAATATACATTTAATATTAGGTGGCAGCTCTAACTTCTAGATTTTGACGCTATCAGAAAAAATTTATTGACTACAAAAACATATAAAATACCTTAAATTTGATATCCATATTGTCACATCTGACCTATTTATTATAAAATTGTTAATAGGTGGCAACCCTTTAATTTTGTTTTTTACTTATATTCGGAAGTTCATCCAAATCGGTCAACTCGTTTTCGAGATAAAAACGAATAGTTATAAAAATTTGGATTTAATATTGGGTGGCAACCCTAGCTGTTTAAGCTATCAAGAAGTATATTTACTGCAATAACATGTAATCTTTCATTTGATTTTCATACTCACATACATATCTTACATAATTTTTATAAAATTTTAAAAATGTGGCAACTCTGTAAAAACATACTACTACGTGCTTTAATTTCATTTAAAAGTTTATCCAAGTGAGTCAAATAGTTTTCGAGTTAATATTGGATATGCAAAAAATTTCATTAAGTGGCAACCCAGGCTGTTATTTCCCTGAAATATCTTTGTTCTGTGACCGATTTTGAGGTTAGAGCCCGATCGTACTTCAATATATCGACAGCCACACTGCAAAACCCCGTAAGTCACTATTTTTCCAGAAATAAGGTTCTGAGCCTTTCCCATAGATCGTGATATTTCGCACATTAAAAATTAGTCAAAATCGGGTTACAACTTCCCGTTTCTTTCCAGTGGTGAAATGAAATAACCGTCGCCCATATACATACGTTATAATTATTACAGTTTTTTCCCTCTCCTGAAAACTTTTTGATTTTGGACATACAGGGTTTTGCAGTGTGGCTGTCGATATGAGTTTTTCTGCAAAAAATTGCAGTTCGGCAACCCCAGCACTTGCTGGAAGATCTAATTAGCTGCTTGGTTCATTTCTATAAAGGTAGCCTTATATCATTTTTTTTTCTATAATTTTTTATTTTGCAAAGATGTCATGTGTCTTCTGATTACCTTTATTTGTTTTCCTTTATAAGTTACACTTTGACGGCATTAAATTGATGTTTCATCGCTCAATGCATGTCATCATTCACAAAAAAGGCAAACAAGTACAGAAAGCGTCTTCATAACGCCTTGAGCGCCAACACCTCGTTGCATAAATACGATAGAAAACGGACAATTGGTTGGGTAAGCGCCCTTTCTGTAATTGACTAGGTTATTAAGGACAAGTTTGCCGATAAAAATATGTATTGGTCTTCGTGCCCTGTGAGGCTTGTCATATTTTCTGTCATCAATTAAAAATTTGACTATTATTTATATATATTTATTTCATATTTTATTATGACTTCGTCGAGGTGATATTTATTCAAGATCACGTGATTTTTATAGGCTGACTGTGCATCATATATTGATTTTCAAAAGCAATGAAGTGACTAGATTTTATGTCATAAAATATTTAATTTAACAAATTATCGTAATGATGATTTAGTTAAAGTCTTCATATGAAATCACATGACTTGATATAACTTTCGAGCTTTTATACATCTTTGTGATGTGAGCTTAAAGTGATTTAATATAGCTTTATAAGTTTTGATGCTTATAATAATATATGTTTTATTGTTATTTAATACTTTCCAATTTTTCCTTGAGGTCATAGACTTACGTTCTTGTAGCGATATCATATGATATTTTATCACAATATCATTGCAATGTGATCATGTGACTTTATTATTTTCTTTTTAGTTTTCGCCTAGCTGATATTATCAACACAGTCTTGTTATATCTCAAGATTTCTTATATTGTTTTATTCTCTATGATATTTTTATTTCGGTAAGCAGTGATGTGACATCACATGATTTTGTTGAATTACTAATGTGACTTCATATGTTATAATTTGATATTTTATTGACATTTTTTGCGAGTTGAAATGATCAGACTACTTTTATGAAAGTACCTAAACATTTTAAAATTCTATTTCACATCTCAGGAAGTAATGATGTGATATCACGCGGTTTGAATAAAGTTAGTTTGCCTCGAAGTGATATTATTAGTACAGTTGTGTGATATTACAAGATTCTCTGCATTTTCCCTCACTTTTATTTTGGAAAATAGTTATGTGACATCACATGATTTAGTTGAAGTAATGATGTGACATCATATTATATGATGCAATTTGATGTTTTATTGAATTTTGAAATTATCAGAGTTTTTTTATGAATATATAAACTAGGGCTGTGCGATTAATTAAATAATCAAAATTTTGATTAATCATAATTTCGATTACTCAATTAATCGTTTAGTTATGATTTTTGATTAATCAAGATTTTTTTTATTTTTTAATTTTTGAATGGTGTTTAATTTTTTTTATTTTAAGCTATTTCAAGGCAAACTTTCACATAAGAAATTAAGTATTTTAATCAGTTTTTGATTAAATATTTATGAAAATACTACAGTGATGCTCGTTTTGATTAATCATAATTCTGATTAATTAAGCAATAGATTAATAAAATTAAGGCACAGCCCTAGTATAAATTGTAAAATTCTGTTTCACTTTTCAATAGCATATAAAAATAAAATGAGGAAATTTCAAAGTTTAATAAGTGCTTCTTCTCGGCATTTTGTATCAATTAAGATATCTTCGTTGGGCCCATTTTTGTGCCAAGTTGGCTACTGATGACTTAATGGGCCAAAAAGGTAAATGTCAACCAACAGATTGATCAAAATTATTTGAGTTTTCGGGTTATGAGTTAGTCAGCTATACGATTCTGTTTAATTGAAAGTTTTTGGGCAGCTTCAAAACGAGACAAAAATATTGAGAGCAATAATGGTAAAGACATCTTATTCTGCAAATCCTCACTACCACCATACACTTCAACCTCTATTCAATGTCTGTATGTATGCAAACTTCCTTAGTTGACTAACATTAAACGTGTCAGTTTTTGAAAAGCAAAGTATGCCTGACTTTAGATCTCTAATACAACAGCTGTCTGCTTGCCTGCTGGTCAAATACTCGCACTCATACCAAAACGTTAAGTACAACAGCTTCAATAGAATTGACATACGGACATATGGAAAATATCTCATATACTTAGACAGCGAACACGTGTGAGAACGCAAACACAAATACAAATACAAATACATACAAACAGAAATGAAACAACTACAACATAGAGATATATGCAATCGTATATAGTTTATGCTGATAGAATCATGTGTGGAGATGAATACAAAACACACACACACACATACACACACATACACATACATATACGCACACATTAAATCAGTCGTCCATTGCGGCGTAAAATAGGCAATGGGGCAATGAAGTCACTGAGTCAAACAAACAAACAAATAAACAGACAAACAGACTATAAGGGCCACTTTCATAAAAGCCGGTTAAGCCTAATCGGTGATTAATTTGACAGCTAACCGTACAAAATACGTCAATTAAACTCCGGTTAGCGGCTACCGGCTTTTATGAAAGCGGCCCTAAGTCATGCAAAGAGGTGCAGACGAGCTTTTAAGCCAGAGGCTAGTGAATTTCTTGAATTGGAAAATGTCATCGAGGACAACGATGACGACGATGGCTACGTCTAAAATGCTAAAACAGCACATCATCAGCTTTTTCATCGTACATACACATAATGCGATTTGAATTGAATATGCGTATGAGTATGAGTATGCGTCTGTATGTATGTATGTATTTATCAACGTAGGGATACGTAACTGAATAATGAGCCACTGCAATTGGGGATTCCACTCTTATACGACTATTGCATCCTGGTACACAGTTCGAAAGCACGTGAGTAATGCCGTGGGGTCACTAGAATATTATAGTCTGAAGATGGCAGCGTCTAACCTCCAAGCCGTGATGATTAAAGCAGTTGAGGATCTTGGGTCTTGCAGTGGAAATTGAAGAGGTATATAAGTGCAGGCGCCTAGTAAGAAAATAGTCAATTTCGGATAGAGGTGGGAGAAATTGCTGGCTTATAACGAGTGGCGCAAAAGTAAGCTTCCGATCGATGTTTTTTGGCTGTAATTAAAAAAAAAAATGAAAATCTTTGATTCTTCTTGTGGATTATTTTTATTTGGTCTTTTAATTTTTTTTACATGAGAAGAAAAGCTTTGAAGTTCTTAAATTACCAACGCGAACAAAAACTCTCAGAAGAACCTCCTTTGATGAACTCGGAATGGCAATAACAAAGTGGAAAACAATAAGGCGCCTGGAAATAAAAGGCTTACCGCAACACTGTACAACCATGGAGGTGAAGCCTTGTGAATGTTTTTGAGGGATAGTTAAGATACCTAGATAACCTTCATATGAACGGAACCACTGAGCGATATTCGATCTAGTCTATTGTGTGAAAGGTTGAAGCATAGTATCAATAAGCTCGTGAGAAAATCTTTGAAAATCAGGAAATTTATGCGGTCCCGAAGGTATTTCTATGAAAACCCGTCGTTAAAATCAAGTGCAAGAACAATGGTGACGGATTCGCCTTTCAAAATCTCCTAAGCCTTTGAAGATAGAAGAAGCTTCATATATAAAAAATGGTGCTTGTCATATTCCACCATGAAAAGCTCTTCTTATATTAATATTAGTCCCATAAATTTTACGATTTATTGCATTACTGGCATACTTCTTTCGCACAAATTGTCAAATCGTAAAAGCTGGCATACATGCAAATATTGTTTTGTTTATCTTTAAAGCTTCACATGTGCTTTCGTTAGGCTTATTGTACCTACTGCTATAACTAACTGTATATAAACAAAGCGAGAGAGCTTTAGGTAGTTTCACATAAATATTAGAAATACATATAATTGAAAGCTTTTTTTTACCAAAAAAGGAAGAGTTTCTCTGGAATTTTCGAATTTCTTCGACAATGAGGTGAATTATTCTTTTATCTAAATTATCTTTTATCGCTGTTTCGGTTTATAGTTGGCCAAGCAAATTATTTTCGATGTACTAAAATTATTTTTGACCAAAACCCTAATGAAAGCTTGTTCTATTTTATAATATGAAGAACTTTGTGAAATGGCCTAAAATTTTTACAAAATTCATTCCTAGTAGCAGAGTATGAGTTCAGATGAATAGAACATTATATACTCAGCGGTGAGCACTATCAACTAAGTAAGGACCGATTTTAACAGTTAGTGGGTTGCCACGCCCCTTTTTTCGATTTAGAAAGTTTCGATAAATGTATATAAGGATAATAAAAACAGCTTTAATAATCAAATTTTTAAACTTTATTGAACTCATCATTCTTTTGACAATTTTATTATTGGAAAAGGGGGTTGACGCCCACATTTCTAAACTTCGACTTTTAATAACTACTTAACACTAAAAGCTTTGAAAAAGTTGGAAAGGCATAGCGATGACTTCCTTGAAAGCAGTTCCGAGATTAAAAGGCTAAGATGTTTGTCAAAGCTTTCACTTAAGTTTCTTTAAAAAATAAATTTTAAAAAGGTGTATGATTTCAAAAGTTGTGTGGTAGATTCACAACTTCTAAAAAAAAGTGTAGTAGATCTGTTACATTGGTAATAGAAGTCCGCTCACTGATGAGCATTTTAAAAAGCAAGACTAGTGTTGCTTACTTACCGGCGTTGTAATCACAAAATAATTGAAAAACTATCCTTTTTTTGTATATAGGTATATATATTTTTATGGGATATCTTAATATTTGTTTCATATTTCTTGTACAGGGTTTGTAGCTTAACTTAAAACTACATGATTATGACAAATAAAATAAAATAATGGCTTACTTACAAATATACTCAGTTGCATTTAAATTTTTGCATATTTATAGATATTTAAAAACATAAGATGTGAACTTCTTTAAAACCAGCGTAATCTAACGCAATACACACTTTCGACAGTTTTACCGAGCTTTCTCGAGCTTTTTCACATACAGCCTAACACGAAACGTACAAAAGCTCGTGACTTGCTTGAATAATTTTCGCAGTAGACATCGTTTAGCTTTGTTGTCTTCTTTTATCTCATGAGTTTTCTGTTTCATATTTTTACATTAAATATTTGTTTGAATCATTTTACTCGGTACACGCTTACTGTTTTATTTTAAAGCATTTTTTTTTGTTAACAAACTTAATATTTGGTTATTTGTTGTTTATACCATTTTTATATTGTTTGCTTTAAATGAAGTCTGGCTCTTGTTTATGTGTTTTATTATTTATTCAAAAATTTTATGCTAACTAGCAGTAGAATTTCATAAATAAATACAAATTATCGTACTAGTTTACGCGTTCTCTTGATAGTTCTATTTGTTTAAGACGGATTTTGGTTTTGTTTTGAATATATTTACAAACAGTGCAGTTGTTCCTTAATAAACTGCACTCTAATTGAAATGGGAACCGAAGTTTATTTAAAAAGAAAGAAAGAAAGCTAATATAAATGAAAGGGAATGACTCGGGGTTTCCCCGACCAAGGGCTGTTATTTCACTACCCCCCTGCCTAAACCGTCAGTTATCCTCCCCCCAATAATGTCATCCTCCGAGCAGCTCCTTGCAGCGGGACTGCTCAAGACTCTCCTGCTCCGGGCTGGTATTGAATCCAACCCCGGACCTAGAGAATGGATCTGCTGTGTATGCTGGAAGAAAATTTATGTGAAACGTTCACATTCGGTACAATGCTCTAACTGTAGCAGATGGTTGCATCTAACTAGTTGCTCCGGACTAAATCCCTCTACTCATAGACCCGCTAGTTTTTATAAAACTTTTGTGGCCCCTTGCTGTTCACGTCCTATGACGTCCAGTGGCCGTCGTCGATCAAGTATCGCTCCGCCACATATGTCTGACTCTGTCACATCAGTCTCCACGACTAGCACTAACAATGCACATCAGCAAGTAGACCTTTCGAGCGGCCGCTCACGCCCACAGGCGTCAACATCTCACACAGCAGCTCACAGCTACTCCCTACGTAGCACTTCCCAAGTGGATTTGAGCAATGCTGAGCGTCCGCTCTCTCCCACCCCCTCGGTCAGCCCCTCTTCTTCCAGCATTAGCACGAGTATAAGCCACAACCATCAGCTCCTGGTCCCTTATACTACGTGCACTGTTTGTCGGTTAAGATTATATACGCCGTTGGCATCAGTCAAGTGCAATAACTGCTTTGGCCTGTGTCACCTGCTCATATGCTCTGGACTCGCGAACAGGAACCTATGGACTGATACGTACGTTGCGCCATGCTGTCGAGCTACGCAACCTTCAACGTCGTCCGACTCGCCTCTACCTTCTGGTAACGCGATTCCTTCGACTTCAAGATTGCGCCGTAGTGCGCGACCCAGCCTATTACCACCTAGGCATACGCACCAGTCCTTGACCCCCAGCATCAACTCTGCTCCCCCTACACACTTCGGTATCCTGCAATTTAATTGCAACGGCCTAACTGGCAAAATTGTTGAAGTGACAAATTTAATGAAGCGACTGAACATCAAGATCGCGGCGATCCAGGAGACAAAGTTAGGTGGAAGGTCGTCTCTTTTGACCTGCAACGGGTACAATGTACACCGTTGTGACCGTGCGAGAGGGCTTGGGGGTGGTCTGGCATTCATCACGCATCAATCTGTGCAGTATCGTCTATTTGAGCCTGACATCGACCCGAGGGACACCACCTTAGAACGTCAAGGTATGGTTGTCCGGTCAGGCGATGTCGACCTTGAAATCATAAACATTTACGTACCTCCTGTCACCTGTTGTCCCAGGGATTACCACCCTGACATTCGTGCGTTACTCAGGGGCGAGAACCGCGTCATCCTTGGTGACTTCAACGCACACCACGACCTGTGGCACTCCAGCCTGCAGGCCGATGGTAGGGGACAGGAGCTGGCTGACCAAATAGATGATTCGACGTTCTGCACGGTTAATGGGGATGCCCCCACTAGAGTGGCGGTAAACTGCTCTAGCTCGCCAGACATCACCATAGTCAGCGCTGGACTAATAAACTGCGTTGACTGGCGACCGATGCTGATGCTTGCTTCAGACCACCTACCCATAGTGCTCTCAATCGATCGCCCCACCGACTTTGTCACCGCTGAGAAACGCACTTACACTAACTTCAATAAAGCCGACTGGGAGGGTTTTCTCAACACCACAGAGAGCGCCTTCGCTGCTCTTCCTACCCCGTCTGACGTACGAGAAGGGGAAAAGGCGTTTCGTATGGCCCTAATTTCAGCCTCCCACCAACACATTCCGTCAGGTAGAATAAAGGAAGTGCGTCCATTCTTCCCCGCAGAGGCAGCGGCCCTGGCAAATGAACGTGACCATATTAGACACCTTGACCCTACGGATCCTCAAATACGGGCTCTTAACGCGGAAATCAGACGCTTAGTAGATCAACACAAACGCGCTAAGTGGGAGGAGCACCTAAGGTCTTGCAACCTCTCGGCTGGAGTTGGCAAATTATGGTCGACGGTGAAATCTTTGTCCAACCCGACTAAACCTAACGACAAAATATCCATCGCCTTCGGTGATAAGGTTCAGTCGAAGCCAAAAAGATGCGCGAGCGCCTTCTGCCGACAATTTGTAATGCATCCTACGTTGAACAAAGATATTCGCCGAGCCACCAGGGAAGCGCACAAACACAAAAACAGCGATGCGCCCGTTGCCATCTCCACAACAGAAGTTCATGAGGCTATTCGGAGATCCAAGAACACCAAATATATCGGCCCCGATGGCATTTCCATGCTGATGCTGAAACACCTTGGCGACGAAGGCATAAGATACCTCACACAAATTTTCAACCTTTCCCTTTCCACCTTTGTTATTCCTGAAAGATGGAAACAAGCAAAGGTGGTCCCACTACTAAAGCCTGGCAAGCCAGCTGCCGTAGGGGAGTCATATCGCCCGATATCTCTCCTCTCGCCAGTAGTGAAAGTGTTGGAAGCCACCTTGTTGCCGTACTTCACCGCAAACCTGCGGCTCGCCGAACATCAGCATGGATTTCGCAAAAATCACAGCACCACCACCGCGCTGAACGCCATAACCACTCAGATAGGGGACGGGCTAAACCAAAAGCGTCCAAACCACAGGACAGTGCTAGTTGCGCTTGACTTGGCCAAAGCTTTTGATACGGTCAACCATGCGCAACTAATGAAAGACCTTGAAGATTCGTCCCTTCCTCCCTGTCTTAAACGTTGGACTGCAAACTATATGAGTGGTCGTCAATCGTCGGTTGAGTTCAGAGGCGCAAGATCAAAACCCAGAATAGTTAAACAGGGGGTGCCGCAGGGTGGTGTCCTATCCCCGTTCCTGTTCAACTATTATATATCGAAACTTCCCCCCCCACCAGAGGGTGTCTCGATCGTCTCTTACGCCGACGACTGTACGATTCTGGCAACAGGCCCCTCCGTAGAAGAACTCTGCTCTCGTATTAACTCATACCTCCCAGCCGTGTCCGAATTCTTCGCCGGGAGAAACCTGGCATTGTCACCGAATAAGTCCTCGGCCACCCTATTTACGACGTGGACAACGCAAGTGAACATGGAATTAGACGTCTACGTTGATAGTGTCAAGCTACCAACTGTCTCACACCCCAAAATCTTAGGGGTGACGTTTGATAACATGTTCAAATACGGCGCTCACGTAACCGCAATTGCCAATAAAGTCCAAAGCCGTAACAAAATCCTCAAGTCCCTAGCTGGCAGCACTTGGGGTAAAGACAAAGAAACGTTACTAGCTACATATAAAGCAATTGGCCAGCCGGTACTGAGCTACGCGACGCCTATATGGTCGCCGGGGCTAGCTGACACACACTGGACGAGGCTACAGGTCTGCCAAAACACCGCCCTTCGTACCGCCACTGGGTGTCTTCTTATGTCTCCTGAGCATCACTTACATAATGAAGCGAAAATGCTCGCCGTTAAAGAGCATAGCGAGATGTTGACCAGGCAATTCCTGTTCAACTGTTGCAAACCGCAGCACCCGAACGGACGCCTGATCAACAAGGATCCGCCCCCCAGGAGCATAAGGAGCCATCTACGCAAACACTACGATGAGATCCGGCACCTGATTTCCACGCCGTTTGATCCTAAGGTGCACCGGCAGGCCCTCACCCTCATCCACACAAATTCGGTAAATTCCTATGTTGGCTCTCTCCCGGTGAACGCCGTTCTTCAGGCAGCAACACCACCCGTTGCCGAAGAGGAGCGCGAGCTGCCTAGGGAGACTAGGGTGATGCTGGCCCAACTCCGGTCTGGATACTGTAATAGGTTAAACTCTTACCTATCCAGACTGAACCCCGACTTGCCTAATGTCTGTCCGGCATGCGGCTTGTCCCCCCATACTACTAACCATCTTTTTGTCTGCTCATCTGAGCCTACTCTTCTAACACCCATATCCCTCTGGTCCTCCCCTGTTGAAGCCGCTAGGTTTTTAGGACTTCCGTTAGAAGAGTTCGATGACAATATTGGGTAAGGTTGATACTGACTACCTAGGCAGGGCAAAGTAGTGTTAAAACAACAACAACAAAGGGAAATAAAGTTAGAAACAAAATATAATATACATAGTTAAATGAGAAGAGATTTTAATATAATTGATTTTGAGAAAGTAGATAAAAATCTATGGGAACACACATTAATATAAATAGAAACAAAAGTTAAGATAAATAAGAACAAAATTTAAGACAAATGTGAACACCAGTTAAGTTATATAGGAACAAAGTTGACAAACAGTGGCGGCCATAATTGTACATACCGTAGTTTTCGACCGTAGTTTTCACAAATTTTTGCACTTAATAAAATTGTTTTAACAAAATCTATATATAAAAACATATATCAAGATCTAGTATAAAACTATGTGTAGAATATACGCAAAAATTACAAAAAATTTTATCAAAACTAAAATTTTTTTTTTAGAAAAATTCCAAAAAAATTTATCAAAATTGAAATTTTTTTTAGAATTTTTAGAATTTTCTGGAGTACACTGATAATATTATTTTATTAAATTAAATTTTAGCACAGTAAGGAATTCGTCTTAAGATCGTGACCCATTTTTTGGAATTTTTTTTCTTCAACAAGCTAAAGTTTTTTTTTTCTATACAAAAAATTTATAGAGAAGTCTCTGAGAAATAAATTGCTATGAATCAACGAAACGTGTCACGAATTTAAGATTAACAAAAGAATTAAAATTGAATAAGTTGCAAAACTGCTTACTCAAAAAAATTCCAAAAATTTTGGAAAAAATTTCAAAATTTTTTCTTAATTTTTTTTTTTTTAATTTTGCGTATTTTATATTAATTTTTAAAACAATATATTTATAATTCTTGTTGAGAACTTGACTAATTTTTTGTATAAATTTTGTTAAAATAATTTTATGAAAATTAAAATTTGTGAAAATCGCAAAAAAATGCTTTATGTACATTTATATCCTTCACTGTAGATGGGAATAAAGTTTATATTAGGTATTGACAAATCATAAGAATCTCAATTTATTCATTATAATCACCTAAACAAAATTTCAATTAATAATTTTATTTAAATTTATGCAACAACAAAAGAACCTATTATACATATATTTATTTATCAACTATCGCCAGGAACTTTAATTTTTATTTCCAAAACCTTTAGTTGCCAAGGAATATTAAATTTTTTGTGGGTTTCACGCTAAATATCGTTTTGTTTTTTTTGTTTGCTAAATTACCATTTTCTTTTTATAGGTATTTTTGTTTTTTAAAGCTTTCGTTTGATTGTAGGATATTTATTTAGATATTTTCAAGGGATTTGCCAACTGCACTGTTTGAAATATTCAAGTTTGTTTTGATTTTTCTTTGACGCATGTTTGTTTACTAACAAAATGGCAAACAATTTTAATAGGATTTAAACTGATTTGCGTTTTAGCTATTGTGTTATTATTTATTTAGAATTTTTACACCCATTCGTTCAAGTCTAAATGTGTAGATTATAAAAATGTCGATGGCTGATTGTGAAATCTAAAGATTCGAGATGGTTCTAATTAAGAATTTTATAAATGAATGAATGTTTAAGAAACGCTATGGCGGCTGTCACTCAAATGTTCCTTCTCTATTTAATTCTAAACTTTTTATAATTAATAAATTATAAGAAAAAAAAAGATTTTTATAAACAAATTTTCATAATTAAATAATTTAAAAAATAAAATTAATTAAAATTAAAAAAAAAAAATTAAATGAAAATAATAAAATTTTCATAAAAAAATTTGTATTATTATATTATAAAGAAGATTAATTAAACTAAAAAAAGTTAAATTTAGAAAATAATAACAATTTTCATAAAAAAATAGTCAAATTTTAAAATAAATTAAATTAAAAAACTGATAATTTTCATTAAAAAAATTATCACAATTAAATTAATTATAAAAAAAAATAATTACATTTAAAAAAAAATAAATTATTTTTTTATATTTAAATATTTTTTATAATTAATTTAATTGTGATAATTTTTTTTACGTAATTTTTAGTTTTTTTAATTTAATTTATTTGAAAATTTTTTATTGTTAATTTAATTGTGACATTTTTTTTATGAAAATTTTTAGTTTTTAAAATTTAATTTATTTCCAAATTTAATTATTTTTCTTATGAAAATTTTTATTACTTTTTAAGTTCAACTTTTTTTTAATTTAATTAATTTTCTTTATAATATAATAATACACATTTTTTTATGAAAATTATTATTTTTTTAAATTAATTTTAATTAATTTAATTTTTAAATTTTTTAATTTTATTTAATTATGAAAATTTGTTTATAAAAATTATTATTTTTTAACTAATTAAGTTATAAAAAAATTATGTTCACAAACAAATTCTCACAAATTTCAAATTAAATTATACAACATAAAATTATTAATTAAATTTAAAAAAAAATTTCATAGAAAAATTTTCATTTTTATTTAAGTTATAAAAAAAATGTATTAAATTTATAAAACACTTTTTGCATTAACTCATTTATAAAAAAAATTTTTCATAAACAAAAATAAAAAAGAAATTTTTCAAGTGTCATTGCTATGATGAAAAGTTTTATTTTCATAAAAGAAAAATTAAATTAAAAAATTAAATCAAAAAAAAATTGTTATTCGTGGCCTCATTTCTAGTCATAAATTTTATTAGTAAATAAAAAATGTTTAAATATTTTTGTAAGCTTCTTTTTACCGATAACAGAGATGTGATAACGAATCAGCTGTTTATATAAAAATGAAAAAAAAAAAAACGTTCATGTAACAAAGGTCTATCGATACATTTTTAATTCATCCCAAAATGTTCATAATTCTCACATATTGATCATGTGCCACAACTTGATCTAAATTTAGAAAACGTTTTTAGCAGACTTAAAAAACTAAACATCTTTCCCAAATGCACTAAAAGAATTTCAGTACTTATTCAAAGTGTTTCACCGCTGAGTAGTGAGAATTATACATAGCGCAGAAACATACATAACCTCAAAAGTCGATGTTTTTGTGCAAGTTTCCTATCTACGATGTGCAGAAGTCAATTAAAGTTTGTTTAGAAAACATAAGTAAAATGTAATAATTTTAAACAAACAGGAATATTTGTCTTTTTCTATTCAAATATTGTCTCCTCGCCAAGTTTAACTTCACTAGCTTTCAAATTCTATACCTTTTCCTACCCAATACATTCAAAATCTTTAGCTTTATATATGGCAAGCGTTTTAAAAGCAATTAATTTCATTTATAATACATTTTTGCTAATTTTGCATACTTATTGTGATATGTTAGCATATTTATAATTTCATATTTTTTTTAATACAAATTTTCGAATACTTTTAGCTTATTTTTATTAAATGGCTTTGTTAATGTATATTTGAGCTTGAGTTCACTAATATTCAATTTGGAAATGAAAATTATAAAAGCTGAAAGAACATTTTAGTATTCGAAAAAATTGCTATAAACCTTACCTAAGTTGCGTTTAAACGTGAATTTTTGTACGAAACTTTAAGCAGCTAAATACAGACATGAACTTACTATAGAGAACGCATTTATATAGATCTAAACTATAAATCTATCATATATGATAACAAGCTCTATCGATAGCATTTAGAAGGCGGAGGGTATAGAACGATACTTATTATTGAAAATTCTAATAAAATTTTTGCGTCCAAGTCAACGGCTGAGTGGCAGATCACCTCATGCCCAAAATTGTTTTAATGCCCTATCTCAAAATTGGTTCAGAAAAGCACTGCTACAGAAGAAAAAATTGGATATAGTGAAAGTGGGTTCGATGAAATATGATAAAACGCTGATGTCAATAATCACTCATCTACACGTTAAACTACCACTAAAGAAAAGTAAAAAAATAGGTGAGAAAAGCTCAACCAACAAAGAAATTCGTTTTAAACGCTCAACCACTCCACGAAAAATAACATATATATGACAGATAACTCAATAAGACTTTTTTATCCGCTTACGGATTGGCACAACTATATACGAAAATGCTTAAATTATATACCTCATATAAATTATTCTTCTTCTTCATTTTCATCAAATATTTCAACTCCTACCATGTATACAAATAACATTCATAATACAACCTAAATTCACGCTCTCGCTTCTTATAAGAGAGCACGCGCTTTGAAAAATAGTAGCATACTTTTCATGCAATAATGATTCGTAAGTCTTGTTTTTCCAATATTTTACACTGGCCATAAATATTTTCGACTTAAAAAAAAAAAAAACTTTTTGATTTCACTTTTATAACCTTACTTTTGTTCACGCGCTATCCTTCTTCCGCTTAACCATCGCATCTCATAAGAGAGCACGCGCTTTGAAAAATAGTAGCATACTTTTCATGCAATAATGATTCATAAGTCTTGTTTTTCCAATATTTTACACTGGCCATAAATATTTTCGACTTAAAAAAAAAAAAAAACTTTTTAATTTCACTTTTATAACCTTACTTTTGTTCACGCGCTATCCTTCTTCCGCTTAACCATCGACATATTCGACACGCGCTATTGGCATACCCGCTTCATCTTGCTCGAATACCACGACCTTACGTTGTTTCCGTTTCACTTTATGTACATTCTTTGTCTCACTCAACGCTGGATCGAGACTGTTGCTTTTGCTTGACGTTTCACTATTTTTAGCATATTCTTTATCGTTGTCACGTTTCGATTTGACATTCGCTAATGTTTTGATACGTTCATCATCGCTTTTTGTCGGTTTCCTCTGCTGATCATTACTATTTGTATTTGTTTTACTAGCGTCTGTATCTTTGTCCTTTTCAGTTTCTTTTGATAACTCATCTGCACTTTTTGATTGTAACTTTCGTTGTTGATTTTGTTGTTGTGGTTCTTCGTATGGTTCATTTGGTAATGCTGGGAGATCGCAACGTTTTTTCAAATATTTATAAACAAGTTCAACACGTTCCACCAAACGGTTTACGTATTTTGTTGCTGTACGATCGACCACCGAGGGGGCTTTGATGCAATCATTGCCACCGAACTCACAGACCTAAATTTTTGGTGAAGAGAAGGTATTAATGAATTTGGTATGTTTTACGAATAAACTCGTTTATGAAAGCTCAGTTATGTTTTCTCACGTTCGTTATACTAACTGGTATATTCTCGTATAAAGTATCTCATAACCTACCCGATAATGTTGCAATATTCCGTCCACTGGTGGCACATTGAGTGATCCCTTGCCTGGTGAGAATTCCCAAACAAAATGATTACCAGCTTCGATAACCGATTCAGGTTTGCAAATGTATTTTGAGCGTTGTTTTTGTGGATGAAGCTTCAGTCGTCTGAAAATATTGTAAGAGTGAAAGGTTAAAAATAAATAAATATGTGACGTAAGGGCTCGGTATGGGAGTTACCATAAAAGGATGTTCTACGCATAATAGGAATAGGACATGGCTGAAATGGACCTATACGATCCGGACATCTTTGCTATTCAAGAAACATTTCAATTCAAGCAAACTAAATTCTTATCGATCCTTAAGCATACTACCATTGAGGTCCCTAGTCGGCGTTACCACTCATAAGGGATCTGGTTTGATAATTGTTGTAGTTGTTATTAAAAAAAATGATTTACTTAGTGTTGATGGAGTAAGAGTCATTCCGGAGTAATCAAACTTTAAAAGGTATCTTAACTTGATTCGCTCAATAGTTTAACGGCAATACAACAAACAATAGACTGAGCCAGGAAATCTGATATGTGGTATCTAAGAGCTTTAAAGCTTCGTAGGTGTCTCAAGAGACGAAGGAAATTTTTCCTGTTAAAAATTAATGGCATTTTAATTCTTGAGTATCAGTGGCGTAACTTATAATTTATTGTCACTAAAACACCCAGACTATATTAACCAAGTCATCCTCTTTCCATCACTGTCGAGGCTACCCTTTCCTTTGTTATCGAATTCCGGTGACGATAGAAAATCATTGTGGGCAAAATCTTTTGCTTTGTTTATTTAAATTATGATTCATTTCCAATCAGCGAATCCTTTGGCTCTCTTCTCTCATACAATACACGCGTTCAAGCTCCCTGAGGTAGTCCCGGTCTTATAATACAAGATTTAAAAACTTACTCCTTCTGTTTTCAACACTCTACAATCAGCTTAATGGGCTGCCTGAAGGAGATAAAATGAACAGAAATTTTGAAAATCTTCTCTGCTTCAACCATGAACTATTCAGAATGTCAAGTTGAGCCTACTTCGTTAATTTGTTGACTTTATTTTGGGCAGAGATGTAAAAGAATGCATTCTTTTGCGAATAATTATTCATTTGATTTATCGCAAAATGATTGAAGCCATTTTTTTAATTCTTTGACTGGATCTTAAAAAATGAAGTCACCATTCAAACTTCATTCTGCGACTGTGAATTCTTTTTTTCATTCATTTGTTGGTTATTCATGTATTGCATTCATTGAATAAAAAGTCATACTGAAGTCAATTGGAGTAATTTGGAGTCATTTAAAATCAATTTACCTGTGGTATATGAGACATGATCGTAAATTATTTTTGTTGTATATAGTTAGTGACTTCACTCAAAAAATGAAGTCAGTAAGTGACTTCTCTAAATGACTTCAAAGTCGTAACTTCAAAAAGACTTCAGACTTAATTTTTTCATTATTTAGTCAAAAAGCGAGTCAATGAGTGCATTCGAAATTTGAAGTCATTGAATAAGACTTCAACTGATTGCATTCGCATATGAATGCATTCTTTTACAATCCTGATTTTGGGTAAGTAATAGTACAGTCTAAACCTAAACCGAGTAAAGTTTCACTGAAAGAATCATCTTCTTATGTATCCACTGCCTGATCCACTTCCTGATTTGGAACTTCTTTCAAAGACTTGCTACCCACTTCAACTATTAAGACAAACTGAATAGCTTTCAGTCTCTGCTTCTTCATCCATTATCAACTTGCTAATAAACCAATTAAATTAAACGCAACTATGCCAACGTATTCAATATGCAATTACACATACAACAATCATATACATGACTTACAGACATACACACATACATACATACATACATACATACACATTAAACATAAAATATTTACTCACCTGCGTGTCTTGCGTTGTGTTACCAAAGCAGCTCGCAGCATTGAGTTGGTATGAGCATATGGTTGTGGATAGCCTTGCGGTGGTTGTTGTGTATGTGTTTGTGTCACCAAAGGATCATCGGGGAATTGTAAATAGAAAAAAGCATTCTGAAAGGAGTAAGCGCCGAGATTGCGATAACGGAAGCGATGATTGAGCGAGCTAAATAAATGTAAACAAGTAAATAGTGAAAGACAAGACAAGACAAGACAAGTCAATATACAAAATTAGTATAAAATACAAGTAAACAGATGAATTAACAATTATGTTGTTGTTGTTGTTGTTGAGCTATATGCAGAAGCCGTAAGTTGGCTTTAAGATGAAAGGCAGCTGAAAGCAATTAGTGCGGATATTATGTAAATTGTTTATCTGTTAGGTAAGGGATATCAAGTAGCTGAGTGCGGGAGTTGCACTTTGGTAGGTAGCGAAGTGCACCAAAACAAAACAAAACAAAAAATTTTTTTTTTTTCTTTTCAATAAAAATTTTGTTCTTTAAAGATACCCAGAATGACAGTTGTGCGAGTGGGCCCTGTTTGGAACATGGTGAGGGTATCTTGGCTGAACATGAGGAAGTAATGGATGTAGAGGAGAGCTTCCAAAATTCCTTAAATGCACAAAATTAACATAAGATTGCCGATTAAGCAAAGTTATTCAAGAAGAAGTTGTCAAGAAAAATTAAATTATAAAAAAGTCAAAAGTAATAAAAAAATTATCAAAAAGAATTTAAAAAGAATCCAAAAATTATGAAGAGTAATAAAAAAATCAAAAGTAATCAAAAACTAATCAAAAGGGAATCAAAAAAATTTAAGACAATCAAAAATTATGAAAAATAATTAAAAAAATAATCAGAAGTAATTAAAAAAATAAACAAAAGTAATTAAAAAAAATAATCAAAAGTAATTAAACAAAAAAAAAAACAAAAGTAATTAAAAAATATAATCAAAAGTAATAAAAATATAATCAAGTGGAATCAAAAAAGAATGAAAAAATTATAAATATTATCAAGAGGAACTCTAAACAACCAAAAATAATCAAATATTATGAAAAGTAATTAAAAATAAAAAAAAATTTTGTTTGATTACTTTTGATCATATTTGGTTGTTTGGGTTTTTTTTGGTGCTATTGCAGATTAAGATATCGCAAGACAATAACAAAAAAAAACAAAAAATATGCAAACAAATAAAAAAGAATAAAAAATTATTAAAAAAAATTTATATAATCAAAACATAATTAAAAAAAATTAAAAATGTTAAATTCCCATTAGAATTGAGTAATTAATTGATTAGATCGCTCTATTAAACAATAATATTGCTTTCAATTTTTAATTACTAATTGATTACTAATGTGGAGAAAAACAAAAGTAATCAGAAGTAATCAAACTCAGAAAAATAACTAAAATTACAAAAAAATTTGATATTGGTTGATTACTTTTTATTATATGTCTGTTATTCCTTTTTATTGTTTCTGCATTTCTGCAACAAAAAAAAAATAATTACAAATAATTAAAATTAATCAAACAATGAAACACATTCAAAATTAATTAAAAGTAATAAAAAAAACCTGTTGATTGTTTTTGATTACTTCTGATTACTTTTAATTATTTTTTGATGGTTTTTGATGACCTTTAATCATTTAGTTTTATTGCCTTTGATTACTTTTGATTATATTTTGATTTACTTTGATTATTTTTTTATTAAACAATAAAATGATGTTAGAAAACCAATAACAATGGGTGGGAGTATGGGAAAAAAAATTCAATGAGACGGGTAATCAGTACGTTTAGTGATCATTACTTAACAAGTCTGCTCCTAAATCTTCAAATTGTTTTCCAAAGTTTCGATAGATGCTAAACGACTGAAAACTTATAGTATTTAAAAAAATCTAACATTTTTTTTTTGTTTCATATTTATTATTTGCAGTTCATATTTAAAAACACAATTTTTTAAAGCTTGTTACTTTTTTTTTTTGTTTTGTGATAAATAAAGCAAAATTAAAAAATTATATTTTTTTAAATAAGTTTCAAAATATTTCTAATCATTTTTATATAATACTGCACAAAAATTACACAACGATTTTTTTTTCTAAAAATTTTAAATTTACTTTGAAAATCAAATTTGAACTCGTCGCTTGTAGGATATCAACCAAAATTTTAATGGCGTATAAAAAACGCCAATGCTAATCATTTTAAGTCAACGGGAACCGGTTTTTTCATAGACCCGCATCCTCACATCACTACTACAACTAAAGTGCAATTTTGAGAATAACTGCGCGTACCTACATACTTCGGCGAGAATCAACAACAGCTAATACACAACATAATTGTTTCTCGTGCCCGCCTTTCCACCTGATTTTAATATTGTGCACGTGTGCTTACCCTATCCCCCCCACCTAAGTGAACTTTCCTTCCCCCATAACTTACTTAATTAATTCGTTGAGCGTGTCGTTGTGGCGTGGCACAATGAATTCATCCAAATCCACCATAGCTACATAACGATAGCGATGCATTGTACGATAAAGGCAATCGTTGAGCGCTGCAAATAGTCCTTCGGTGCGTATTTCCTTTTGTGAACGCATACGCAAATTCCATGGTAGAATATTAATTGTTGGCTTAGCATAATTTAGACTTTTATAACGCTTCACTGGTGGCAATGTTGCTTCATTTTGTTGTTGTAGCGGTGTTGATTTCGGTGGTAAGAGCGGCGCTTGTGGTGGTTGGGGTGGTGGTGGTGGTGGTTGTAATGCACCAGTTACTTCAACTTCATATGCTCTCGCAGATGTTGCCGCTGCTTTTGTTTGTTGGGTTGAATGTGATGTGTTGTTGTTCGTTGCTTTTGTAGATTTTGCAATATTTGCGTTCACAACATTGTTTTTGTAATTTGCACTTTGTACATTATCGTTGTTGTTTGTATTGATATTGTTGTTGTTGTTGTTATTACTATTGCTGCCACTTGTAACTGGATTATAGTAACCGCTAAGCACAGCTGTGCCCGATTAAATTTAAGAAATGAGAAACAAATCAAAATTATTCGATTAGTTAATGAGAGAATTGAATATTTAGGAGAGCATTTGGGATACTGAGATTTAGTGGTTGGAAACTCCTTTGCTGACTGAATGGAACGAACATAAATGGTAGTAAAATTATTATAGCTGGAAGTTTATGAGAAGGGTGTTGTTGTTGTTGATGATAGAGTAACTTTTGTCTCATATCAGGATCGAATTCACAGAGAGTGATAGTAGAGAGAAAGCTCTGTAGAAGGAAGCTCTCTTTTTTTGGTGGGATCTGAACCCAACAAAAAAACAGAGGTGCTACCAAGATACGGCAAGCCAGACATGTTAAATCTGGATTAAAATTAAAAATAAAAATAATATTAAACTGCTCTATAAGTTTAATTGATTAATAATGATAATCGAACATTTTTAGAATAATTAATCGATTAGGTTTAAATCTTGTGTTCAATTAATGTGGATTAATGGGGATTTATTTAATTTTAAAATGTAATCCTAAGATTAATCAAATTAATCAAAATTTCAATTTGATTAAAATTTTTGATTAATTGGGAATTAACGAGGATTAATAATTGCCGTGTATGAGAAAAAAAGTTGTCCTATAAGACTCTTATTATGAGATGGAAATTTTGATTAATTTTATTAATCCTGGGATTAAATTTGAAAACGAAATAAATTCTTATTAATACTCATTAATCGAGAACAAAAGTTAATCCTAATCAATTAATTATTCTAAAAATGTTCGATTATCATAATTAATCAATTAAAAAATAACAAAAAAAATTAATTTGATTATCAATGATTAAGTTTAATAATCATTATTTAACAGGTGGGAAAAATTGTTATTGCTGTAGAGTTTCTAAGAGTTTATGACGGTCACAAAACGCAACACGAGCTCAAGGCATTACTAATATGCTCAGGGCGGGCATGCAAAACTAGGCTTTTAGATCTCAGGGGGAGCCGTTGGTATTGGAATACGCGGATATCGGCTTTTGATGACAGAAGATAGCAGAGTTTTGGAGTCCCTTAGGCTTGTCAGAAACCACGTCTCTCAACACTCGCTTGCGGGTGGAAGATATTGTGATCTTTAGGGGTTTCTTTGAGTTTATGACTTCCGCACAACGAAAGACGATCTTTTGCTACTACTAAGATGGACAGAAATGAATTACTAAGTTCAGTGGTGACACTAATGAAGTCAAGGGGCATTCGGGATAGTTAAGAAAGGATGTGATTGGGATGCAATGTCTCATAATACTGCTGTAATATTCTATGAGAAGGAGTAATGTGAGGCTCTGCAGCACAGTTCCTTTCTGGGAAAACCTATAATACCTCAAATAACTCAAGCATGTGAAGCTTATGGTGCTTCTAAGCGCGAAGGCTAGAGGTTTCCAAACTGTTGTCGTAAAACTGCGCTTCAGTTTTTATTGGTGAAGTTGGAGACCCATCAGCCGAACCTTGGTTTTGAATCCAAAAAAATTAATTTAATTTCAGCGAGATTGACATCTTGACCAAGAGAGCCTTTAGCGCTAGTCGCTCTCCAACAAAAGACTGCAGAAGTAACTAAGAGCTCACAATGTAATTATTGACTAAAAGTGAATTTGTCGGCCAACTCAGTGTCATACTCACCGCAAACACTTAACTATGTGGATGAGCGACTTGCTTTGACAGTTTTAAATAGAAACTTCAAAAAACCAAAATGAACTTACCATCAACTTTAGCTGCATCCTGTCCCATTAACGTCATACCCTTACCCAACACCTCAGCCAAATCCACATCCCAAGCTGATGACATATTCGGCACATCACCATTAATATAATGTTGTAGCACACAAGTGGCATGCGGACCCAAAGTGTGATTATAAAACGTAAAATGAGCCACACCCATGAGAGCATAAAATTCAAGAAACTCCATTAGATACAGAGCTTGATCATAATTGAAATGGAAGGGTTTAACACAAACGGCAATTTTGTCTGGTATCTGTTCATCAGAGGGCAAACCGAATGGCAAATATTGTGCGCCCAATGGTGACATTGTTGGAGGTGTACGATATTGGTATTGAGTGTGCGACTGAGACTGCGAATGAGCCTGAGGTTGAGACTGAGGTTGTGCTTGGGGGTGCTGTTGGTGGGGCAGCAAATGCAAGCGCTCTTGTTGTTGCTGTTGTCTCATTGTGGTTGCATTACTTTGCGCTGTTGCTGCATGATGGCTGCTGCTGCTATTAGCTGCTGTCGCTGGTGGTGTACGTAAATGAGCAAAATCGGGATCCCAATCGGTGTTGCGTAACCGCAATAGATTGCCAGGTGGTGCGCGTAAACGTGCGACAATGCTAACATAACGTGGCACTTCCAACTCACCAGCACGTACTGGACAAAGTACAAAGACTGCGCTATATTTGAGATTCCAATTTTCGCGTATTACCTGTGTGCGAGAGAGAGAGAGAGAGAGAGAGAGGGAGCGAAAGAAGAAGAGTTGTTAGAGTGTAAAAAGCTGTACAAAACAACAACACTAACCTTAACACGCGCCATCACTGTCGCCGATACATAAGATGGCGTATGATGTCCTCGCTCCTTTGGATACCAAAAACGACACCACACACGCTCCGGTGTACGTGTCTTAGTTGCACCTATAACGCGCACCAACTTTGCACCATCACGTCGATCATAATAGGCCGAAAAGACGAAAAATTTAAAACGTGTGCCATTGACAACCTGCCAAGCGCCATCAATTGGCTGTACGCCAATCGGATAATGTGGCAATGTCTCCTCCACTTTGGCGGGTAATATTTTACCCCAGGGTATGAGTGGTGCACCCATACCACCACCACTTGTGCGCACAGCTGCACCACCAGGCGCAGCGCCATCAACGCCAACGCCATCACTGCGTGCTGCCGATTCACCACCAGAATTGAGTAGTACGCCCGCTACACGTCCGTTTGCATCGCCATCGGCATCTATGAAATATAAATGAATGAATGAATGAATGCATGAAGTATTAAATTGAATAACCAAATAGAGTAGAGAGCGGGTGTGGGGGGAGGGACGAGGAGCTATTTCTATGACGTTGATGGGATATTAGATTGAATTGGCTTAAGGCTGCATTTTATCTATAGACATGCATCGCACTAGTCTCTCGCCGTGGCCATTCATTGGCGAGTTTTTGGGCGGAGGCAATTAGAAATGTGCCCGAAATGCACAATTTCCGCTTTTCGACAATGGGTTTATTTGAGCTTTACACACATACATACATATATAGTTACATATGTGTATGTGTATGAATAACTAGAATAGCTCATATATGGGCTTTCACTTAGCCTTGGTCGTAATGGTTCTTCAAAATTGTTGGAATCTCTGCAGTGAAGCACCAAAATAACCCAGAAATATGCCAGTAGACAAATAAAAGTTTTCGACTGCTATGGAACTAGTCCGAAAATCACTAAACTTGCACTAGTAAAAATATAAGTTATTTTACTTTTGATGTTTTAGTCAGCACAACGATATATGCTCCTTGTGTGTATTTCTGTCCGATTTCAGAAGTAAAATTAACTATTCTGAAATACATTTTATGATTTCTGAAGTCCAATTGACGATTCTGAAATACATTTTATGATTTCTGAAATACACTTACCTATACTAAAATAAATTTAACGATTTCTGAAATACAATTAACTATTCTGAAATACATTTTCCAATTTCTGAAATACAATTGACTATTCTGAAATACATTTTACTATTTCTGAAATACAATTAACTATTCTGAAATACATTTTACAATTTCTGAGGTTCAATTGATTGTTCTGAAATTAATTTTACGTTTTCTGAAGTCTATTTGACTGTTATAAAATACAATTTATCTATTTTGAAATACATTCGACCATTTCTGAATAACATTTGACTATTCTAAAATACATTCGTCGATTTTTGAAATACAATGAACTATTCTGAAATACATTTGACGATTCCTGAAATTCAATTTACAATTTCTGAAATACATTTCACAACTTTTGAAATACAATTGACTATTCTGAAATACATTTGACGATTCCTGAAATTCAATTTACAATTTCTGAAATACATTTCACAACTTTTGAAATACAATTGACTATTCTGAAATACATTTCACAAATTTTGAAATACAATTGACTATTCTGAAATACATTTGACGATTTCCGAAGTCAAATTGACTATTTTGAAATACACTTCACGATTTTTAAAAAACATTGGACTATTCTGAAATTAATTATACAATATATTTTATGATGCCAAAAAAAACAATTTATCTATTCTGAAATACTTTTTACGATTTCTGATATACAATAGACTATTTTGAAATTAATCTTACAATGTCTGAAGTCCAATTGACTATTCGGAAATACATTTAACGATTCCTGAAATTCAATTTATCTATTCTGAAATACATTTCACAACTTTTGAAATACAATTGACTATTCTGATAAACATTTGGCGATTTCTGCATCCCATTGTATCTATTCTGAAACACATTTGATGAGTTCTGAATTACATTTGGAAAAGGTGTAGTTTAATTTAAAACTTATTCTTCCTAACAAAACCGTATCCAAATTAATTTCGGAAAAAATCAAATGTAATTCAGGAACCATCAAATGTATTTCAGAAACAATATTCTCGGGTAGCAGATTATCAGTAGCGAGTATTCGATTTTTCTGAAATAAAATAAATATTTTCTAAAATGCAAATGCAATATTTGAAGTTCATTTGCGGTTTTATTAAAGGGCAGACTGATAGAATTTCGTGTAAGCACTCGTTATATTGGCCTTTTTGGACTAGTTGGATACCAGTCAGAAAATACAAGTCTTTAGAGTTTTTTGTCGCCTATTATTGCTGGGTAGATTTTTGGTTTGTAAGTTGTGTATGTCTATCATATGATTGAATTTTAGTTTTCAATTATTTACTCACCTTGAATTTTTAATTTATTATCACGAAATTGTACAAATCCTAATTTATTATCACTCAATAAATTTTCGTCGAGCAAATCATAGTCGTCCTGCAAAGAGAATGGAGAAAAAATTTTAATTAAATGCTTGAAGGTGGGAAAGAATAAGTGGGTGGTTATACATAAGGTACCGTAAGGTGCTTGAATAACACTTGCGACAGAAATTTTTGGCCACTTGCCTGCACTTAACCTTTTTACTGTGCTTAGTAACTTTATTAAGTCCCTCAATCCATTTCAAAAGACAATTTTCAAAACACATAAATCGGCGTCAGGACCACTTTTAAGTGGAACTTTATATAAAACATTATAAGTCTATGAATCTTTCGAAAATCTTATATCTGAGCCCTTACTCTGTAGCTCTTTTCGAAAGAACGTTAGTCCGTGAAAAATTGTCGAATAAAACGCGTTCGTTGCTCGAATTCCGTTCTGTTCCCTTCGAATTTAATCTTTCTTCCTTTGGTACTCTCTAATTCGAAAACATGCATATGCCAAAATGTTCGATACTAAGAAAATTTTATTCGATAAAAATTTACCGAACGGAAATCCACAAAAATATATTTTCTTATTATTATTAGAATACAATTAGCGTTTTTTGCTTAAAAAAATAATTTTTAACGCAAAAAGAACAAGCAACTGCTTACAGATATAGAGAAAAGGCAAGGCCTTGCGCTGAAATAATAATTTCAATAAACAATGAAATTTTGATAAGCAAAATTAAATCACATTTGTGAAAACTGAATTACTCACACTATTACTTAAAGATCAGACGTCCTTATGTGCGTATATGTACATATATGTATTTAGCGTAGCTATCATGAACTTTTTTGCAGAGTTCCCTAATAACTGTAAAAAACTATGTTATTGGAGAAGGGATCTATTTCGGGAACGAATAAATTTGATAAATGGGGTTTCAGTTTGTTTCTTTAGTCTTTAGTTTTCAAAAAAAAAAATAATATTTCTTCATTTTTCATAAGAAAAGTATAAAAATATCTCCTTCTTGATTAAGAACTTTTGCGGGAAAATACGATAAAAAGATGAAAATGTTACTCAAAAATAGCTACCCATGTAAATTAATAAACAACATCGTGGACAACTTATGAAAATTGTAAAAACAAAGATCGTATGCGAAAAACCAAAGAAAAAAATGTCAGGATATAACATACAAACTCTCAAACACTACGTAGCATCATAAAATGTGAAAATATAATATACATACATACATACTTCTATAAGCCACATAATAAATGAAATCAAATATTGACGAAAACTAAATAAAAATACCAAAAGAGAAGGCAGACTGTGTGGTTAGCAAATAAAATGAGAATGTTATAAGGGTACAATAAAAAAATAAATGGCGACAATAGCATCAGCTCAACACCTGCAACACCGCAGAGTTCGCAAACATTCGATTTTTGAAAAAGAAACAACAGAACAAAGGAAAATGACAATGGAAACAGTGTTGCCGTTTTGGTGTTTTTTAACGAAAATTAGTAATTTTTTTCACTTTAAAACGTTTTTGTTAATTTCGAAATTTTTGTCCATGTTTGGTTATTGTTTTGATGTCTTGAGGCCAACAAGTTGTTTTGAGTAAAATATCTCGAGAATGCTTGCAGTATGGCATTTCACAAAAATAGCTAAAATTATGACAGAAAATTGAATAGTTTTTTCTTGAAAAATATAATTCACTTGAAGAGTTTCAACATGTTTTTTTTTTTTGTTTTTTACGTATCTGTTTCAAAAAATTATGTTTTTGTTCGTTTTTATAAAATGGGAGTTTTTATTGATACATTTTTTTTTTTACTTTTGGTTACTTCTTGTTTTATTGCTCTGGCAACACTTTAAAGCGGAATTTTTACACTTGGCAGCACTCGTATTTTCTGTCAGATCTGATATCAAAAATTAATCAAAACACGTGAGCGAACGAAAAATAGCTTAAATGTTTGTGAAAACATGGAAAATCGAAAGAAATAAAAATATATAAATTGTGCGGGGAGATCGTAGTTTTAATATTTTATTCTAGATATTATATTGTGCATTGTGTATTAATAATTAGTGAAAGGCCTGGGAAAAAGTAAAATACTTAGTTTAATTTCAGTTGAAAACTAGTAAGGAAGTCTAAGTTCGGGTGTAACCGAACATTAAATACCTAGTAGTGATCTGTTTTGGTATCCCAATTTACTCAGGTCTATTTTAATAACGGAAAAGTTGTTATTAAGGCAACTGATTGTTTTCGATTAAAAACACTTCTTTTGTGAGTGGTAAATTCAATTATCACTAAATAACAAAATATAAATAGCTTTCCTCATGTTCATGAAAGGTATGAAAATAAAAAAAATTTAAAAAAAAAGGCAGTAGGGTGTTAACTACTTGCCCGTAAATCTTGCTTGTTTGTTATTCGATTTGCGTAATTTTTGGCAGGAGTATACAACATACTATTGGGAACCCTCTCACAAAATTTCATTGAAATACATTCTTGAAATTCCAAGCAATCGCTTTTGAAAATAGCAGAGCTTTTATGCTAAAAAGTGGGCGGCGCCACGCCTACTTCACCAAAATCCACAAAATTTGTTTACAGTTTAGTTTTGTTTAAAAAGGCTATTATGTGTGTAAAATCTTATTTATATAACTTATACAATTATGCAAATATCGCGATTTTAATTTTACGAAGAAATTTTTTAGAACTATGTTCAAAAAGTGGGCGTGTCCGTTCACCGATTTTGTTTATTTTTTCAGCAAAGAGTTAGCTTTATATGTTGAACACTTTCTCTAAATATCGTTTCAATAAGTCAATTTTTACCGGAGTTATGGCATGGAAAGTTTTGTGGAATAATCCCCCATAAAGGGGCGGGGCCACGCCCATTTTCCAAAAATTTTGTGCTTTCGACTTTCTTTGCCCGCGAACACTTTAGAGGTGAAATAGAAATGATACACAGCTAGTTTAAGCAAAGTTATAGCATATTCAATATATCCATGATCCTTTTCGAAATCTTTCGTATAAAATTGGGCGTGGACCTAATCCGATTTTGCTAATTTTTTTTCGAAATATTGCCTGTATTAATAGAAATATGTGTGCTGAATTTTATTTTGCTATCTTGAGCGGTGTTTGATTTATGATTAATAATATTTCCAAATTTGACTTAATCAAAAGTGGGCGGTGCCACGCCCTTTTTTAAAAATTTCTTAAGAAATTTATTTTTTGCCTTAACGCTAAGGTACACTCCAAATTTTATCCTTATAGGTGTATTATGTACTGAATAATCACTCTTTTTGTATTTTCGAAAATATTATATATATAGAAAGTGGGCGTGGCTTTTAACCGATTTTGCCTATTTTCAATAGCGTTCAGAGATAAGTAAAAAGGAACCTGCATACAAAGTTTCATTGAGATATCTCAAGATTTACTCAAGTTATCGTGTTCACAGACGGACGGACGGACGGACATGGCTCAATCAATTTCTCTTTTCCTCCTGAACATTTTGATATACATAAGTCAATATCTATCTCGATTCGTTTATGCCGTTACATACTACCGTTAGGCGAATGAAGTTAATATACCTTGTGTGCGAAGCACTACTAGGTATAAAAATATTGATGGAATTCAAGTGAGAGTACACATTGTTTCAAATAGAAAAATAAAAATATTTTCATATCAAAAATGTTGTATTTTGCTGCAAAATGGACGTTTTCTCTCATTGATCTCAAGTTAAAAATCAATGTTAAGAACTGGGAAACGAATTTAATCTCAAATGAGATTCAAATTTATATCCAACAAAAATGCCAATTGATTTTTAATCGATTTAACTATTACTCAAGCATTAAAACTAGATGTGGATTGTAGGTATTTTTGCTCAAATATATTCCCTAGAATAGCAGTATGCTATAGGAAATTTTTTTTTTCGAGTTAGGGACCATTTTCCGTTTTCATTCATTAAATTTGATTTTATTTTTTTAATTTTATGCTACCAATAAATATACGTTTTTACTAGACAATATCAAATTGCAAAATTTTAGATTCAAAAAAAAAAAAATATTTTTTCGGATCCATGCTTCATTTTGCATTAATTACTGATTTTAATACAATCTGCAACGCTTCACATTGTTTCGAGTTAAGTGCTCCAAAATATGAATGGCATGCGGTCTTTTGGCTAATGTTGAACAAAGGCACACTTATACTTCACTTTTATGTATGTATGTATTTTACTGTACATTATAGATAAGCCTTTGAAAACGCAAAAAGAAAACAAAACAAAAATTATAATAATTGAGAGACTGCGCAAAGAGGGTTAAAAGGGAAATCAGCTTTTGTAAAATGCATTAACCTCACTTCAACTTTTTTGCCATTTGTAATTTTTATTAATAAATGCAAATCCATTTTGCGCAGAGCAAGAGGGGGTTGCAAAAGTGCAAAAACAAAGTGCAGAAAAAGCAAAAACCAAAAAAAAAATTCAATGAAATTAGTGCAACAAAAAGTTTTGCATGCAAATACTCACACATACAGTATTGTGAGTTATTATAGCAACAGGAGTTATGAATTAGTTTAATTTAAAAAAATAATAATTTTATGGCCGTTTTTTAAGGTATACTTTAAAATTTATAATTAAACAAAATTTCTGTTTATCGATTTTATCAATTTTGGTTTCTTCTTTCTTCTTTCTGACTTTGGAAAACTTTTTTTATCGATTTTCTTATCGATTTTATTATTTTTGGTTTCGATAAATTATCGATTTTTTTAATTTTTCAGACCTTTTAAAGGAATATTGTAGCTTAATACAGTTAGCCTAAAATATTCGCCAATCTTACTGACTTTTTCAATTGGCTCAACATTTATCATTTTATAGATTCAATGCCACTCTTTAAACTAATTTTAGTATCCCACTAGAAATTCATATTCACAAAAAATTTTTTTTATCGAACAAATAAATTAGTTAAAAATATCTCCTTCCTTCATTCCTTTTTTTTGCCAACCTAAGTCAAAATGCTCTTAAACAAAAAACATATTATCCAACCTTACTAATTTATTCCACAACACTGTACATAAACCTGTACAGTCGCACATGTACCGGTCAGACAATTTCCGACGAAGGCAAAGGTTGCGTTCATAGGTCTGCATCGTGTAGGTGAAGGTAGCGTAAACGAAGTAAAAAAAGCTTTAAAACGATATAAAAACCGAGTTAAGCATAAGCGCTGCAACAGAAAGGGCAACAACAACAACAATCACCATACAACAATAACGCATTGCGAATGTCTGCAACTGTTGTTGAATTATGATTTTGCATAATTTTCTGTGCCGTTGCATGGCGCTTACCGTCTGTTAATAAAGTTGTTGTCCTTTTGATTTTGTTGCTGGCATTTTCAAAACAAAAAAAAAAAAAACAAATGGAAGAAGAGAGTTCAAGCTCGCTGCACTGTAACTTCGCCTGGCTTAACTTTTGCTTTAGTTACAACGAATTTTAATATTGTTCGGAGAGTTGGATGACGTACAAACAACGAATTTACATATATTTAGGGATTTTAGACAGTGACCGTAACGCTTATAACTTAAAATTTTTTTTTTAAATAATCATGATTTTATATTATTAAAAGAATAAGAAGTAAAGTCAATACAAAAAATTAAATAAAAGTAATCGAAAATTTCTTTTTGATTATTTTGGTTTATTTTTCAGTAAAAGTGTAAAATTATCATCTTTTACGATAATTATTTGTAATTTTTTTATTATTTATTTATTTTTTTTATATTCGTGAGAAATCTTGATTCTTTACGATTCAAGAAAAAGTGAAAAAAATAGGAAGTAATCAAATAATTTTTTTTGATTACTTTTGATTATTTTTAATAATCGTGAAAAATCATTTTTTTATTATTTATTTATTTTTTTTATATTCGTGAGAAATCTTGATTCTTTACGATTAAAGAAAAAGTGAAAAAAATAGGAAGTAATCAAATAATTTTTTTTGATTACTTTTGATTATTTTTAATAATCGTGAAAAATCATAATTTTTTTTTATTGTTTCACACTTGATTGGAAATAATCTTTAAAAATGTATAGTAATGCTAATTATTCATTAAATGGATTCTAAGAAAAATAATCAATCAAACCGGTAATCATTACGATTAGTAATCATTATTTAATAGGTCTGGTCCCAGCTTTAATCAAGGTTTTTTGCGATTATTAAAAAAAAAATCAACAAAAACGAAATAGAAAATAAGAAAAAAAAAGTTTATGATTACTTCTGATTACTTTTAATAATCAAGAAATTTTTACAAAAATTAAAAAAAAAATTTAAATAATCAAAAACATTTTTTTTTTATAATTTTTAACTGTATTTAATAATCGTGAGAAGTCATGAAATGCAACAAAAAAATAAAAGAAAATTAAAAATAATCCAAAAAAAATTCATTATTTTTAATAATAGTGAAAAATCATGATTTATTTGATAATTTTTTGGATTGGAAAATAATCACTAACAATTTTAAATAACGGTAATCAATCATTAAATTGACTCAGTTTTTGAAAAATTTCAAAACAACTATCCAGTTCGCTCCCTGCTTACACATATGTACATATATTTATCTCCACTTTGCATTTGCGTTTATGTTTCTAATATTGGCCTTTTTGACTCTTGCCCTTTGCGTTGCTTATGCTCCCATAGCTTTTAAAAGCATACATATATTTATGAATTCTTTCTTTCCTACGAAATTGCGACGCTTATTTCTTTCATAGCAAAAATAAACTTACCTTCACATTATCATAATCCGGCATTGAATCTCCGGAACGTGAGCCATAGTTATTGCCATGCCGTAACACCATCATTCCAGTGCGCGAACGGTCGTCGATCATGAACAGCTTTTGTCGCAGCAACAACGGAATGCGTGGTAGGAGCGAGTTTTGGGGAGAAAAATGCAAAAGAAAAAGTTAATGCATTAATTCACAATTAAAATGTAATATTGTGATATTTTTTTTGGGGCTTAGCTTTTGTGCAGACTAAATTATGCTGAGGCTTGTAAAAAAAGCTCAATAAAAGAAAATAAATATAATTTAATTTTTATAGCAATACCTACTTGTAAAGTCTTCATACTGATATTTCGATATACATACTTATTGGTATACTTATCGGTGGGTCTATCTCTTCTGCATCTCATACTTACAAACAGACAAAAGTTATAATACTATATCATGTTCGTGAAAGGTATAAATAGTCAAATATAATTTAGAAGAGAGCAACAGTATTTCAGAGTAAAACATTAAAGATTTTTTTGGACTAAAAAAGGTATATTTTTATTCCCAAACCCACAACAAAACAATATAAAAACTTGAATATATTTTCATTTAAAAACATCAAAAAATAAAAAATATATATAAAAAAAATAAAAAGACTAAAAAACATCATTATTTTCGAAGAAAGAAATATTTAGTATGGTTTTATCTCAGAAAAAAAAAAAACAACCATGACAAAAACCTTAAAATATAATCTAAAAACCACAGTTATATCGTCAAAATCCTAAGAGATTTTTGCACCCAGCTTCTCTTCCAATTTGTGGTGTGCCGCTTTGAAACTTTTTCCTACAAATTGGCGGGACCTACGGCTTTTGCCGACTCCGAACGGCCTCTACAGATTAATTTTTGCTGAGAAGCCTTTCCGGGCAGAAATACACTCGGAGAGTTTGCCAAACTACTGCCGAGCGCCGACCCCGTTTTGAAAAAACTTTTTCAAACCACTTTTTTGATGTAACCTGTACCAGGACTTGAACCAAATAGATAACTAAAATAAAAGTAATTGTTCCTGAAAAAAGCGGGTTGCCCCAGTGTCCCCTCAAGAGGACACTTATACAAGCACAAGAAGTGCAAATTATTTGTTTGTAGTAGTTTGTAATCAAAACCTCTAAAAAATCACATATTAAACCCGAAATCTTACAATTTTATGAAATTTTGCATTGGGGTAAGGTTTGCCTATACACAGAGCTGGGTAAAATCAATTACATTACAATACAATTACATTGCTCAGTAATTGAAAAATTTAATCAATTACTTTTCTCCACAGAATAGGAATTGATTACATTTCAATTCCTCAAAAAAAATTACCAAAGGTAATTTTCTTTTTTTGAGGCTCAATTACAAGGAATCGATTACAAGGAATTGAAAAAAATTACTTTGTGGAATTGTAAATGTACACCACCACCTTTTCAATTAAAACTTTTCAATTCCTTTCAAAACCTATTACTTTTAAATTACAATTCCACAAAGTAATTTTTGTAATCGATTCCTTGTAATTGAGCCTCAAAAAAAGAAAATTACTTCCGCTAATTTTTTTTTGAGGAATTGAAATGTAATCAATTCCTTTTCTGTGGGGCAAAGGAATTGATTTTTTCTCCCAATTACATGTAATGGGGAATTGAGGGTAATTTAATTCCTAAAGTAATCATCACTACCCAGCTCTGCCTATACAAAACATAACCTCATTTTTAGAAATATTTGAAAAATCATGTTTCTAGGTACTTTTAAGCGGTGGTTACTATGGAATTTCTTAAGGAATTTCAAAAATACTTTGGAGTTCTGTTTAAACTAAGCTTACACACACTCACCTCCATAAGTATGATGACACCAAATACAGCAAAGAAAATAATAACAATTAGAAAGCTCATGCCAGCGCGTTCACGTGATGGCCAATTTTGTTTTTTACCACGTTTCGATAGTGGACCACTCAAACGGCTACTACTGCCACTATCACTGCCATTTGCACCACCTAATCCTCCTCCTCCTACACTACGTCCACCAATCGCATGTGTGTGTCCATGATGTGAGTGATGATGATGTTGATGATGATGATGTTGATACTGATGGCTATTATATTTATGATATAAGCCATAACTAATATCATCATCAATATCACGATTTGTTAATAATGAATTCGTTGAATTTGTTGAATATGATGAGTGCATTGAGCTATTCGTATTTTCGTTTGTTGTTGCGGCTGAACGTTTGAGTGAGCTTTTAGTGCCGTTTAATTTTAATGGTGCTGAAGTGTGTGACTGTTTTATATTCGCTGGTTGTTGTTGTTGTTGATGATTCTGGTACAATTGTGATATATCGTCTTGATTCTGTGGGTTAAAAGTGGTGGATGCGGTGGATTTTGTTGAAATATTTACTTTCGAATTGGTTCCCATTGTTGCGGCTAACGATGGATTTGTTGTAGTATTGTCTGATGTTAGCGATGTGGGCGACAAGAGCGATGCTTTGGAGCCCCCCTTGGTAAGTTTTTGTTTACGTTGTGGGGGGCTCCATTTGAGCGACATTTTTGAATTATTTCAACACAATTTTTTTTTTTTGGAGAGTTTTTGAGCACAAGCACTCTTTATTGTATATTAAAGTTTTTTTTTATTATTAATTTTTTTATTTTTTTTTTATTTTTTTTTTATTATTTGTAGAAATGCTTTCAACGCGAACTCTATAAAATATGTAGAATACAGCGTAAATTAATAAAGTTATTCGAATTAGTTGTTATCAACAGCGGAACCTCCATTCATTTCTATAAAGTGGTTACTTAGTGATGCGCCAAACACGCAAACATACAAACAGACAGTCGAACTTTGTGAAATTTTTTTTGGATTGTTGTTCTAACTTAGTATACACTGTTACATCATATATATTATGTACACACAACGATCTTTTGGGTATGTATGAATATATTGAAAATCAACTTTATTCGCCACCACTGTTTACAGCGGGGATAACATATTTCCGCGCAATAAAAAGGATCTTAAACTGAAAGTTGATCATTTAATAATACATTGGTGAATATTTTATTTCGTTCTGTACAGCAGTTTTTGAGTGATGCGCGAACAAACAGACAGACAAAATTAAAATTTTTTTTTTTCAATTTTGCCCTATTTTATACTTTGAAATTGATTGTTACAATGCTTTTCTCTAGTTGAGTTCGGTCTAGAAATCGCACAGAAAATAGCTTTGTAATTCCAAGAAAGTAAATTTCTGACTCCGGCCCTGTTAAACTCGCTACCGTAACATCGCTAATTTATAGCAGAGCCTTGAAAGAGGCAGAATAAGAACAAATAAAATGCTTCGAAGTAGAATGAGCTCATAAACATGCTTCTTATTTCCTTAAAACCTCATCACCTAAGTACATATTTGCACTGCACAAGCACACGCTACACACCCACTCACAGTAAGCACCCAACAAAAAAATAAATACTTAGTAGAAGTATTAAACTATTGAAATAATTGCTTAACACACACGCTTAATGCAATTAAGTAGGTCTACTACCAGTCACTTAGCCCCCCCTGAACGGTACTAAAATATCCTGCTTAACCAACTGTTGCCGCTGCTAACACCAAGCGAAGAGTGTCAAGTACCCACCGAATCAGTGAGAAGAACGGAAAAAACGAAACGAAAATGTAATTGTTATGAGCCTACATTGTAACAACAAAAGCAAATATACCACAGAGATGCCAAAACTAGTAGCAAGAACCTAACGCAGGAAAAAGAGCCAAAGAAAGCAAAAAAAAAAAAATAGAAAAACAAAAACTACAAACGATTGAAAACTGTTACGATTGTAAACAAAAATTTCTTGTTGCTTCGTAAGAAATGTATTTACAAAAAAAAAAAAACAACAAAAACAATGTAAACTATCAAATGTCACGCGCTTTGAATTGAGAAGATATGCGCAACAACAAAAACACATTCACAACGGCTCATAACCATAAAGTGTCAAAGTCAACTGTTGTCGCCTAAGAAAGCATGAGACTACAAGGACGAAGGCGGTGATGGTGGTGCGGCAAAGACTAAACAGGGGTGTGTAGCGGCTTTGTTGGCGCGCCATGCAGTGTATGAGAGAGCGCGTTTGACGTGAGAGCGCCACGAAACAGCTGTTAGAGAGAGCGCAAAATTTTAGAATTAAAAAATTTCGTGTTATTTGCAGAGACGAATTGAAATGTTTTTGGCGATAAATCGATAAGCGGCGCCAGTGCCAAAAGAAAAATCAGGAAGTATTTCCCTTTTTATTATATAAATTGGAATGCTGCTAAAATAGAAAATTGCTATAAAATTCGCATTGTTCCAAAAGGTGCTTTCTTGCACACAAATGAAACAAGCTACAAACACTTTAGTATTTGCGCAAAAAAGGATTGTGCGTGTCCTTGCAAGGATGCATGGCACATACAGACGCAGTTTCACAAAATACCTTTTCTTTGCACAACAATTTTTTGTTATTTCACACTTCGCTTGCGCTTTTATTTTATTTTAAATTAATTAAAATTCGTTGCTAATTTCACTTTCATCCATTTAAACAATTTCCAAATTAAAAGAATTTTCTTTTTAGCACACTTTTTCACTTCCGCGTTTTATTTTCTTGTATTTCTAATAAATTCAAGTGTTCGTTCGTATGTCGGTTGTGTTATTCGCACCTGATTTCATTCATAGACCCAAAACTAACTGTCAAATAGTCCTCGCTGTTGCTCAGTGGCGGCAAATAACAATGGTTTTAAGGACATGCGCACTTAGTCTGTGGACAGCTGTAAAAGCATTGCCAGTTAAGAAAAAAAGGATATGTTTGCATTTTGGGGAGGTTATTGTATTCATCGCATTGATAAATGTTTGCTCAGGCAATTGTGCTTGCATTCCCAGTAATTTATTCTTTGACAGACGTGCTTGGAGTTTCTATTAATCTTTGTTTTTTCTTAGCTGGCATCCTTGATTAAAAAAAAAAAAATTGCGCTTTTTTGAATTTTAAATTTCAGCGTTTTTTTAATAAAATTTTTGTATTGAGTTTTGTTCAAAAACTATCGATTACTCCCAAAATAAGCGATTGCACATTTCAATAGTGTACAGATTGACCCCCGTTCTACCTATAGATTTTTTTTATTGAGTTCATTTCAAAAGTTATCAATTATTTATATTTGTCAGTTTTGCAAGCTCGAGACCAGTGAACACATAATAATTGGCAAATTATTATATCCGATTTTGTAGAAAAATTGATAATTTGGAGAAAAATTACAAAGCTAATCACAGCGATGGATAGGATTACATGATTCAAAGTGTCCCCACTTATCATCAGAAAAAAGTTATCGATTATTCATATATTCGATTTATCGAAAATTATCGGTTGAGCACGATTTTAATTGTGTATAGATTAACCCCCCTTCTGCCTATAGATTTTTTTATCGAGTTTATTTCAAAAGTTATCGATTACTCGATTAATGTATAAATTAACCTCCCATTCTGTGTTCTTGATAAATTATCAATGTTGATAAATAGTCAATAAAAAAATATTAGTATCTTATAGGTCTGCTGGTCACACATCGTTCCACCATATTTTGCTATTTTTTACCAAAAACCTAGTAGGGGCTTAGTACCAAAAACTCAGTTTAAATGGAAGGGGCCGATTCGATTCGATTTGTCGATTGATATCGTCTAAACTTAACCGGAGAATTCTCTACATTAAATTCTTTTAATTTTCTAACATTTTCTTCTTTTTTTCTATTGACCAACAAATCTCACTTTCACTGATATGTATATCACTCTGGCTATACTTTTAGCTAATACTCCAACATAAGCAGCAAAAAGGCTCTTCCTACTACCATTTGCGCCATACTCAACAAATCAGTCGCACAATATTTTTCACCTGACGAATAGCAACAAAAAAGTTAACATGAACTTATAAACTTTAGTTAGAAGTGCCAATAACAATGAAAAAATGCTTACACAATAACACAAATAGCCATAAAACGCCAAAGAGAAGCGCACACACGATGCACATCCCACTGAGGAGACACGTTCAACGTGATAGGTTGTTGACAAAACGTGCCAAGAATGCATACGATCAAATATTTTATGAGATTACACCTATACGAGGAAATGTAACCTGTAGGGAGACTGTGCAATTCTAAGCGGGTGAAATGAAATAAAATAAAAGAAAATAAAATAAAATAAAATAAAATAAAATAAAATAAAATAAAATAAAATAAAATAAAATAAAATAAAATAAAATAAAATAAAATAAAATAAAATAAAATAAAATAAAATAAAATAAAATAAAATAAAATAAAATAAATTAAAATAAAATAAAATAAAATAAAATAAAATAAAATAAAATAAAATAAAATAAAATAATATAAAATAAAATAAAATAAAATAAAATAAAATAAAATAAAATAAAATAAAATAAAATAAAATAAAATAAAATAAAATAAAATAAAATAAAATAAAATAAAATAAAATAAAATAAAATAAAATAAAATAAAATAAAATAAAATAAAATAAAATAAAATAAAAGAAAATAAAATAAAATAATATAAAATAAAATAAAATAAAATAAAATAAAATAAAATAAAATAAAATAAAATAAAATAAAATAAAATAAAATAAAATAAATTAAAATAAATTAAAATAAATTAAAATAAAAGAAAATAAAATAAAATAATATTTACTTTCGCTGGCTCGAGGTCTATGTTTTTTCTTAGAAAAACTAATTAAAAACACACGTTTTTCGTTTTGCCAATATTTCGCTGGCTCGAGGTCTATGTTTTTTCTTGCAAAAACTAATTAAAAACACGCGTTTTTCGTTTTGCGAATACTGGCAATAAAAAAGTTAACAATATTGGCAAAACGAAAAACGTGTGTTTTTAATTAGTTTTTGCAAGAAAAAACATAGACCTCGAGCCAGCGAAAGTAAATATTAAGAAGTAAAGGTCGACAAAACATAAATCGAAAATAAAATAAAATAAAATTTAAGAAAAAAATGGAGTAAAAAAAAATTAAACAAAAAAAAACAAGTAAGGAAGTCTAAGTTCGGGTGAACCGAACATTAAATACCCAGCGTATAACAAATTTCATGCACAAATCTACATTTTTACGCCAGTTATGTCAATTTATGTGATTTTCGAAATTTTCGATATCGAAAAAGGGGGTGTGGTTATCATCCGATTTCGTCCATTTTCAATAGCAGCCTACCTTGGTCAGAAAGTAAACTGTATGCAAAATTGCATGCAAATATCTCAATTTTTACTCAAGTTATCGTGTACACGGACGGACAGACGGACGGACATGCCTTAATCAATTCCTCTTTTCAACCTAAGAACTTTCATATATGGAACCCCATATCTAACTCGATTATTTTGCGCCGTTACGTAGTACCGTTATGTGGACAAAATTATAATACCCTTGTACTAGTACTAGTACGCTGGGTATAAAAAAAAAACATAAAATCAAATAAAAATAAGATGAAATGACAAATACAGTAAATACATATACACTGATCATAACAAACAAGTACTTAATATTTTGGCGATTTCAAACCACTTTCGTTGAATTGCCATACCATCCACTGCAATTCAGTAAAGCAATAAAAAGTTCCTTAAAGTCGAATGCTTTTTTGCATTTAATGCTTTTTAAATCCTTACAAATTTTCCTACTCATTACTCTTTAAACTTGTAATCAATGATATTCACCACGATATGCTGTCGGTTCGCCTATGGACGCCAAAAACTGTGCAAAGTTTTCAAACAGTTGAGTTTGCTCTTAAAAAAATAGCCATTAAAATCAAATAAAATTCAATTGATTGTAAAATTTGTGCTGCTTAAACTTTCACACAAAAAGTATTGATATCCGACGCTTGGAGATATGCTTACACTGCAAAAAATGCATTTAGTTTAGGATGAGTCGGGCGGGAGGATGCGACTAAATCCATTTCTGATCACTTTATATGGTCTGGACTATTTGCATTTGTTTTAGCATGTCCTGTACGAGTACGAAAGGACTAATCCACTTTCTGCCCCAATTGGTTACTTTTAACTCCTTTAAGTATGCTACAAGGCTAAAATTGACCTCCACCCCTATCAGCATGCTACACAAATAAAAAATTGACTCATGTTTATTGAATTATAGTCCTTTGTGGACATAAGGTATTAATAGTTAGCAAAAAACCCACTTTAGAGATACATAAATCGCACAATTTTTAGCCGTGTACATACTCACCATACACATACCAACTTATTAATGTGCATTTTATGCTATCGGCGCCTGCAAGTATGCAACACAATTTGAAACGGAATTACAGAAATCGATGCATTGTAATGTGAAACTTTTACTTGAAAATTATGACAACTTTTCTTTTGACAAAAGTAAACCAGCATAACGAGAAAGAGAGGAGCAGAGAGAGGTTGGGAGAGGGCGAGAAAGAAATAAGCCTGAGGCAAAACGGATAAATGTAATAACGTAGGAAGGTAGATATTCAATCGTTAAGCGATTAAAAGTCGGCTGAGAATGGTCAAAGGAAAAAGTTAAAATTATCTTTGGGAGGATGTGTATATTTATACCCAATAGAGCTTTTTTTGTGATTTTAATAGTGAACAAACATCCTAAAGCGAAAATAAGCGCACAGCTAAGTCGCTAGCGCCAATAAGATTGGAAATAGGACAAGCTTTTATGATTCTAACCCATTGGTGGCTCTTATAATAAATTTTTTTTGTAAGTTCGATATTTTTTTCGAAAACGACAAAACGTATCAAAAAGGACACTTTTCACCCTATCCTCTCAGATTTTGATACAATTTTGCATGTAGCTAAATTTTACAACCTATGTTTTAGAGAAAGCTTTTTCGAAAATTGTGAGCTATCGAAATATTTAAAAAATTACGTTAGTAGGCACTTCTAAGCGGTAATTACTACGGAATGGCTCAAGTAATTTTAAAAATGGGTATACGATTAGAATGGTATTTAATAATTTTTTGAAAATATACACTATAAAAATTTTATGTTGTACTGAATTTTTTTTGGAAAAATTGGAGAAAGAAAGAAGTTTTTTCTTTTAAATTGATTTTATATACTTATATACATATAACATATCTAAAAGCCAAGTTTCGTTTTTTAATTTTTTTAATTAGTGTATATTATTTTTATCAAAAAAAAACTTTCAGTGTAATTATAGTGAATATTTTGCAGTGCACACTTCAAAATCCTTTACTACGGAATGGCTAAACAGATTTAAGAAATTTTTGTATCACTGGAAATGTATTTAATCAGCTTTGGGAAATGTACACTGTAAAAATTTTATATTACACAAAAAAAAAATTTTTTTTAAGTAAGTTCATATTTAAGAAATTTCAAAGAAGAAGAAAAAACGCCATTTGAGTTTTTAGATAGGTTAAATATATTAGGTAGACCTTTCTGAAATTTTTTTTTTTTCTAAACGTTTGGCCTTTATTGTGTTTTCTCTGTTAAAAATTTTATTTTTATCAAAAAAATGTTGAGTCTGATAAAACTTTTTTCCGTGTATATTTTTGAAAGCTAATTTAAATAACTTTATACGGGTTGAAAAACGTTTGAAGTCGCTTAAAAGAATATTGGGAAACAAGATTTACTGAAATCCTCTGTAATTTCTCTTAACTCTCCACAGAACCGCTCAACTACTGGCTATACAATGTTCAAAAGCACCCTTAGCTTCAACTTCCTTACTTAATTTCTTATAGATAAATACAATGTATGAATACCACTAAGTTATTCAACTCAATTTCATGGGTGGAGGCGTATTCAATAAACGTAGCCTTTGGCGCTGTAGTTCAGCTGACAAAAGAAATTAGTAATGACAACAAATGGCTAAAGTTGCGAATGAAAACAAAAGCAACCAACAAACACACAAAACAAATGCAACGCTCCACACTCACCGCAAACAACAAAAAACAGCAAACTTGAATGAGGGCAAAAAATGTGTTTGTGTGCGTGTGTGGCTTGGTTGTTGCTTTTGTTGCATCCACATCAATTGCAATTGCAACAAAATCTATGTAGCGGTCATAGAAGTTAGATACCAAACGAATGCCGACAAGTTAGCTGAACCAACAAGTGAACAAAGTAGTAGCAAGAAGAAAAGCAGAAGACGTACGACGAAAACTTTGTTGACTTTTGTTTCACACAAAACACTCGTCTTCCTACTTTGAGTTTTTTCTCATTTTACTTGTACCATTAGTTTTAGTGGACGAAAGTTTTAGCCTTTCCTATGCTTTATTGCAGTTTGAAAGTCTCAACGCACACACGCACACACACACTCACACACACACATACATTCTAATGTTTGCCGTGGTAAGCCTTTGAAGGGCGTCCATTTATATGCCCATCTTCTAAACAATCTTTTATGCAATACTTCGTAGCCTAGACGCTTCGCAATATTCGCCTGAGTTTGTAATGAATGAATGAGTGTATGACTGGATTGGCTGCACACCAAAGGCCACCGGCGCGACATCACCGATGCGCAGCCATACGAAATCAATTGGCATTTCACGCATCGCAATTCAATGCGTTTTACATTGCAACTGCAACTCAGACAGTGTCCAGCTCATGAAAAGTTTGAAACTTAAAAATTGGCAACACTTTTTTTCAACAATTTTTTTTATTCCGGTTTTAAGGTGTCTCCCAAAAGAGTAGAGCTAGAGATCTCAAAATTTATTTTAGTTTAATCGCAAAGTATTTCGGACACGATTTTAGAACTATTTCGGATTCGGTTTTACTAATTACTTCGGTCTCGGTTTTACATAATATTTTAGTTTCGTTATTCAAAATAAATTTTTGATTTGCGGTTCGGACCAGTTCCGGTATTCGGACTAATTCTCAAAACCTATACTAGTCCTCAAAAATCTTCGGGTAGTGCTTTAGACGCTAAAAACTATAACAAAAAAAAAAAAATCAACAACAACCCCTTCTGGTCTCTGTTTTACAATTTATTTCACATTCGGTTTTAAAAAATTGTTCGGTATCAGTTTTATAAACTGCTGTGATCTCGGTTTAACTGTATTTCGGAGGAGATCATCATCATAGGATCATTTCGGATTGGGTTTTACAAATTACTACGGTCTCGGCTTTGCATTGTAGTTTGGTTTCGTCAATCAAAATTAATTAAGGATTTCGGGTTCGGCCAGGTATCGGTTTTTCGGTAGCAATGTTCATGTTCCGGTTTCGGTTTTTAATTAAACACAATTAAGATTAAGCAAAAACGTCCTGTTGAAATTCACTTGACATTGTAGTTCAATCACGGACCATAACTTAACTTTGCGTTTTGAAATACAAAACTACAATCTTCACCACCTAATTAGCAATGGGAGGAAGCTTTAGCTTTTAGGAAGAATTCAAGCAGTTCTTCTTATAGGTGCGCTACCCTCTGGTACCTTAATTTTTTAGTACTAGCCCAACTGCCTAGGAAGCAATTTGCTTAGCCTCGATGAACTTTCACGTCATTTTACGAGAGATCAAACAATTTCCTAGGCCTTAAGCTTCCTTAAATCAATTGTAGTATTGTTCCGATACCGTCCTATACTCAATACCTGTACTCATTCAGATTTTCGAAAGTATGAATCTAAATTTGAGGCGGTTAGAAGCAAAGGGGGTAAGTCCCTACATCATAGCAAAAACGAAAATAAATAAGTTCAATTTCTCAAAACTATCTTACGAAGGACTTGATCAGGTTTCATGTGTATCAAATTTACAGTACTACTACAATACTAAAAAATGTTGATCTATATATGAGTACTTTTTATTTTTTTCACAATTATGATTTGTTGCTCATACGCTCGTACAGTGTTTTTCTTATACACTACCCATTTTATTACATTTTTCACAATTTTCTGCTTCATCAAAACTATTTTAACTAATCTTTTATAAATAGTGTGAATTATTTTTTAAAAGTGTATGCAAAGATCGCAAAAAATCCGATGAATTTTTATCAAAATCTTAAAGTTTTTTCTGAGAATTTTTAGATTTTTTTGAAGAAAATTTAGAAGTTAATTATATGTATGTACCTTCCGCAACAATTAATCTGAAAAAAATTATTAACCTAAAAGATTTAATGCAATATTTGGAAAAAAATATTCGGAATGGTATAAGGATGATATATTTACTAGCGCAATACTTATAAATTTTCTGATGCAGAAAATAGTAATAGTGATTCGGATTGTTAAAAATATTGTATAAAATAAAAATAATTTGTTCCTTAGCAAAAAAAAAAAAAATTCCCTATGCATCACTATATATGTATGTATGTATTTTTGATTTAAATTCTTGCTATTGTTAACGTTAAGCTTATTTTTTGGGACCCTGACTCAATTCTTGGTCTTTTATGGAAATAAGTACCCATGAACGACATATTAGTTTAATATCATTTCGATGCCATTTAATTTTCCGCACAGCTTTATAATGCTTTTAGGTATGTAAATATATAAACTACATATGTAGGTTACGTAATAAAAGTCCGCTTGGAATAAAAAATTAACGATTTATTTCAACGTTTTTGGCTAACGATGTGAAGTGTCGCTTTTGTAACTTTACCAAGTTAAAAGATAATACACTAGATAACAATAATATCAATATCTTTTTCTATATACTACAACAACAAAAAAGTTACAATGCTTCAAAGGTTTAAAACACGAATATCTCAAAACATACTTTTCATAGAAGTGCCCTTTTTGCATGCAACTACTCAATTGGTTAAAAAAAAACAGAACCACGCGAATAAAACACAGAACATCAAGGTTCATATTTTTATGATTTTTTTTGCATCATAAATTTGTCCAATATTTAAAATGTACTCCTCAACTGCTTCACCCATACGAATTTTCAAAATATAAAATTGTTAAAAAAAAATTTGTTTGTGGACACAGTTCTTCTTTTACAGCTTTATTGGCAAGAGAATGCAAACAAATTCTAACTTGTTGCAGTTTTTGTTTTCATTAACTGTTTGCACTCTCACTTTTATTCCCATTTACTTGGTTAAGGCTTTACCTTTGGTTTTGCACTTTTAATCTAAATTCGAATTTATATTAATTTTATAGCGAAATAAGTTGTTTGCAGTTTACAATCAAGTTTGTGAAACTAAAACGAAACAATTTTAATTTTACGCCCATCAAATTTGGCATGTAATTACTATCTAATGCTTTATCAGAGGCAGATGTGCGTACGCTTTTACAGTTGCGTACATAAATATATGTACATACATACATTTTTGATAAATAGTCAATAGTAAAAAATAGTCAATACAAATTTTGTATATCCTTCTCAATCAATATATCAATATTCTGCAATAAGCCGGCTATTTGTAAAAAATGCTATAAAACTTAAGAGCTTCTTAAATCGTTGCCAAACCTTCCACCTTAGAGAAATTCATAAGAATTCGACTTGCCTAATAATCGTCTACCAGCCTTAATGTATGTTGGGTATACATAAGCATATGTAAATATTAGGCCGGGTCGATTTCTGGGCAGACAAAAAAATCGCCCATTGCTCTGTGAAAATCATATTCTAGGGATCAAAATAAGAAACTAACCATACCTCTAAAACGAATTATGATGTCCCCCAATTTGGGTCGAACTTTTGGGTAGGGGGCCATGGCGTATGAGTGACATTACATTGACTACAAATGATAGATACCTACCCAAAAGTTCGACCCAGATTGGGGGACATAAGAATTCGTTTTAGAGGTATGGTTTCTTCGGCAAAGTTTCTTATTGTGATCCCTAGAATATGCTTTTCACAGAGCAATGAGCGATTTTTAAATCGACCCGCCCTAGTATATAAATTTGTATTTGTAGATAATTTGAAATTAAAAAAACTATATTTTGCCATTAATGAAATCATGGTTGGGCGAAGTGCACTAAATTTAATTTTAATGAAAAGAAAATATTTTCAATGGCCCATAATATTCAAAATGTTGGTCAATCATAGTCATATAAACCAAAGATTTTAGCAAAAATGAAAAGTAACAGGGTCGACTTATGGAAAAAAAGAAGTTGATTTGTGGTATGAGGAATTTTTTTATGTTTTGCAAGGTCACTCTGTGTCAACCTTTTTATTCACAAACCATGTCATAGCTGGGCTAATAAGAAAAAGAAGCCAAACTCAAGTTTGGAGCAAGCAATGTCACAAAATAACCGTAGACACAAACCGTGATTTTAAAATGTTAAAATGTCATTTTCGTCATTTTAAAATTAAAACTCCTTTTTAGATATAAAACGTAGAAAGAATGCCGACTTCAATTTTTATTTTCAAATTTTTCCAAAGAACTGAGTTTGTAATTTATCTACATTAGATAGCAACAAAGCAAAGCTACAGGGTTAACTATTCACTTGGCAGTGCCGAAGTGTACTTTAAGGAGTCCATCTTTATATTATTGTTAGATTGCGCTCGATGTGCAACTTATCTGATGGTTAGGAACCTTCAAAAATTTGAATGAAAATTTCGGTGAGATTTCTCTAGCACTTCACACCTGTTTTACTCGAAAGCTATAGTTTTTTAATACTTTGTTGCCTATAATACTAATCAAATTAAAATAGAGTTTTATGTACTTAAACATGATTTTAAAATAAACATTATTTCATCACTGTTATAGTCAACTTAAAATATATTCTTTGTCTAAGACGAAGTTGAAATTTTAAAATGACGAAATCAATATTTTAACATTTGAAAATCACGGTTTGTGTCTATGGTTGGGCGGTGTTACATTGCTTACTCCAAACTTGAATTTGGCTTCTTTTGCTAATTGTCCCAGCTATGATATGGCTTGTGAATAAAATAGTTAACACAGGGTGACCTTGCAAAACATACAAAATTTCTTCGTGCCACCAAACAACTTAATTTTTTTTTTTTGAATTTAACTATGATTTACGAACATTTGTAATATCTTTTTAAGTTAAGAAATACTATGATAGAGGGTCATTGAAGCCAGGAGCACACTTTGCACACTCAAACACCCACTCAAACTAATATTTTAGCAACATACATTTCCGCTTGACACGAGCGTGTTCGAACTTTTCAAATATACAAAGTTATACAAAAATGCCAAATGCTTGATATTACACTAGCTGACGTGTGCAAATATTCCTTTTCAAAATAATTTAATAAAAAAACACTCACCATTGAAGTAGGCATTTGTAATATTGAGTACTCATACATATCAAATTACCAAAAAGGATATACAGTTGTGAACAAAATAATAGTAGTGCATAATTGAAATATTTCATTATTAGCTCATATTTGAAATACTCAATGACGTCATAGTAAAAATGTTTCAAAGGTAGTGTTGTTGTCAAATTGGGCACCCAAAGGGACGTCCATTTGGTGGAGAGAAGGTTAGCAACATAATCCAGCTCGGTGGTAAAACTGGAATGGTCATAGAGGAAGCTTGGTACAGAGGAGCGGGCACTACAAAAATTTTGAACACAACTGTACTTTTTTACCATTCTATATAAATGCATACATACATATGTATAAATTGAAGTATGTCGTTATTGAAAATAGTTAAGAGCACTTTGAACTCAAGAGAAAACTGGTAAAGTTTTCAAAGCACCTATGCCTAAGGTTATGTTTTTAGTTGAATCCCAAAAACACAAATAAATAAATAAATTTGAATGTATGTACATATGTACATATCTCTATATGTTTGTAACTTCATAGGCATAACTTTACAGTCAACGGGAAAATAGCTTGAAACAAGCAATCAAATCCTGTCAGCAATCAGTGCAGTTATCAACAAATATTTACGATAAGGATAACAAGTCAAGTCAATGTGGGACATACTAGTGAACAAAACTAAATTTAAGTATTTATGCGTTCACCCTGACTATGGAGTGAGAAGGTGTGTGGTACACGGTTAAAAATTTTAGCATGAATTTATTTTTTTATTTATTTTGAAGACCAAATTAAGTTTGGTTGAGAATTTACAAGATGAGGAGGATTTCAATAGCAAACCATAAATTTCTTAACAATTGAAAAAAAAAATTTAAAAAAAAGTTTAACAGAAATTAAAAAAAAAATTAAAAAAATAAAAAAACTAAAAAAAAAATAATAAAAATTTACAAAAAATTACAAAAGAAAAATTTAACAGCAATTCAAAAAGAAAAATTGAAAAAATAGACATAAAAAAAATAATAAATTAAATATAAAAATAATAAAAAAGAATAAAAAATATTTTAAAAACAATTTAAAAAATAAGTCAGTTGATAAGCTTAAGATAAAATTTGAGTGCCCTACACAAAAAAAAAAAAAAAAAAAAAATCAAGAAAAAAATAAAAAATTTGAAAAATTTTTCAGAAAAACAAAAACAAAAAAAATCTTATGCAAAAAAAAAAATGTTCTGCTCTTACTGGAAGCAAGTTTAAACACTTTAGTTTATATAGTTCAATCACTTCAAAACTTTTTATATTTTCGCCCATATTTATATAAAATAAAAAGCTCTATAAAGCTCTAATTATTTTAAATTTGTATAGTGTCATTTTTAATGGCTTTTTATAAACTACTTTTATTTTTTATTAATTTCCATATATTAGGTTTAGAGTTCAAAAGAAAGTTATAAAAAAATCCTTGTAGCTAATTGAAAAGTTTGGAATTTAAATAAAAAAAAGTTTAAAAAATCAATAAAGCGTGTATATAGCTAGTCCCAAACTCTAGCACAAATTTTTAACCGTGTATGTGTGGTTTATTGGGTAACTATTAAATTGCAAAAGACACGCGCCCATGGCTTGTTGTGAGACAAGAACAAAAAGTGCCGAGCAACATATGTAGAAATACTTGTTTAAAAGCTGTTATGCTGTGTATATCTCCATACTTGTTTAATGAGAATAGTTTCAGGTACAACATGAGTTAGCGAAGTTGTGCATTAGGCTGTGTCAAAATAAAAACAAAAACAAAAAATTCTAATTTATATTAATACGAGCTCACTTGGCATATATTGTGTTGCGCTGGAATTTTCTTAGATGCATTTTGAAATTGTTCATTCTTCCCATTTTTTCATTCTACGCCTCATTCCCAGCCTCTCCTTTAGTATTTTACTAGTGAAAAAAAAGCCCACATTTGAAAAATTTGACGATCTTTTTCTGCAAAGAAGACTTACTTTAAGCTACGTTTTTGGGGCAACCAATCCTGAAGTATTGGCTCATGTCGGAAAAATCTGTAATTCAAAAATAGATTTTTTTTAAATTTATTTTTTGATTTTATTAGCGATTTACGAAAAATCGATTGTTAGAGAAAATAATCGATTTTTGTTCATACATTGATATATTATGCGAAAAAATATTTATGCGATATGTAAATAACTCACAATACTAAAAAAATGTAGTTTTAATAATCGATTTCAAATATTGAACACTAACTAACATTATAAACACATTAATAAAAACAATCGGAAAATAGATATCGAAATAAAAAATAATAATCGATTAAAGCAAAAGTATATTTTTTACTCACAACCCCAAGCCAATCTTTGCCCTTCATTTATTCGCGCTAGTTACAAGACCAAGATAATGAAATATTCTAAAACTTTACTACTTTAATATAAGCTCATTTATACTAAGAGGGCGTGGCACCTCCCATACAAATTTAATTTTACATTTTGTAGACATCCCAAAAGTGGGCATGTATATCATATGGAAATTGGTAAAGATATGTACGAGATCAATAATATACCAACGGGAGAAAGTGGGCTTTAGCGAAAAAGGGGGCGTGGCACCTGTCATACAAACTTAACTTTTTAGCCTTCTTCAAAAGCGTCCATTTTAGGGACATAATAATTGGTATAGATTTGTACGATATCAATAGCATATTAACGGGAGAAAGTGGAAGTTTTCGAAAAAGGGGGCGTGACAGATCTAGTTTAGTTTCAATTTTTCAAGCTGAATATCTCTAAAAGGGTTCGTGGTAGGGATATAAAAATTAATATAGAAAAATACAAGATCTATACTATACTCACGAGAAACCAAATCAGAACTTTCGGAAAGGGGGCGTGGCACTAATATTTTTTCTTGACTATTTATTATTATTGAAAATTTATCAAGAATACAGAATCAAGAGTTTTATTTATACCCAATTGAAATTATGAAAAATCACAAATTTTCGATTAAAAAAATTTGTTGAATGATTTTCGAAATGAAATCTATAAAAAAATCTAACTTAACTATATCAAACAACAAAACCTCACAAGCACCACTCCACCAATTTAGAAGGTTTTATTTATCAAACGCGTGCTATGCATAAAACCTTCAACCTCAATTAGAGCCAATATATCACGCTCTATTAGCTGAATTTACAAAATTTGCCACCGGACATTCCAGTCGTATTGCATGCGATTTTAGAATTTTTTTTTTTGTTTCACACTTCGACTATGCCACACTCACAACCGTAAACCAACAGCAAATGTATGTATGTAGCTTGGTGGTTCCATGCCGTTAGCAGGCATTGCAGGCTTAACAAACGATATCACACTACAGACAGTGACCACTCAGACGACACATTATTAATACGATTTTGTAGCAATGGAATTTTTATGCAAAACATTTTTGAATTTCCATTATGGTGAATTTTTTTGAATTTTTTTTTTTTTTTTTTTTTTTTTTGTGCGAAAATTTCATGACACAACAAAACGATGAATTATGCGCTGAGAACGTAGAACATTTCACTGGACTTGAACTTAAAACTGAAATATGGTAAAATGTGTTGTTGTTGTTGTAGCAATATGTAAGTGTGAAAATATGTTCAATGAATAAAAGGCTTATAAGCGCAATTGCTGTTGTTGCTGTCCAAATCTATTGCTACCATTTGAGTAGTTGGTTATGTCGCGCTAGTTTGAGTTGCCGTAACTACCTCAAGTGTATGGCATATGCCTGCTAACCGCATGCTAAAAGTGCAAGTGCAAATGTTTAAGTGATTTTGTGTGTGTGTGTGTTTGTGTGCAGGCATTTTGGTGCATGAGCTGTTGTGTGGTAGAGTGTGGTGTGAGTGAAATGAAAATTGAAAAGCACTTACCGGTATTGCCATACCAGCAGGTTACACGGGCATGAGAGTAACTAGCAGCCGTCGAGCAAACAGCAGTCATAGCATCCTCAGTTACATATCTAGCTAAATTCGTAGTGGAGGCATGCCATGAGGAATGGATTTTGTACTTAAGTATGATTAGAGCGATTTCGGAAAAAATTAGTTTTTGAAAAACCCAACCGTCAATATTCGGGAGTTAGCAATATTACAAATATGGAATTTTGAGCAAGAGCACCAAAGATCTAAGTAAAAAAGTTGTTTAACCAATTTTTTTCACAACTTGGTCTCCCCTCGGTAATGGTCTGAAAAACTCTCCGAGTATATTTCTGCCATGGAAAGCTTTTGAGACTCTAATTTGCAGATGCCGTTCAGCGACAAACAAAATTTTTAAAATTCTTTTGCAAGTATACCCAACGCAATTTGAACCAGGTTAAATAATGATTATTAATCTTAATCATTGATAACCAAATTAAATTTTTTTGTTATTTTTGTAATAGTTGACTAATTATGATAATCGAATATTTTTAGAATAATTAATCGATTAGGATTAAAGTTTGTGTTCGATTAATGAGGATTTATTTCGCTTTCAAATTTAATCCTTAATCCTAGATTAGTCAAAATTCCAATTTGATTAAATTTTTTTGATAATTTCGATTAAAGAAGATTAATCGATTAATTATTCTAAAAATGTTCGATTATCATAATTATTCAATTAAATTAATAGAGCAGTTTAATACAATTGATTTTTAATTTTAAAACAGGTCTGATTTGAACCAACAAAAAGAGTACATTGGCAGGGCTTCTGGAACTAATTCCAGATTACTTCGGGACCCCTCCGGGACCATTTCGGCACTTTTTCGGGACTATTTTGTAACAATTTCGGGATAAGTTTGGAACATTTTCGGGACTTTTTGGGTGTGTTTTCGCGATTATTTCGAGACTGTTTGGAAATATTTCTGACACTTTTTCGGTATCATTTTAAAACTTTTTCGGGATGCTTTCCAAACATTTCGAGATATTTTTGGGGTCATTTCATAATTAGTTCGGGATTTTTTTTTAAAACAAATTGGTGTGTTATTTATCGATTTTAATAACTTCAAGGAAAATATCATAGAAGGCCAGAGAAAAGATAACTAATACTCAAAAATGCTATGGATACATCTCTAGATGTATTAACTATCTGGAGTTTTAAATATAAAAATTATACAGTAAAAAACTTCCTTGTGGTTCCAGATAATTGGGAGGTCAATGTCATTTAAACTAAGACAACATTGAAGCCCACGGAAAGATATCGGAACTCCACTTTTCCGATGGTGTGGATCGAACTATATCAAGGACAAATGCTGATGTTAAGACAATATCCTCTTAGCAAATACTACAAAATTTCTGAGGACCAAACTAGTTGCTATTTAGAGATTTGGCAGCGAGGGGTGTTACTCTTTAAAGCCTTGATCTACAAAGTACGCCTAACGGTTTTTTGTTGTAGTTCCCATTTCCTACATCTCTTGTCAGTTATGACACCTAATTTATGGTTTAGTTCTTCTTCTTGTACGACTCCGTTAAGTTTTTATAAAAAAATAAGCTACAGGTCCCGATTTATCTCTTTCATATTATCGTTTTTGCAAAATGTCTCAATTCACATGGAATGCCCCCAATTCAGACAAATCACTAAAAATGTGTGGGAAGTCGCCACAAACGCCTGCACACCACGGGTGGTCTATTTTATGCGATTTTCTCGTTTATTGTTGCAACAACTCACTCCACTCCCTAAGCGAACAAAATCTCCTCTCCGCCTTGTCACATTGCTAATAGTACTTTAGTTTAGGATTTTTCGTTTATTTTTTTTCTCACTTTTTGTTCTTAACATTTTGGTACCAAAATATCTGCCTTCAGGTCGTGCGAATCGCTTGTCTTGCTTCCACTTTATACTAGTAGTCACCTTTGAAATTTTTTTTTCTTTTTCAACTTTTTCACCATGCTTTTTTGTATACATATGTATATATATATGTATGTACATATATTTTTGAGATCTTTGTACATCATCAAACCACCACTGACATTTGCCTATTGATGGCGGCGTTGGTCATTTGACTACACTAACATCCATCCAACTATCGGCACAGGCGACGCCGCGACATTACCGCCACTGGTTGACATTGGTTTGCACATTTGTCTGGCTTTCTTGCATATATATTTTTTTTTCGTTTTCTACGTCTGTCACACAAGCCCCAGTTGCGGAAACTTTAGTTTACAATGCTTGTTTGAATGTTTTTGAATGATTGCGCTTTTGCTTTGGTGGGCATCACTCGGGCGACTGGCAGCGCTGCTATCAGGTGGAGATGTGAGATATTTATGTATTTGCAAAGTCTATTTCATTGCAGCTTACTTTCGTACTGTTGGCAGTCTGTTCTCGTGGCATTCTTTACATTCGTACCGTTGGATGGTAGTTTGTATGCTTTCATTAAATATTCGCTACATTCATTCCATTTCTAATTTTTTCTCGTTCCAAAATGAACATTCTTACCATTTGCTGCACTTGCTTTTTTGCTATTGTAAAGTTTTTTTTTTTTTTGGAATTCAATTCATTTTTTTGTGTTTGAAATTTTTTCTTTCGCTGCATTTTTTTTTTTTTTCATTTTGATATTATTCTATTTCGCTTTGCTCTAGTGCTGTTTTAGTTTATTGCTCACGCGACGATTTATAGCTTGACCGCAATGGCAGGCAGTATTGCACTCGTTTGCCGACATCATCAGCTTCAAATCATTCAGTTGAACTTTATTGCACACACACACGCATACACGGATATGCGATGATACCCTGTAGGGAAAACATTGAGTTTTGAATTATTTACTACCACATACTTTTATTTATGCTCAAAATATCAAATGATATTTTAAAGAACAATTTTTTTTTGAAGAATTACTTTTCTTTGTTGAATTTACCTTTTTATCAAAAACAATCTCTTTATAGCAAATTTTTTATAAAAAAATTTTGTATGACAGCAATATTTTAAATAATTTGTGCACTGTTTCTTTATTAATTATTAATAATTTTTTTAAAAATTTAAAAAAAAAAATTTTTTTTGAGCATATTTTTATTTAATTGTTAAAAGTTTCTTTTTTCAAGTAACATTTTCCTTATAAATTAATTAATTAATTAATTTTTATGAAAATTATTTCTGTTATCATTTTAAATAATTTTTGAAATTCTTTTTATCAGCTATTAAAATTTTTGTTTGAAAGGAAAAGGAAAATTTTACTTATCTTTATTGCATCTATTAAAAAAAAAATTTTTTTAATAGTTACTTTTTTTAAATAACAATTTTTTTCAAATAACGTTTTTATTAAAATTATTACGGTTATCATTTTAAATAATTTTTTTTATTATTTTTAATTAATTTCCACAAATTTTTTTTAAAAAGAAATAAAAAAATTTACATTTTTTTGTTGTATTTATTTTTTATGAAAAACAATTTCGTTACAGGAATTTCTATTTTTAATAACATTTTTTTTAAATAATTTTATTATGAAAAACAATTTTTCTCAATTCTAAAAATTTTTTTACATATTAATGAAAAAAAACCATAGAATTAAAAAAAAAATTATTATATGAGGTCAATAATTTTTTTTATAAAATAGTTTTTAAAAAAAATCACACTAAATATTTTTTTCAAATATTAAAAAAATGTAAATTGCAAAAAAAAATCGTGTGTCCTCTTTTTTATTAAACACTCAATACGCCCTAGTCACTGGGTTTTAATTAGTGAAAATATCTTCACAATAGAAATATTTGATTTTTTCCACGGTAGCTCGAGTTCTAAACCAAAAAGTTGTCTCATAACCTATTAAAATTCCTACAGGGTACAATCACGCCATTTACATCCTTCACCTACACTAAGTGGTACAACCGGTCGTATACGTTACGGAAATGCTTGAAATCGTTTTGTACTGCCGCGTGTGTGTGTGTGAGCCACACTGCCTGAGCGCACATTCACATTCGCATATAAATTATTTTAGTCGCACTTACAGCAAATTTGAGTGCATTGCTTTTCACTTATGTGCGCTTCTACTTCTTCATTTGTGGTCATTTGTGGGTTTTCTTGAAATTTTATGCTATTTTGCTTTTTGGTATTGGGCGGCTTTTTGTTTTTTTTTTTTTGCATATTTGAACATGCAGAGTTGAGTTTATATTTTACTGTTCATTTTTTGTTAAATAGAAGCACATTTCCGGCATCACCAAAAACGGCAAATTTTACATCAAAATAAGTAAGCGCTTTTAAATATTTGTTATGTGTTATTGTCTGGCAGGTCAGAAAAATTTTTTTTTTTGTACAAATTATGTATATATTTAAAAAATATAATACAAAAATTAATTTTTTAAATTTTGAAAATTTGGAAATTTTTTATACATATTTTGAAGATTTTAAAATTTTGAAAATTTTTAGATTTTGAAAATTTTAAAATTTTTAAAATGTTTCTTAAACTTTTTTTCTTAATTATCAGCAATCGCGTCAAATTTTAGGTTTTGTTTTGTTAAGTCATTTTTTATATATATATTTTTTTTCATAAACTGCTGTGTTCAAAATAATAGTAACGAATTTAAATCGGATATCTTTCGACAAAGTAAGAAGAAGCTATATTTCTAATAATTTTCTCTTCAAATATAGTAAATTCTGTAAAATAATGCACTTAAAAAGAAATTTCAAAATTCACACAAAGTTTAGAACAATTAATTAAACTTTTTAAAACAGCCATCAAAAACTGGAAATTTTTTAGCAGAATAATTAAAAAAAAACTTGAGCATGCAATTTAAATTTAATTTCAATAATTTTTTAATCAGCCTTATTGTGAATTTCATTGAAACAAATCTCCCAAAACTTTTTAATGGGAAACACTAACAATTTTCCCATTTTGTTTTTGTTTCCCCATTAAAAAGATTTGTTTTCATGAAATTCACAATAAGGCTGAATATATTTTTCATATCAGACATAACATAAATCTGGTTTCAACTTCAAATCTGGTGAACAACTTTAAAAAGTTTAATTTTGGTAGTGAGAGTTTGTATAGAAAAGCACTATAGAAAGCTGAAGAGATATTAAATTGCCTATAAAGCTCTTTCCGCTGCTTAAACTTTGAATTTCCATTTGAATCCTTTATTTGACCGAGTCAATTTCGATAGAACGTAAATTATTTCACAGCATTAAATTTTTCCCCTTCAAAAAAAAAAAGAAATAAAAAATTAAAAATTTTATAAGCTGTTCCATAGCTTCAATTTATTTCATATTTTCCCCCATAGATTTCCACTCAAACGCATTGTCATGTGCAACCCTCGTAACATAACATCTTGCCATTCATTTCTTTGTCCACAAGTCATAGTTTATACGCATACTATAAATATATCTCTTACCCTTTTCTTTAATACACTTGAATGGCATTGTCGTCTCAGCTGTACAAATTATTCTCTTCGGCTGTGTGTGAAATATGCATTTCTGTCAACTTTTATTGGAAACTCATGCATAAACACTAACACATAAGCATCTCTATAGATTCCCAGTGGGAAAATGGGGAATGCATTACCTTTTTCATGCATGAAAAGATATACGAAAATTGTTGTAAGAAAAGATCAATCCAAAAGCAATCGAATGAGTAATGTGTCGCTCTATTTTTATTTGTAGTGCTACATTTTTGATTTTTTTCACTGTGTTTTTTGGTTTTTTATAGAAGCAGCCAATGTGAAAAATTTCAAACTCATGAAAAATGAAAAAAACAAAATACATTTTAAAATTTTCTGGAGGGCGCTTTCTTTTTTTGCCGTTCTTTTTGTCATATGGCGAGCTCAAAGCTCAAAAGATGGATAAGGTACTTATCCCGTCCTCAAAGGCAGAGTTCCATGATGCGGTAAGGTTCTTACAACTCATGAAGTGACCACGATATACATACATAGGTATGTTGTGAACTTGCCGTCTTGGAATTACACTAGTCGGTACGGTGTCATATAACACCTAGACTAGAAGTCGCCACCTCTTAGCTGTCGTTCTGATTATGCTTATGCCAACCCCTGTGGTAGTCCTAATAATGGTCATAGCTTGTATTTTGAACATATTTTGATATATGTATTATTTCATATAAGAACATGTAATGCAACCGGTCATGTGTCGCTTGAAAGGGAAAGCGACACATTACTTTCGTAGGACATGTGCTGTGTTAAGAGTAATCTATGCTGTAATGCTTAAATAGCCAAGGAGATAGATTACTTTATACATTACCAAACATTACCTTTTCCAACTGGGTTTGCTCATATTCAAAGGGGAAAAAATTACTCATACGCCCTGTCATACAATTTATTTATCTATCCCGTTTGCTTGCATGTAGATAATTGTTGGCTATTGCATTTCGAAATTATTCTTTTACATACAAATTTTTGCATTTTGCACAAAACACTTTCAATGCAGATTTTCTTATTTACAAATGACATTTTAATGAAAACCTTATTTTGAAAACTATACAGCTATTTTGTTAATTTATAAATACAAACATACATATGTACATATGTATCTACATAGAGACGGCTTGTCACAGAGTATTGGGAATTTAAATTTGAATAAACTTTTACAAGTGCTTACATATGTATAAATGGACATTTTTAATGGTATTGTAAAGGGCTTAAGAATGTAACAAATGTAAGTTCTTGACTTTGGGTATAAAATTAATTGAATACTTTCTATAGCATTATAGTACTCTGAGAATTTATTTATGTATATACATTTATATATTTTTTTTTACAAAACTTTAGAATGCAGATATATTTTATTCTTAAATGACAATAATATGAGAAAATTATTAAAATTCAAATGAGCTTATGCAAAAAGTGAGAGCGTTTGAGTTTTGAGTAACTAACAGTAAAATTCTTTATTGAGAAAAATTTTAATAACGAACAAAAAAAATAAAATAAATAATAGAGATTTTTCAAAAAATGTTTAGGGGATTGAAATATACTGAGGTAAGTTGACTCAATTTTATAAAGCCAGTTAAGATTCATTACTCGAAAAAATTATGCGTTTGGCAAAACTATTTGCTTTGCCTCGGACCTTTTTGGGGGCATGTTAGAATTACTTCAGAACCGATTCGGGGTGGCCCAGAACTTTTTTGTAATCAATTCGGGATTGTTTCCCAGAATTTCCAGACCTTTTCGGGATTGTTTTCGAAACTTCTCCTAGTCCATTTTTAGGTCATATCAGGCTCACTTCAGAACCAATTTCGAAATAACTATAGAACTATTTTTGAACATTTCGGGATTGCTTCCGAGACTTTCAATACCATTGCAATATTGTTTTCGGGATTTTTCCTAAAAAATTGCCAGATCATTTTGAAAGCACTTCGGAACCAATTTTGGATAGATCCAGAACTATTTTGGAAACATTTCGGGATTGTTTCCGGGACTTTGAAAACCATTTCGGGATTGTTTTCGGAACTCCAACTAGACCATTGACGAATCATTTGAAATCATTTTGGGTTTGTTTCTGGGGCTTTTCCGAGACTATTGCGGAATCATTTCGGTATTGTTGTCGGGATAACTCCAGTGCTCTCTCGGGATCATTTCGAACTAGTTTGCTGGAATTTTTTGAAATGTGATCAGGTTTTTCGGGACCGTTTTCGGGATCAGTAGGGGAACTTTTCGGGACTGTCAACGGGATGTTTTTTACATTATTGAAAATTTTGAAACGAATATCAATTTTATTGAAAACGACCCCATAAACTCAAGTCTGCTCGATCTCGTTATTTCTTTTCATTATTTTAACGGATTAGTCCGTTAGAGAACGCCAACTCTTTATGTTTGCTAGGAGATTGAATCTCAGGACCCCTTGACCACCTGCTTGGGTGTCAGAGGCGTTGTAGAATTTCACCCCGTTTCCAAGCAAATTGAAGCTACTCTCAGCTTATTTACCGAAGTCAGATTAATTCATGTCAGCCCCTTGGAGCGCTTTCCATAAACTTTTGAGGAATGTTAGTTCTAATACAACAGCAACAACAACCCTCCAGAAATTCCATACATTCCCCCAAGAAAATTGTTGACCCTCAAGATAAATTGAGACACGAAAAGATTGATGTTCGAACGTCACTAAAGAATTTTGTTTCTAATTGTTTGTATGTGTGTGTCTGTCTATGTGTGTATGTGTGTGTGTGCAAGGAATTTCTTATGTGTCAAATATTTTGTACAGATTTTATTTCAACACAAAACCAACAACAATAAAAATGAATAAATAAACGTTTTTGTTTACTCACACACACACATTCACGCACACACACCCACATACACACACACGAAAATCGGCATACAAGTTTGATGCATAAGTGAATGAAGATGAGCTTATCCACTTCTTGTTCTACGTGCTTGACATTCCTGAACCAAATCGACATTTATGCGTTAACATGCCTTTGCGTACTCAACCAGACTTACTTACATAAACATTTACGTATCGACATAATGACAACATCTGTTAAAATGTGTTAGCTATTTTGGTTTATTAAATTAAGACTTCCATTTCGGAATGAAGTGACGATGTTATTCCATAAGCACACAGTCAACAACCCAGAAACAATTCAAACAAATCTAAAGGCATCACTATGAATATTCATAAATAGCAACGCAACTGTATAAGCAATACCACGCATGACATTAAAACATACATTGCTGGAGTACGCTCATAGAAATATATATGAAGAATATATAGAAATATATATAGAAATATGTATAGAAATATATATGAAGCAACAATCCGATGTAGTTCTTTGCATAGCATGAGATTTGTCTAGAATGTATTTGGGATGAGTCGCAAGTGAGGAAAGACTAATCCACTTTTTATCAAAACCAAATTTTCCTAGTTTTTGAAAGTATCTATTCGAATATTTCAAAAAGAAAGTTTCGAAAATTTACAGCATTTCAAAAATCTTAAAAGAAAAATTTGAAAAATTTGAAATTTTGGAAAAGTTTAGTAGTACAAAAGTTTAGTAGTGAAAACTGAAAAAAATAAAAATTTATTAAAATTTTCTTTGTGGTATAATTTTTTTTATTTTCATGATTATTTTAACAAATTTTATTTAACCCATTTTCTATTCCTTTTGGATAAAAAAAAGTTTTAAAAAATACCTCTTGTTTTGCTTTATTCTATTCATAATTCATATTAACCGCCCAGTTCTGTGTTCTTGATAAATTTGTCAATCTTGACAAATAATAAAGAAAAAATTATATTTATCTAGTGTTTTTGAATTTTGTGTCAAAGCCAAATTTTATTTTATTCAAATAAATTTTTAATAATATTTTTTTGACGCTGAATTCAAAACACTTGAAAAAAATAGTTTTTTCTTTATTATTTATCAAGATTGACAAATTTATCAAGAACACAGAATTAGGCGGTAAAACTTATAAAAAAAATACTAAAAAAACACAGAGAAACACATTTTTTTTTCAAAATTTTTTTAAGAAGGCAAAATCTAAAAAATTACTAAAAAAATCTTTTTGAAAGCAAATTATTTTTTTTTTAAGTAACTTATTTTGCGGTATTTGAAAAAGGTTAGTCGTATTTTCACTAAAAAATCAAAAAAGGAAAAAAATGTATTCAAAAATTTTATTGCAGGTATAAATTTTAATCTTTTCATTATAATTTGTATTATATTTTATTTTTTTTGGTACCACATGTTCTATTCTTTTTAAATAAGAGAGTTGAATATCAAGAAAGTCTTGAAAATACATGTTATTTTGTTATGGTTTATTCTGAGCGCACTTAAAAATATTTACAAACAATGCCGCAAAAATTAAAAAAAAAAAAAATTTTGCAAAATATATTAAAATGTATGGAAAAAGTGGTAAAAAAAATCAGAGAAACAATTTTTTTTTTTTAATTTTTGTAACATGAAAAAATCTAGGAAATATCAAAAAAAATTCAAAAATAAACTTTTTGAAAGAAAATTTTTGTTTGGCTTTCTAAGAAAAGTTACCTTATATAACAATATTTGAAAATTCAAAAAAAAATATTTTTTAAAACTGAGTTACGAAAAATTTTTTCTAAAAAGTTAGTTTTTGTTAACACAAAATTAAACCAAAAAATTATGCTTCTTTGAAGTTCAAAATTCACTATTATTATTATTAGAAATAATTTTTTGAAATCTCATTTTCTTATGATTCATGCCGAACAAGCTTACAAACATTTTCTATACTTTTCAAAAATATTTTTAAAAAAATTTCAAAATCAAAAATGTAAGTACTGAAAACGTCGTTGAAAAACATATCTTCTAGTTTGATAATTTCATTTCATTTTTTTTTTCAAATTCCATATTTTTTGGATGAGAAATTGGTATATCAACAAGTTTATTACAAAAGACGCCTCGAAATAAAAACTTTTTGAAAAAAAATTTTTTGTTTTATAATAAAAATCTGTTGTTTGTTTTTTCCTATTCTATTCAAAGATACGCAAACTTACAATATTTCAAAACCAATTAACAAAAAAAGTTTTAAAAGTGTTTTGAGAAATGATTTTGAAAAAAAAAATTGTTTGATTTTCTTAGAGTTTTTTTATTGTAAAAAAAAACATTTTTCAAAAAAATTCTTAAAAAATCAAACATTTTAAAAAAAAAAAAAGAGAGATGCTCAATTCGAAAATCAAAACAAACAACAACAACGACAACTCACGGTCTTGCCTCTGCTTTCCTTTCCTTTTCCGTGCCCTTAGACTTCCTAATTTAAACCGAACGAACTCGATTGCCATCGGCTTTGCATAGGTTTCTTAGGAACTAGACTTTGAACACGTACTCGTTTCTTTTTAAATTTCCTTTGATATTAATTAATGGCACACCCTATCACGTATTCCAAGCCCAGCTGTGATTTGTTTATTTATTTTCATATTTCTGTTAGTTGACCAGAATTTCCTAATAGAAATGTCATATATACTCTTAAATAACCTATTGCAAGAATACTATTTGTTTAGATATTTGCTAGAATATGTTGTCTATATATAGAAGCGGTTTAGTGCGTCAATGGACAGTGTTTTGTATGCATTTGTTTTCGTCTGGTTTGGTTTCATACTTGAATGACAATTATAACAACAAATATTACGGTTAAGTGAGTGTGTTTGTTTCTATTTAATGTGAATAGTTTAGGTCACAATTAAATTAATAACGAAGTAAAAAGCGTTCTTAACTTAATGACAACCCAAATGATCCACTCTAATTTCGTTGTTACGGGTAGAGAGGGGTCTCCCACGCTCAGGAGAACTCACCTCAAGGGTTTTTACCGCCAAACGGCGCAACTCGACTAGGCTGTTACAGTTCAATTATTAATGATGTTCATGACTCCATTAAATATTTTCTGGCCTTCAACACTTGATTGAATCGACTCAAATCAACGGTGTAAATAATTACAGATTTCTACTTTGATTGCTGTACTTAATGAATGATTGTGAAGATAAACTTTTCAATTTTTCATTGTCCGTGAATTCACAATACTGCGAGCATTAATATTTTAACCCATCCAAGTACGTACCCTGCCTTATATACATACATACTTATACAGGTAGATACATACATATGTACATATCAGCATATACTAAACGTACTTACTATCCTTCATGTCTGATTGTAAATTTTCACGGCAAATGGATTTAAACGCTTTTGTTGTACCGGTATATTACTTAAGTAATTGCTTCCAAGCTGCCTAAGTGCATGTGTGGCCTTGCTTGAGCTTAACCGGCAGCATAACTTTACTGCGATATCATGGGGCTACAGATTTGGCATTGTCTCGGCACGTGAATGTGTGCAATAAGTATGTGTGTGTAGGTGTGTTTGTGTTAATTTAGATAACATGCATTTATGTACACACACATACATACATACATCCATATGTGTATGTATATACACATGCGCAACATATTGATGTACTTAACAATGAACTGATTTAACCTGGAGTATTCTCCTTAAGGTTATGTGTTGTTGTATTTATTATCACTTGAATACACCTTAAAATCAGTTGATGTACTAAAATTGATATTTTCACTTACATGACAATTATCAACATACTTGTGCAAATGCAAGATACAGTTCCTTATATACAAAATGGTATGTTCGATTTTCGCAAAAAAATTTTACAAAGAAAAATTAATTATTTTGGCGAAGCTGATGGAGGGGTAGAGTGAGGAAGAGGTAAAGGAATAGGGTGAGGAAAAGAGAGAAAGAGGGAAATGAAGAAGGGAGAGAGGGAAATGAAAAAGGTAGGGTGGGGGGAGAGGGGAGAGGGGTAAGGGGAGAGGGGGAGATGGGGAGGGGGGGAGGGGGAGAGGGGGAGGGGGAGAGAATATGACTATGTATATCGATACGGATATGGATATGGATATGGATATCTATATGGGTACGGATATGGATATCTATATGGGTACGGATATGGATATGGATATGGATATCTATTTGGATATGGATAAGGATATGGATATGGATATGGATATGGATATGGATAAGGATATTGATATGGATATCTATATGGGTATGGATCTGGATATGGATATGGATATCGATACGGATATGGATATGGGTATGGATCTGGATATGGATATCTATATGGGTATGGATCTGGATATGGATATGGATATGGATAAGGATATGGATATGGATAAGGATATTGATATGGATATCTACATATATGGGTATGGATATGGATAAGGATATGGATATCTATATGGGTATGGATCTGGATATGGATATGGATATGGATATGGATATGGATATGGATATGGACATGGATAAGGATATGGAGATGGATAAGGATATTGATATGGATATCTACATATATGGGTATGGATATGGATAAGGATATGGATATTGCAATGGATATGGGTATGGATATGGATATCTATATGGGTATGGATCTGGATATGGTATTGATATGGATAATTATATGGATATGGATGTGGATATGGATATTTCTATGGATATGGAAAAGGGAATAAGGGGAGAAGAAAGGAAAAATTGGCGAGGAAGCGGAAAAAAATTGAGGAAGAATGATGAGACCAGAGGTGTGAAGGGAGAGACATGTCTGAGGAAGACATAACGAGATATTATAAGAAAAGAAGATCAGAAACAAAGTTTATCATGTAGTCATTGTGTCCAATATCGACTGAACCATTATCTTGCTGTTAATTTCCTGCTTCTAGTAACTGTAAATACACACAATACATTGCTGTATTAACAACATAAATTCATTTAAATAAACTACGTAACATACATACATGCCATCATCTATGCTGACCTTTGTTGGTAATTCGCATACAACGATGGAGAATTCATTAACAAAAGCTGGAAATTAGTGGAAATTCAGTGTTTGCCAAATTGTTGTTGTATTAATTAAACGTAGTAAACTCATGGCCAAAGAAATTTATGTTTTTCTATGAATCTGCTGAAACTCGTGTGCGCAGAGAGTTATCGGTCTTTATTTAAATTATTTAGATATTATATCTAGTACGAGTACATGCTCAGTTTCCGTGTGCGCTTCGAAATAATTGTTGAAATATTCATTGAGTTTAATGGGATCATCTTAAATTACAATTGATTTCTGGCCGGTGCTGTGATGCCAGTACAAACATTACACTGGGCCAACACAACAAAATTTTGTCGGTTATTGTGTAAAAATTGATGTAAATAATTAGTTGGGAGGCTGGGAAACTTACAAAATATGTAAGAATTAAGAGGAGAGGAAAAAACAAAAATTAAATTTTTGATTAACTACTCTTAATTATTTATGAAAAAAAGATATAGCTGGTTTAAAAAAAAAAAATTAAAAACAAGGCGGAAAATGTTTACTAAAAATTATTATCCTTGGATTCGAAATCATTTATACCCAAGAAAACCGCTAAGCCCAAAAGCCAACAATTTTTACAACAAACAAAACTAGATCATATTAGAAATCTACAATTTTTTCTTTTCATTACTAATTTTATTAACAATAATTTTTGAAAGCCCATTTTGTATTCTTTTTAGAGGAAATCCAAATATCCAAGAAGTATTAAAAACTTTTTTTATGGTTAGAGCGGGCTAACAAATATTTACGATACTTCAAAAATTAAAAAAAAAATCTTCAAAACATTAAAACGTGTGAAAAATTAATAAAAACTATTTTGAAAAAGATAATTTTTTACTTGTAACATTTTTTTTTTTTTTTTTTTTTTGAAAGTAGTAGTAATATTCCCCAAACTTTTAGATGATAAATCCTAAATAATACAAAAAAGCTAAATGCACTTTTTAATTTTTATTTCATCTAATTTATTTTTCTTTATTTATATTCTTTGCAAAGTAGCACAAATTGAAATATTTCACCAATTGAAAAAAAAAATTAAAACTGTGTTTTAAAACATGTTTTTGAATACGACATTCTTTGCTTTTCTTTGAGCTTTTTGTTGTATAAAGAAAACGAAACAATGTTTTAGCTTAAAAAATTTCCGAAAGTGTGCTAGGTTATCGATTCGAACATCAAAAAAAAAATGGCTTCTACGATGATATACATATGTATGATACTTAAAAAATAATAAAATCCAGATTATATCAAATAGATTTCTTGCCTTAAAAATGCACACATAAACAAATTCAACTTTAGTAATAAAAATGCGAAAATAATAATAATATTAAAATAATAAATATTATCAAATCGTCTTCAATTCGCGCGGCTTAAAAAATATAAAAAATTATTTCGATCGAAATTTCTAAATAAAAAAAATTTAACACCAATCTAATGAACATATAAAACATACATATACAAGTACATATATTTATTTTGAATAACAAGCGTGATTGATTTTACATAAAAGTAGTTGGCAAAGTTGGTAAATAATTAATATTTAATTGATTGAATTAATAATTTGAATTAAAATAACTTATTTAAAATACAAGTGAGTAGTTCTCGAATTTATAGTTAATGGATTTTAAATTGAAAAATTTTGGTTAGAGATATCATAAACTCACAAATTATACATTACAAGGAAGATGTTTGGAGTCAGAAGAAAATTTTAATAAAATGTGTTGATTAGTTTGGACTTCTATAAAAAAATTTTATATTTTTTTCTCTCATCTGTTCAAAGTTTTTGAAACAAGCCTTAGTTATTCCAAAACTTTTTTTGCCGTAAAATATCCTAGCAATATTTTTATTTATCCTGATGTCCAAACGGAGTATTTTAAATTCAACTAAAATTCAACTCAATTTCTATTGCTTTTCCACCATTGCCTTTCACTATCTACCATACCTGTGCAAATGTTGAAAAGCCTTTCACTACTCTTACCAACAAAAGCTTTCTCTTTTGTTGTCATATTCAACTCACACAGTTGCAATAGCTGAATGAATGTTTCAAGATTACGGCGCTCTTAAATTTTGCAAAGTGGTAGAGTTGAATATCCTAAAATGCGGCACAAAAGCTTTTGGTGTATTAAATTTTTAGCGGTTTAAATTGAAAAGTCTAGGATGATAACGGTTTAAAGTTGTAACGACCTCTTTTTATTTACCACTTCTTGGCTCAACTTAAATCAACACAGCTAGCCAATCATCAATTCTTGACAATAATAAATACAAAAAAAAAAAACCAAGTTAATATAAATGCACTAAGGCCAAGGGAACACAAGCCTTTATGCACTTAATAAGTTAATAAAATCGATGTTATATACATATATATACATTGTTTACATTAACTTAAATTGGACTCACCGAAAGATGATCTTAGTCGCGTTCCGGTGGACTCGTGCGCAGGTTCCTATGGCTTCACTACAAAGTTTTTTTCAATCGCCAAAGTTTTTCTGCAATTATCTTCTGACTTATAAAAAAATCAATCGTCAGGTAGGCTTTACAAGTCGCTCTAAATCTTGAGTCGAATTTGAACCCACTGACTAAGGTTTTCTTAGATACAACAACAACTACAATGAAAGGCGAAATTAGACGATTCTTTTTTTCCTGAAACGAAAAGACCTTGTAAATCGCGACCCAGTTAGTTGACCTAAATTAAATTACCAAGAACGAAACAAAACACTGAAGATAGCGGAAGGCCGAAACAATATACATCAAATTACCTTCTTTAGGTCATAGTCTAAATTTCCTTGTCTCGATATTTCCTTAATTATATTTTATTTGTTATGAAAAGCTCTCTGTTGCTGAAACTGTGTATACGATATTTCTTTCTTCAAAAATCAAATTTCTAAATCCCATTTTTTTTTTAATGTAAATATGTATGAAGTGCAATTTAGAATTAATGCTCAAGCCTAATGTAGTAGTGACCAGAGTTTTTTCAAATTTAAATTTTCATTGCTTTTTTTGTACCAACAATTTGTTGATTTTATGAACAATTGTTTGACTATGAATTTTAAAAAAAAAAATTTCTAAAATCTATTAAATTTACTGCCATCGAGAAGAAAATCATTAAAAATCGTCTTTACAAAGTTATAGAATTCAGAAATTTTTGTAACTAGTTTTGAAAACATGATTTTTTGAGGCTCCGAATTTTTTATACATTTCAATTCTATTTTTCAAAAACCTTTGTTGTTGGTTTTTACGGTCTGTTCATTTTACACGTTTTTGCACATTTTATAAACTCAAGACCAGTTGATAATAATTCTTAGTCAACTAGTTATATTACTATTTTTAATAAAAAAAAATTATTAATAGGTCTCAAGCTCGTACTGAACCAGGATACTTCAAATATAAAGGCCGGAAACACAAGCTTTATGTTTGTGTAAAATCCCAATAAAAAATATTTATATTTTTAAATTAAACAACAATTTTGAAATAAAATATCTCAAAGCAAAAATTATACTAGTCGATTTTTTTTCAAATTTCTTTTATTAAAAATTTTACAATTTCTCGGAAAAACAATGAAAAACTGGTCGTTTACATGAAAATATATACATATTTTTTTTGCTTGCAATTCAAGAACCAAACACAAAAAACGGCCATTACTTCAAATATTTTTTTTAATATTTAGCCTACAATTTCTTACTATTACAGTGAAATTCCCCAAGACGGACAGTCCTTATAACCGGACAGCTCCAATAACCGGACAAATTTTATGTACACAGGTTTTTCAATAATTTCTTCATACAAATATCATTCTAATAAAGGGACGCTCTAATAACCGGACGCGGACACTGTATTTCAAGCCAGTTCCATTAAAAAATTTCTCATAAACGGACAAAATTCAAAAACAACGCAAGCAAGCTTTCTTGCTCATTATAAAAATAAAATAGGGGATTCCCCTTTTAACATGTATGCACACATTCAAGCCCTGCGTGTCAAGTAAAAGGTGGTTTTATATTCTGTTTGCCAAGTAAGTTGCATGCGAGGGACCTACGTTCAAAGTTCGTAATAATATGGCACCGAAAAAAAAGCTACTTTCTATTAAAGAGAAAATGGAAATTATTAATTTTTTCGAAAAAGAAAAGTTATCAGTACGTGGAGTTACAAAAAGGTGAAGTATAATGAGTCCAAAGTTTAACTTGGAGGCACACGTTTCCTTTGCTTTAACCCTAGAAAGATAACGTTATTTTTTACTCCTGCAAAGATAACGATACGTCATAATGACGTATCTCCTTTTAATAGATTTTAAGCTTCCTAAAAATATAAAAATTGTTTGTTTTTTAACTGAGATCATTTATTTCATTAATTTTCAGTCCATTTTGAAACATGTAATCATAAAATTAAAGATAATATAAAATTTATAAAGCAATTCATTTTTTTTTCATAAAAAGTAGCAAAAAAAAGACAGTCTTCAGACAAAGGTAGACTTTTCGTTCTTAAACCTAGGTTAACAATTTTTTTTTTATTTTGTTTTTAAAAAAACACTTTGTATATTGTTTTAGAACAAAAATAAATAAAGTAAGGCAATATTATATGCACGCGTTGCAAACTTGATTCTGGTGCTCACCACACACGGGCTTTTTGCCCTTTATACATTCTTTTTTCGACATGCGTCTTATTTTGGAAGGGCAAAAACCGCAGTATTTTCTTTTTTTCGGATTGCTACTACCTTCGGGATCATTCCAAATATCAATTGGGTCTTCTTGTTGGGTAGCACTGAATCCGTCGCCGGCATTTTCTAAAGCGACTTCAATAGTGTTGCGCAAAGTTCTTGACAATGTGGGTACTTCAAGTCTTTTTTTCATCCATGGAATTTGAAGATGCCATTATATATTTTACCGAATTAAATCCAAAAACCAAAAACCAGTCACTAATCTAGTAAGCCGAACACAAAAAAGCAAATAAAACAGATATGTATACATGCGATTGATAAACCAAAAAGTCACACTAAAGATAACGATACGTCTTTTCGACGTACGATTTGATCATAACTCAGATAAGGAAATACTCACCGCAAAAAATCAACCACCACCAACAAGCTGCTGCTACCGACAGAGATAAATGAGCGCCAGAAGTTGCTCAGTAAACAAATAAAAGTGTGAGAGCGTAACAAAAAAAATGCGTACGTCGTTTCGACGTACGTTATCTTTCTAGGGTTAAAGGTTCAATATTGGCAAAACCCAAGCTGCTGAAATTAATAAAAATAAAGAAAAAATTCGTTCTAAATGGGAGTCTGGATGTAATATTCACCAAAAGCGAAAGAAGGCGGATCGGAAATAGACAGGATGTGTTTTGATTGGTTCGCTAAGGCTAGAAGTCAAAAAATTCAAATTTCTGGTCCCATTTTGAAAGCAAAGGAAATTGCAGAAAAACTGGGTATACCTAATTTTAATGCTTCTGATGGAATAATTAATATATTTATGTATGTATATGTAATAATAAAGTATTTAAATATTCGTTACTTCGAAAAATTTCTTAAATAAACTACAATGTATGTGTAGTTTATATTTTTTGACCTCATCCCCTATAAGCGGACATCTCCCACAACCGGACAAAAACTCTGCGACGTTGAGTGTCCGGTTATGAGGAATTTCACTGTACTTCCTTCCACAGTTTTCCTTAACCCTAACCATCATCTTTCCTTAAAGCAAATTCCATCAAAACACCCCATAGCGCTACCCAGTGCACCACTGCCGTTTTAATCTGTCAAATGTTTCAGCTTAGCACCATTTACACTTATTTTTAATTATCAAAATTAATCCCTAATCGACACCAAACCCAGTTACTTACTTGTAAATAAGCATTTGATATGAGCTGTTAATCTGTGCGAAGTGATGAGATGGTTTCATTTTATTTTAAATGGCTACATATTAACCTCAATTAGAGAGCTGGCACACGTACATATCTACCTTTGTATGTATGCGCGTGTGTTTATTCTCCTGTAGAAGCGTATTAAAATCGTATTGCTTCAGCACCAAGTCAAGTGAATTTTAAACAATTGTGGTGTTGATGCGCTCGCACTTGCTGGAGAAATTAGGAATAACGACAACTGAAATGCTGCAAAGAGTGTGTGAATGTGCAAAAAGATGTTTTTATACCATGAGAAGTGAACTTATTGGACATTAATCATAGTTAAATTAAAATAGATTTTATCAATTTAAAACATGATTCTAAAATAAACATCGATTCATGTCTGTATAGTCAACTTAAAATACATTTTATTTCTAAGAAAGAGTTTTAATTATAAAATTACGAAAATGTCATAACAATAAAATAAAATAAAATAAAATAAAATAAAATAAAATAAAATAAAATAAAATAAAATAAAATAAAATAAAATAAAATAAAATAAAATAAAATAAAATAAAATAAAATAAAATAAAATAAAATAAAATAAAATAAAATAAAATAAAATAAAATAAAATAAAATAAAATAAAATAAAATAAAATAAAATAAAATAAAACAAAATAAAATAAAATAAAATAAAATAAAATAAAATAAAATAAAATAAAATAAAATAAAATAAAATAAAATAAAATAAAATAAAATAAAATAAAATAAAATAAAATAAAATAAAATAAAACAAAATAAAATAAAATAAAATAAAATAAAATAAAATAAAATAAAATAAAATAAAATAAAATAAAATAAAATGAAATAAAATGAAATAAAATAAAATAAAATAAAATAAAATAAAATAAAATAAAATAAAATAAAATAAAATAAAATAAAATAAAATAAAATAAAATAAAATAAAATAAAATAAAATAAAATAAAATAAAATAAAATAAAATAAAATAAAACAAAATAAAATAAAATAAAATAAAATAAAACAAAATAAAATAAAATAAAATAAAATAAAATAAAATAAAATAAAATAAAATAAAATAAAATAAAATAAAATAAAATAAAATAAAATAAAATAAAATAAAATTAAATAAAATAAAATAAAATAAAATAAAATAAAATAAAATAAAATAAAATAAAATAAAATAAAATAAAATAAAATAAAATAAAATAAAATAAAATAAAATAAAATAAAATAAAATAAAATAAAATAAAATAAAATAAAATAAAATAAAATAAAATAAAATAAAATAAAATAAAATAAAATAAAATAAAATAAAATAAAATAAAATAAAATAAAATAAAATGAAATGAAATGAAATGAAATGAAATAAAATAAATAAAATAAAAAAAAAATGAAATAAAATAAAATAAAATAAAATAAAATAAAATAAAATAAAATAAAATAAAATAAAATAAAATAAAATAAAATAAAATAAAATAAAATAAAATAAAATAAAATAAAATAAAATAAAATAAAATAAAATAAAACAAAATAAAATAAAATAAAATAAAATAAAATAAAATAAAATCATCAATATTGTTCCTTTTTTTGAATCTCTAAAAAACTAAACTTTCAAATCAAATAAATGATAGAAGAGCGCTGGCTCAAACATCTGTCCTTTGAGAGGAGGGATATTTCTTATTTTCTCAGCATTTTAGAAAGTTATTTTACAACAATTAATTTAACTTGGGCAGCCAAGTAGGGGTTTACTGATTTTGGCAGCTCTTTACGAAATATGAATTCGAAAATTTTACACCCCTCGTAAGAAAGGACATACCTTTACTCTTTAACATCATCGATGAGAGCTCTAAACTGTGTATTCTTTAGTGACACCGGAACTCAAACTGAAGGATGTTATAGCCAAGAACTCGCACAAAGAAACTCGTATTGCATTTTACTCTTCACAAAATACCTATCCCCTTCTAACTGTTCACTCTCCTCAAACTGTTGTAAGGGTACATGGGCCAACTTGGGCAAACGCATTTGTGCGTAACTATCACTGCCATAGTGAGTTAGCTAATAAACTCGTTTGAAAAATTTATTATATACCTTTTCCACGCCGCATGTTTAGAGAAAATTTCCCGCTTTCATGGGTTTTACTCTTCACACCGCCATTCAAGTAATGCAGCATTTAAACAGCGCTCACTAGTGATGTTGCGAATAATGGAGGTTTGCAAAAGCGAAGTTATCCTCACTTAGTTCAACCGGTTTGGCCATCAAAGAAGGAACCTCCTGGAGCTTCCATCGAGCTAGTGCTATCCTAGCTCTTGTCGCAACCCACTTATTGAAGCAACGGAAGAGGGAGGCCCCCAGTGCAAAAGACAAAGAAAGACAAAGTGTAGAACAACTTGTGCTCCCTTGGCGTTACTAATTGGCGTCAGCTCGCAAAGGATAGAGTTAGGAAGATCAAAATCGCGGTTAATAGATGACCTATATATGTATGTATGTAAGTATGTATGTATGTATGTTCTCTAATATAAGTGGACAAATGCCAATTTCAAGTCTTACCTTACAGGGAAATTATTCAAAAATCGATGACAATCATCTAACGCGATCTTTGCGCCACCTAGCGGAATTTTATTTTCAAAAAACATTAATGTTATCGTGTCCTGACTTATGGTTTAAGCTTCATGTTCCTACGTCGCCCGGAAATTGGTCAAAAATGAATTGCAAGTTTCAAAATTTCAAACGAATTTTCAAAATAGTTAGGTCCACGCTCCACCTAGCGGTTCTTTTTGGGATAAAATAGTGCATTGGTTCTGTTGCGAGTCTGGGGCTCACGGGATAGTACCCCCTCTAGCCCTTATTTTTAGTTGTCTAGATAAGCGCGCCATCTAGCGGAATTGTGTTATTCTATAGCATTTCATTATTTATCTCCGTGTCAAGTTAAGCTTACCCGAAAGTTACTTAAAAATCAATGGCAAGATACCAAATTTGAAATCAATTTCCCGTAAATCTCGATTCGTGCGCCACCTAGCGCATATTTTCATACACATTGCATTCTCACGGAGTGCGGAACTATGTTTCAAGTACCTAGCTCATAGTTAGTAAAAAGTGAGTTTTTGCAAATATTTTAAATTTCTGTATTCAGTGATGGAGCATCAATTTTAAAACCCAACATTCGCTACATCACTACGGTGCATCCACAAAAGAATACCCTCAGTATATATGTAGTAGGTAAACGCGTATAATTTTTCTTGCTACTTTACTATGCAGTTGTTGGTATTAGTAGTTTCTCCTCTTCATGCACGAGTGTATTGTGTGACTGTACTCGTATTGTATTCGTTCGCTTACCAGGATAGCATATTTCCGAGTTGCAGGACGTCAACAAAGACGCATCAAGGCAAACAACAACGCTATGTGCATTACCACCCACGGGAATTCAAGCGTATGCGTTCTATAACGTTCCGTTTGTGTTTGTTTTTGCATGAGTTTGTTTGTTTGTGTGCGTTACAAAAACAAATCTGTTTACTTACTGCAATCTCGTTGTGCTCCACTGTTTATGTGGCGGAATGATTTTGCTGCATGCGTACACGTGGAGCTACATAAATGTATTCGTATGTGTGTGTGTGTGTGTGAGAGAATGTATTCGTTACCTAAATTATGCACATGGCTTTGTGGAGACAAACAAAATTTAGGTTGGGTTTGTGCTTTGGAAAAAATTTGGAATTTTGTCACAGCATAAAAAGTGGTTTTAAAAAGCGAGGTTAGATTCGTTCAGCAAAACGTTGATATACACTGAGCACAATCTACATAAGTGAGCGGCAGAGATGTAAAAGAATGCATTCTTTTGCGACTAATTATTCATCATGATTTATCGCAAAATGATTGCAGCCATTTTTTGTATTCTTTGACTGAGACTTAAAAAATGAAGTCACCATGCAGACTTCATTTTGCGACTTCGAATTCTTTTTTTTTTATTCATTTTTTGTTTATTCATGTATTGCATTCATTGAATAAAAAGTCGCACTGAAGTCAATTGAAGTCATTTGAACCTGTGCCATACGAGACATGATCGTAAGCTATTTTTGTTGCAAATAGTTAGTGACTGAATAGTTAGTCACTGAAAAAATTAAGTCAGTAAGTGAATTCTCTAAATTACTTCAAAGTCGTGACTTCATTTTTTAGTCAAAAAGCGAGTCAATGAGTGCATTCGAAATTTGGAATCATTGAATAAGACTTCAACTGATTGCATTCGCATATGAATGCATTCTTTTACAAGCTAAGTGTGTGGTAGGAGGCAAATCCGTGTCACTTGTGGGGTTCTAAAACGTTCTGGAAATGAGGAAACACCTTAGAGATGAAGACGAGTCCTTTAGTATTCCAAACACATAAACGTATCCCAATATTTTGCTATGTTAACCTTAATCTTCTTTCTTCTTTAAATAGCCATCTAACCGTCTATTGCGCCAACTGCCGTAATTAAGAACCACCGCGTGATAGTAAATCGGTGCAATGAGTTACCTATAAAATGCCCTCTAAATTTATTTACCTAAGCGATTTTGACCTACTTTAATGTTGTTGTAATCATACTCTCCGAGAGTATTATTGTCGTCTCGTTTGTCATACGGCACTGGGTGCATACCTTTTTTGCGAACTCTGACGACGATTTGAAACAGAAAATTATTATCAAGCTTTCGCCAACTTTTACTATTACTGAAGTAGAGGTCTCACCTTGGGTATGAGCTATAGCTTACTTAGGTTGTGACGACCCCTTGTCCTCTTTGCGAAAAAGCGTGGATGGGGATGTACTCGAATGCCAAAATTAATTCACTACCAGTGCAGCTTAGTCGTCATGGCTTCCAAGCAATTCGTAACCAATAGAGCTTTTAGACATTGACCTACTGAAAGGAGTCGTAGGTTCTACATCCTTTGGCACAAGAAAAAGTGGGTCTTAAAATAAACGAGGACAAACCGCAAAACTTGCTGCCCACAAACAAAGAATCTAGAACCTCCTTAATAATTCACAGAAGAACCTCTCTTATAAGTTCTTCTCTCTACCAAACAAAACCCACCCAACTCGTCGGCTCATTACCGTGGGTCCGCCTTTGATACGTATGTGCCACCTTTTGTATGAATGTGATTTACCCACACAGAAGTTTCAAAAACACTTGACATGCTTATGAAAAGTTTAGCATCCACCGTATCACTTAAATACATCCGGTTTATGGCGCAGGTAAACTAACAGTGGCTTCTAACTGTTTTACCACTGCTATTAAAGCTGTATAACCAAAATCCGTTAGTTTCATTTAATTTTATACTTCAAGAACTTATTTACATCGCGAGTATGCTGATTGCTTACCCAGGACCTTCGGTGTAGCAGGTCAGGAGAACGACCCCACGGCCACGCCTTTCAACTGACATCTGAAACATCGTAACTGGCAAAGGCAGTCACTATTGACCAAACATCCAATCGGTATGGCCATTCCACGAACAGGGTTATGGTTGGACTATGATGAGGTCGTTTGTAGGAGTGTTCCGTCGCATGCCGGGTTAGATAAGAAATTACAATGTCCTTACCACACTGCAGATGATAAAGAAACAACCCGTCTCAGCAGTCCCATCCTGTTTGCGACTTATCCAACCAAGCTTTAGGTGTTGTGCGGGTGTGACTCAACTGGATAGCAGAGTAATATGTTCTGTCAAAGCATACTTGGATTTTCTGGGAAACGGAACCAATGACCGCTCATCTACACCGGAAGCTTTTTGAGCAGTCGTAAGCGTGTCAGTCTGCAAACTAATGGAACCTCCAAGGTGAGGTTTTCATAGTAATCGGTAGCGTTTTAATAATTCGGTGGGAGTTTGCGGATCTCACATATAGCACGATTGACATCCATCTTAAGATATCAAATAAAAAGTGGATTAAATTCCAAGATAAATTTTCTAATATTTGACCTTAAGGAAGAATAGAAACACAGCGTTCTGAAACTAAAAGGCGATCAATGCTTACACAGTTCAAAATATTGTTCAGCAATCGAATGGTAATTGCCTTAAAAAGCATTTTCCACAAGCTTTAAAACTATGAGCCAAGTGAGCTGACCCATAACTTACTTAAAGTCGTATATTCTAGCTGACTCATTGCTTCAAGACTCCAGCTTACCGACAAGCCAGCTAGTTCTGAGAACTATATTCAAAGTGTCTCGTACAACATCGATTGAAATTTCCGAAGCAAGAGATCTAACTTAGAGGTAGTAGCATCAAGGTTTATTTCTTTATGTCTTCTTTTTCCTTTCCTTTGTTTTGTTAATAATACTCATATTTAATTTATTGTTTTTTTTTTTTATTTTTATTTTATTTTAGCGTTTTCTACTTATTTATTGTTGCGCATCGTACATAATCGATTGTTTTTCTTACAATTCATTTCAAGGTTGTTTGTTTTTTTTTTTTTAATTTTTATTTTTGTATTTTTTTATTTTACTTTTTGCACATTATGCTTATGCTTACAATTGATTATACATAAGTACAAATAGATGCGTACATTTTAAAAGTGCTTAGAAAAAATTAAACAAATAAAAGGAAATTGCTGTGTGAAAGAATACGAAGTAAAAAATAAAAACTAGAAAACAAAGAAAAACAAAAACTTAAAATACGCACTTTTTATTTATAATTTTGTTGGTTTTTTTTTGACAATTTTTTTTTTACATGTTAGTATATATAAATATTAATTTTCTTTTTTTATTTAACATTAAAATTAAGAATTAATTAAGTTTTCGTTTTTCGTCTTTACATTCTCTTTTGTTTAAATCTTTTTTCTATACCATTGTTGTTGCCCTTACAAAAAACATACTTTTTTTTTTTGTCATTAAACTTTATACTTTTCTTAATAATATATAAAATAAAAAACAAAATTCAAATATCTTTCGCTCTCTAAAACATCAATTACATAAACATCATCAAATAAAAAGTGAACTTTAAAGTTTAAAAAAGAAAAAAAGAGTTGGTGTTCATGGCGTCAGCGTTAAACGAATTTTTGTTTTGTTGTTTTGTGTTGATAATGCTATTGTTGTTGTTGTAGTTTGAAAGTTTAGGCCCATTACTCTACAGTAGTAGATACTGCCATGCGTGGGATAAGAGTAAAAATAGAGTAGTGAAGTATAAGCACTTGACGAAAGTTTTTGTAAAACAATTCAATTATTAGCTAAAGAAAAAAATGTAGTGCTGAAGAAATTATGTAAGCGTGTGTGGCACGCTAAACGTGGAGGTGCTGCAGTTGCTGCCCATGCGCCTATTTGTATGCTACACATTTTGCAGAAGCTGAAGTTTTTCTTCAGTTGTTGGTGTTTTATTGCTGTTGTTGCATTTGCTCTCATCATTCTTTGTGGTGTTTATGTTTTTCCATTGCTAACAAAGCCGCTCACGAGTTGCAAGAACATGTTTACCACAATATAATTGATTTGGTTTTTTTTGTTGTTGTTGTTGCGCTGCAAACTGTTTTCTTTGTCAAAATGATTTCTGCGAATTGTTATTTTTCCCGATTTGCTGTTGATTTGCTCTTACGGCCATTGAAATTTGGTTTTATTGCTGTTGTGTTGTAAGTATTGCGTTGTTGTTGTTGTTGCTGTTGCTGAAGCTGCTGCTGTTGCTGAAGCTGCTGCTGTTGCTATTTGTAGTTGTTTTCAATTCATGTTTTATTTCAGTTTCATTGGTTTTTTACTTCTTTGTTTTTTTTTTGTTTTTTTCTTCTTTAAAAATGAACACTTTTCATCTGGTGGGAATTTATATGGTTTTGGAAAATCTATTGCACGCAACATGAATTCTTGTGGCCATTTTTGTGCTTTAGCCTTGCCTTTGGCTTATACCGTTCCAAGAATGAAAGCTGTTTGGCATTGATGGCGCCTCGTCGTTTGCTGGAAAGATGAGAAAATAAATTAGATTGCAATTCATTTATAAAATATGTACATAAGAAATATATTTTTCAATTTAATATTATTACATTTTTAGACACAAAAAAAAAATTAATTAGAAGACTAAAAATTTACTCAACATTATTTAGGGCCTCATTCTGTATTGCGACGGAAAAGTCAGGCGAACGATTCGTCTGCTAACGATTTCGTCCAGCAAGCATATTCTCTTTATTTTCGTTTGCCAATGAGTTTTTGAGAACTAATTTATTTTCTTTGATTTTTTTATTTTTTTTTTTTCGTCTGCTATGATCGTCTTACATATCGAACATGCAAACGATTCGTCTCTGAGGAGAAACGGAAGTTTGTTTCGTAATAGAGAATGATGCCCTCAATTTAGAATCAAGACACCGTTAAAAAAAAATGTTTGTTTAAAAATTTCAAAAACAATTTTTTTTGTTGTAATTTTTCTCATTCCGTTTTATTTTTGTGCCGCGTTTTTATTATTACAACTGTTTTATTTTTTTTTATTTACTTTTTTATTTGCATTTTAATTTTTTTTTATTTACTTTTTTACTTGCATTTTAATTTTTTTTTATAATATTCTTTCAAAATTTTTTTTATTAATTTTATTTATTTTTTATAATTTATTTCATAATTTTTTTTTTATAATTTATTTCATACATTTTTTTTTATTAACTTTTTTTTCATTTCTTTTATCAATTTTTTTTTTATTTTCTTTTCTTTTTCTTTTTTTAATTTTTTTTTTTTTATTTTCTTTTTTTTATTTTCTTTTTTTAAATTTATTTTTATTTATTTTTTTTTTCATTTATTTTTATTTACTTTTTCTTAATTTATTTTTATTTACTTTTTTTAATTTATTTTTATTTACTTTTTCTTAATTTATTTTTATTTACTTTTTTTGAACTTATTTTTATTTACTTTTAATGAATTCATTTTTATTTACTTTCTTTGAATTTATTTTTATTTACTTTTTTTGAATTTATTTTTATTTAGTTTTTTTGAATTTATTTTTATTTACTTTTTTTGAATTTAATGTTTTTATTTACTTTTTTTTTAAATACATTTTTTATCAAAATGCCTTGCTTTTTGGCTTGTTTTAATTTATTATTCTTTTTTTGATGATTTTACTTACAATATTTTTCCAATATTGTTCTATTTTATGTTACTCAACATTTTTAAAATTGAAGCTTTTTTAAAATTCAATAAAAATTTAATTTTTTCAACATTCTAAACTATTTTCGATACAAATTTTTTGTTTACTTATTTTTCAGAACAATTTCAATATGTTGTTGTTATCCTCATGCATGTGAGTACTTATGAATAGGAGTACTTTTGAATGCGAGTACTCATGAATGTGAGTACTTCTAAAGAGGAGTGCTTATGAATGTGAGTACATTTTGCAATTTAATTTTTATAATATTAATTTTTGTTATTTTAATATATCCTTTATTATATTTTTATAATCACTATTATTTTTTTACAATTTTTATTATTTTTATTTATATTGTTATTTTTATTTTTTATGGGTTGGGTACAATATGATTTTGGTTCAAAATTCTGTATTTAAAATTCTGTATTCAATATTCTGTATTCAAAAATCTGTAATGCAAAATTCTGTAATGCTAAAATACTGTATTGCGGAACACTGTAATTTTAAATTCTGTAAATCAAAATTATGTATTGGCAGTATTTTGTTTTGCAAAATTCTGTATTGAAAAACCGGAAGAGCATATGGATAAATAAAAAAGTGCGCACTTTTTTTATTTATCCATATGCTCTTCCCGTTTTTCAATACAGAATTTTGCAAAACAAAATACTGCCAATACATGACCTGTCTTGACCCATATCGTTTCCTATATTATCAAAACAGATTTACATAAAGCAAATGTACATATGTTTGTATGTATTTATAGCTTCAGAAACAATGTGAATGAAATTCGAGCAACCGTGCTAAAAAATATTGTAGAATAATTCCAATATTTTCTGTATACTTCATTCAAATACCTAACTGTTTTAGTCAATTCCCATTCTTTCATTGTACGTTTTTATACCCCAGTGCAAGGGTATTATAACTTTGTTGGGATAACGGTTGGTTGTACAGGTATAAAGGAATCGAGATAGATATAGACTTCCATATATCAATATGATCAGGATCGAAAAAAAATTTGATTGAGCCATGTCCGTCCGTCTGTCCGTTAACACAGTAACTTGAGCAAATAATGAGATATCTTCACCAAATTCGGCATGTGTACTTATTTGGGTTCAGAATAGATTGGTATTGAAAATGGGTAAAATCGGACCATAACCACGCCCCTTTTCGATATCGAAAATTACGAAAAACGTATAAAACGGGTTAATTCAATATCAGAAGCAGCTACAATGATTAAATTTGCAATATGTATTGATTTAGATGTTCTAAGGCCGATTTTATAAAAAATTTTGAAAAGGGGCGTGGCACCGCCCACATATATTTGCAGAAATTTTAAAATTTTGACTTAATAACTTCAGAACAGTTTATGCTAGCATAACGAAATTTTGTAGAGGGCATACTATTGTTGTGTTAAATTCAGATATAGAAAATAAACGAAATCGCTTCGCGACCAAGCCTACTTTTTCATAAAAGTTATATTGAAAGGAGGTGGAAATATTGAAAAGTCTAACTGACTGATACCGCTATAATAATATAATTTGGTACATACACCAATTTTCATATTCTTTACATTATTTTTGCAAAATTTCTGTTTCTATAAAATCGGAATTCCATTATTCATAAAATAAATGTGCTATTCAGGTAAGCGTGCTTATCAGGCTATCTGCTTATTTGGTTATATTTTTACAGCATTTTGATCGAAAATAATTTTGATTCCAGAATTTTTATATACAGAATTTCAGTTCTCCATCATTTTGATCATACAGAATTTTAAATACAGAATATTGAACCAAAATAATTTAGGCTGGACAGAATTTTTTTTGTGATTTTTACAGAATTTTCATCCAAAAGAATTTTGAAAAGCAGAATTTAGTACCTCTCCCATTTTTTATTATTATTTTTTAAATTGTAAATAAGACCTTATTATCTTTCTCATGCGGTCAAAAAATATGATTGAAATAAGAATATGATAATAAAATGAAAGAACGAAAATGAAATTACATATCCAACTCACTCTCTTATCATCTCAACAGCTGCCTCATACTTGAGTCCCAATTCAATTAGCGCCAATGCTACCAAAACTGGAGCACGACCCAAACCAGCGACGCAGTGAACAGCAACGCAAGCTTCAGGATTTTGTTGATACCTGCGAAGATAGAGAGAAATAATAAAAATGTGAAATAAAAGGGATTAAAATTATAATTATTACTTGTTAGTTTTTAGAATTTTAACGAAATAATTTAACAACGAAAAAACGAATTATTTCCAACTCTCTGGCTGGTGCCTAAGCGCAGCGCCGCATATGCTTATTGAGTATTCTAAATTTTGTGTGCGAATGTCGAGTAGTGTTAGTAGAAGCATATGGGTTCTTTAATAATAAAACGGCAAATTGTTGATATCGTGTTTTTTTTTTTTTTTTTTTTTTGAATTGGAAAATTAAAAAATTTCAATTTATAATAAAAAATATTAAAACTTCAATTAAAAAAAAAAAATAACATAATAATAACAAATAAAAATAATTTTTTTTTAAATTCAAAGAAAAAAAATTATAAAAAAAAATTATGACAAAAATAAACCAAATTTTAATTAGCAAATTCAAAAAGAAAAAAATTAATTTTGTCGAAAGTAATTTTAAATTCTTACTTTTTTTGCAAATGGTTGATATCGGCGTTCCCGTTTTCTTTTTTGTTCAATTTGAAATTTAGAAAACCAAAAAATATTAAAAACTAAAAAATTAAAAAAAGAAAAAAAACTTTTGAATTTGAAAATTAAAAAATTTCAATTTATAAAAAAAAATATTATAATTTCAATTAAAAAAAAAAAATATTAAAATAACAAATAAAAATAAATTTTTTTTAAATTCAAAGAAAAAAAATTATAAAGAAAAATGATGACAAAAATAAACCAAATTTTAATTAACAAATTCAAAAAGAAAAAAATAAAAAAAATTAATTTTGTCGAAAGTAATTTTAAATTCTTACTTTTTTTGCAAATGCTTGATATCGGCGTTCCCGTTTTTTTTTTTTTTACATTTTGAAATTTAGAAAACCAAAAAATATTAAAAACTAAAAATATCAAAAATTAAAAAAAAAAATATTAAAAATAGAAAAACATAAAAAATTAAAATAGAAAAACATAAAAAATTAAAAATAGGAATTAAAAAATTAAAAATGCAAATTAAAAAAATTAAAAATACAAATTAAAAAAATTAAAAACACAAGTTAACAAAAAAGTTAAATCAAAAATTAAAATAAAAGATTTTATTAAAATAAATAAATAGCAAAATAACATAAAAATTTTAATTGAAAAAGAAAAATTAGAATAAAAAAAAATTTTAGAAAAATTAAATTAACAAATTTGAAAAAAATGAAAACAAGGTATAAATGCAGAATAGCTCCAACTCCCAAATTAAAAAAAAAATGGTGAGGATTGGTAGATATCATTGAGATGAGTATAAATATATAAATTTTTTTTGGTGCAAACAACAACAACAAGAGTTATTAAGGGTCAAAGTTTATTTAAAGCCTGTGGTAGTAGTGGTCCAAAAGGGGAAAGTGGGGTATCAAAAGACGCGTATTGACGAGTAGATTAAGATTTCGAAAGCGGAAATTAAAAATTTTATTTCTGTGAAGAGATATTTGCAATCAAAGTTGCTAGTTTTCATGTGGTTGTTGTAATATTATTAGGCTGTACATGAAAACGCGCGATTCTTCTCTCGAATAAGCCCTTTTACGCAGAACGGGGCACATCTCACTTAGTGCCCTTTTTACACGCAACTTCAGAAAGGTGTTCTGCACAAAAATACCATGGATCCCGCCCATAGAGTCGGAACGGTGGCATGTTGCCACCGTTCAGGGCAACCACCCGGAGTTGGAATGGCGTAGCCCAGGGTTATTTTTTGAAGCGCGGCCGAAGGCCGCCTACGCGGAAAGGTGTTCTGCACATAAAAAACATGGATCGGGCCCCTAAATCATTATTTGACTCGAAGGCTGCCTATGCAGAAGGACTTTGAATGGTGTATACCAGTTTTCGCACATACGCGGTTTCGCACCGGTTTTGATTGAACTAAGGATATTATATAGTATTTAAAATGAAAGCTTAAATTATTTCCCATGTTACTAAATTATCTTTACACATAGTTAACATAGCAACTAAATTAAAAAAAATTAAGTTTTTTAAAAATTGGAGACATTTTTAAGAAAATTTTATTATTTTAGGAAATTCTTTTCAGTTACATATTTAAGACATATATCAAATAAAAGGTATTGTAATTACCTATCCAACGACGCCAATATTTTGGCAATCGGATTAGTACTTTAGGAGGAATTTAGATACAAAAAAGTTAGTTTTATGAACTTTGACCTTGAATAACTTTTGTTGTTGTTGTTTGCACCAAAAAAGAAATACACCGTTATGTTCGTTATAAAAATACCTATCGATCCCAATATATTTTTTTTTTTTTAGAGAGTTGGAGCTATTCTGCATTTGTTCCGAAAACAATTCATTTAAGTTAAAAAGAATAAATTTCTCAAAAGTAATTTCAAATGCATACTTTTTTTGTATTTTAATACTCATACCAGAGCCGATACCCACTATTTGCCGTTTTGATATGGAACGCACCATTTTCTCCTTAAATTAAATTGACTTAAAAATTAACACCTTGCTTACCTACAAGTGACATTATTTTCATAATCATTCTCGCATTCAACATTATTGTCGTTATTGGCATTTGTATCGGCTGCCATCAACATATCATTATCATTGTCATTTGCATTGTTGTTCATAGCATTTGAATTATCTAAATTTTCATAATCATTTCTATGCTTGTTTTTAAGTGAAAACCTTTTATTTTTATAAAATGAAACCGATGAATTTCTAGAATGTGAAGTAGAAGCACTTGTAGAGTGAGCTGCAGTTGGATTGTTATATATAAACCTACAACAGACAGATGTTTTTTTGTTTTCGTATTTTTGAAGGTTATTTAGGCACGTTTGTTGTTGTTAGCGGGTTAACCATTTTTAAGTTTTATTTATTATTATATTAAATATTTTTTATTTAATGTGGAATATTTTTTTTTTTTTTAGTAACCATTCATTTTGCAATGAGCACGAAAAGAGAGAGAAAAAGAAAAGAAAAACCACAGTCAAAGATTGCAACAAGTGAAACAATTACGACAAAAGTACTGATTTAATCATGAGTTAGTAAGTTGTTAAAAAATTTGCTATATATAAGATTTAAAAATCGGACTGAAATGGATTTTGAAATGCTGTAAAGCACGGTTTTATAGTGAAATTTTTGGAAGTCGGCAAAATAATTCTCTTGCTTTAGACCTTTTCCAAGTGTACTACAGAAAGTATAAAATGTTTTTCAGAAATTGTAAAATATATTTCAGAAATTGTAAAATGCTTTTCAGATATTGTAAAATGTTTTTCAGAAATTGTAAAATTTTTTTCAGAATTTGTAAAATGTTTTTCATATATTCTGAAGTACACCTAGAAAAGGCGCAAAAAACTGGATTAAATTACTTTTGATTAAGCAGCGCAAATACAGGCTGAGGCATTTTAAAGCGATTTAAATACATATGTAAGTGCACAATTTGGGCAACATGCTGTTAAAACTATTAGTTTGGCTTATTAAAATATATCGTAATTGTTTTAAATATCGTATTGAATATATTATGCTTTCATGCAAGCTATGAGTTTGTTAGTTTGCAGTATGAATTTGTATGACTTGTTAGTTTTTCTTTTCGTATTTTGAAAGGCGAATTTTATTAAAATTTTTTCTTTTTTTTCTTTGACAAGCCAATACGCTTGTTGACAATGTTAGAGGCGTAGTAAAACGGGTTAAAAAATGTCAACTCTCTTACTCGAAAGGCCACTTGAATAGCATGCAAAATGGTTGCATACTTCAAGGAGCAAGCGTTAATTTTGTATTCTTTCTAGTCTTTAACAATCTTTGTAATAAGATTTCGTTCAAGAGCATCCCTAATGAAATTTGATTGCTAATATTTTTCTCGAACATCTCAAGAAATCTCTAAATTGCTATTTTATACTATGAAAGTCGATCCGTAGTTTTCGACAAAGCCTATATCTGTCATGGAAGTCTTGTCGGCAAAAAGCATCAGGGCAGGGTCCTTCGGTCAGAGTGGAAATGATAAGGCTAAATTTCAATTTACAATAGCTCGTACCATAATTTCCTAGTACCGCAGCTTACCGGATTCATTCTGATAAAGGACTGTTGTTATCGTTCTTAAACCTTTGGAAAGTCTTTTTTGGGGTTACAAAATCTACATTTCAACGTCCTACTTTGCTGACTGAGTATAATTGGGATGGGTTTCGAAACCTAAACATATATACAATAGATGCCCTGCAGAAAATTTGACTAGTTCAGAACTATCCATGATATATACCATTTGGAGACACCACCAGCCCTGGCTCATTCCGTAAGCAACGCTTCAAGTGTCTACTTTAACGGCGTCCTGAACGGGTTCTCATTCGGACAGTCCTAAGATTGTTTGGATTTTGGTTTTTTTTTCAAACTGCAAATTGATTTTAAGTTACGATAGAACGATCTTTGAAACAAAAAATGAGATATGATCAACGACATATACGACGTTTTTCCATCTTTTGCTAAAATAGTCTAGTATTAAATCGGGATCGGGGTGATCACCAGTGATGTCAACTTGTTGAAAGTTCCACCGCCGGTTATACGAAGATGAATAGGCAATGAAATGCAAAGCGAGGCAGACAACGCGCTTTGTGCAAATGATTTGCGACGCAAGACAGCATGAATCGTAATGATTATGAGTCACTTGCAGGCAAGCCAAAAAAAAACAAACGGGAAAAGTAAACTTAACGAAGAAAGAAACCAAAGCTATTATTAAATATTACAACAACAAAAAATATTCTCCAGAAATATATATCAAAAAGAACTTACTTTTGCTTTAAAATTTCGAACCACTCATCAACGATTTGAGGTGGCGGAAAGGTGCCATCCTCGAATGCTAAATCTTTTACAGTGATGCCTTGAGCTTCAAGCTCATCAATATTATAACTGGGCTCGCATACGCGCACCACTGTGCTAACATTATTTTTCTTGAGCTCCTGCAAAAAATAAACAAACAAAAAATAGTGAAAAAATTTACAAAATAAACTAAATAGACTAACTAACCGTTATATAATGATGGATGGTTACATCTGATGGCCGATCGGTAATTAGGAACTTCATGCCCTTAAACTCAATAAGAGCAGGTGCTGGGCGCAAATCCTTTTGACGCATGTTGCTCATTAATTTATTACGTTTATTAAAATATAATGTATATATAAAATATACAATTACGTATATATAAATGTGTGTATGTGTGTGTGTGAGTTAAAGTGCGTTTGTAGTTATAGAAAAAACAAAAAACACACAAAACAGCTGAGAATTCCAGAACTCCAAGCGAATATTTTGTGAATGAAATACGTTGCGCTTTTGTTTGCTGCTTCGTTCCGCTGAGGTGTTTTTGTTGTGTATGTTTCTTCAAATTTTTTTGCTTTTTTTTTTTAGAATTTCTTTTCGGACTGCAGTTTGTTGTTTTGTCACTTTCGAATATGGGAAGCTGTACTCATTAACGCCTTTGCAACTTATTGTTTATGCTAATTTATTTGTTGTTGCTTTTGTTAATATTTTGTATAAATATTGTTTAAGTTTAAATGTGCAAAAATGTAAGCTTAGCGTATTGTAATTAGCGCGTGAAATTTTTGAAATTAAGTAAAATGTTTTGTTTACGTCTCCTTTTGCTGCTTCTTGCAATTGAAGTAGTTTCTTTAGCGGTTTTGTTGTTTTTTTTTTTTTTTTTTTTTTTTTCAAGCTTAAAAATTATCACAAAAAAGTAATTAGAAAAAAGTTTTTCAAAAATAGTTGTATTTGCTGTTTCTTTGTTTTTTTTTTTATTATTTGTTGCTGTCTTGCACAAAACCTGTTTGCTTTACTTTTTTGCTCTTGAAATCCCTGTTGTTGTTTTTAATTCCTCGTAAAACTTTTTGGCGTATATGCAATAATTTTTTTCTTAACAAATAAGCACACTTATTTGCCTTTTCTTTGCTTTCTTGATGTTCTTTACAGTGCCAATTCTGCTGTTATGAGCGCTATCTCTTTCTTGCTTTCCCTGTAATTCTTCAAATTTCCGTTACACTTTATCACTCGCTCTCTCCCTCTTATTGCTCCCTCGTGGCGCGCTATCTATGCTGCTGCTTTCGCCTGTCTAACTGTCGCCGAACTGGACACGCTTCCAACAAAATCCAACTCTTGTTTTTTTTTATGTTTTCTCCAATATTTGGTTGTATATTTCCCCTGGAAAATAAAAAAAATTATTTCATTAGATGGAATATTTTTTTATTTTATTCTTATTCTCAAAACAGAGAAATATATTATACAGAACACTGTTATGAGTTAATCATATACCATCGGGAATATATGTATTTAATCAAGAAAGGAAGGGAAAATACTTCAGAAAGCGCTGTAATAAGGTCTATCGAGGCACACTAATCGGATAAGCTCTCCTCAACCCTTAGTAGGTACGGAGACACCAGTGTTTCTAGAACTGCGGGTAAGGAGCTAACAATATGCTTCCACTACAACACAATTTTTTTGAAATTCAACTTTAAACGCTATTAAATAAGCTATTCATCAAAACTATACTACAGAATAAAAGCCAAATAACCATTAAAAGCAAAGCGCTATCCCCTAAACACCAACAACAAATCATTATACAAGTGTAAATAGATTGAACAGACCGACAGCTGTGGCAAATTTTTAATGAATGTCTGATAATTATTGCTTTTAGTGAAAATTAATTTCAAATTTAAATAGAAACTAATAAATATTATAAAAAGAAATGAAAAGTAGAAATTTTGAATTATGAAAATCGACAAAATGTCGTACTACAAAATGCATTATACAATCTGTAAACTTTTCACAACGATACGTTTGACTAGCTAGCTTTGTAGTCATTGCGGTATAAAGTGAGCTGTCATATATTTGGTTAAGAGGGAACACGAGTCGGAAAAGCGAAGAAATTAAAAATAGATATTTTAGTATATTGCATTTAAAAGCTTGGCAAATTAATATGTTCTGGTATGTTGAATTAATTTTGTCACAAATGATGTTTGTTGATGTTGCTTCTTGGGATGGTGCTAAGAGTTCGTATACCCAGTTGTGATTAGAAATTATCGATTATTGTCACTGTTTTTAATAAAAGGCATTTATAATTGATAACGATTAAAAAAAAATCAAAAAAAAAAATACTACAAGTACATAACTTTTTACGATTTTTATAAATATATGAAAAGTAATCCAAAAAAAAATTTTAATTAAAAAAATTTATTGCTTTTGATTATTTTTAATTTTGTGATACTAAAAAAATGATTATAAAAATAGTAAATATTGGAAAAAATAGAAAAGAATTTAGAAAAAAAATAAGAAAGAAAACAAATAAAAATAAACAAGAAAACAAATAAAAATAAAAAAGAAAACAAATAAAATAAAAAAAATTTAAAAAAACTAAAAAAAAATTTAAATAAAAAAATAAGAAAAAATAAAAATATGAAACAAATATAAAAAAATATAAAAAGAAATAAATAAAAAATTAAAAAAATATAAAAATATTAAAAAATATAAAAAAATATATTAAAAAAATATATTAAAAAAATATATAAAAAAAATTAAAAAATGAATATGTATGCATATGTATTAAAAAAAAATTATATTAATTAAAAAACAAATAAAGATTAATATATCAAAAAAAAAAAAACAAAAAAAATAATATATTAAAAAAAAATTAATATATTAAAAAAAATTAATATATAAAAAAAATTAATATATTAAAAAAAATAGTATATTCCAAAAAATAAAAAAAATGTATGTATTAAAAAAATTTATATATTAAAAAAATTTATATATTAAAAAAATTTATATATGAAAAAAATTTTAAAACTAATACATAAAAAAAACCTAAAAAATTATTTTATTGCTTTTGGTTATTTGTAATATACAAAATTCAAAAAATAAACTCAAAGAAATTAAAAATTATTAAAAAAAAATCAAAAAATATAAAGAAAGGCAAAAAAGCGTATTGTTAGCTCAATAGTTAGAAATGCGTGCCAAAATTTCTCTGATGAGTGTGGTATGCAACTTCCGAAATGGATCTACAATGTTTTCTGTTCAATTCAACAAAAAAAAAATTTTAATAATTAATAAAAATTTATTTAAAAAAAACCTAAAAACAACAATAATTTTTCGCTGCAGAAAAAATTATTAATAGGTCTCAAGCTCGTACCGAACCAGGATACTTCAAATATAAAGGCCGGAAACACAAGCTCGTTGTTTGTGTAAAATCTCAATAAAGAAAAAAGATCAAAAAATATAAAGAAAAAAAAAAAACAGTGGAGTTTTATTGACTTGCACTGCAGCAAAGTTCTGGTCAACAAGCCTATAACCAATTAATGTTTTTAAAAAAAACTGTACTTTATAGCTTTTATTATTTTTAATTATCATGAAAAATCATGATTTTTTTTAAATATTTTTTAATTGGAAAATGATCATTAAAATTTTAAAGTAATGGTAATCAATCATTAAATGGATTCTCAGGAAAATAATCAATCAAACCAGTAATCATTACGATTAGTAGGAATTATTTAATACGTCTGGCTTAAATAAAGGTTTAAATAGTTCAACAAAGGTACCTTCATACTATATTAATTATAAACTATTATCCGTAAAAAAAAAACCTTTATGCGTCGATAAGTACAACAAAAAATAGTTGGTGATATACCACTGAAATTTATTTAGCTCTGAAAACTATTAAAGCACTGTGGGATGCTTCGATATCTCACATCTAAGTATAAAAATTTAGACTCAACTGAATTTGGCCTGCCTTACTTGATTGTCGCTCAATTTATTCCTGATGCCATCCTAAGCATTAAATATAAATAAATTACAAGTATATATGGTATAAATGTACATATGTACATACAGTGGCGGACATAAGTGTACATACAGCCGTTTTCTGCGATTTTCACAAGTTTTGGCCTTACCAAAATTATTTTAATAAAGCCTATATAAAAACATGTGCTAAGGCCTAATACAAGAACTATAAATTTTGTTTTAAAAATGTACACTAAATTCGCGAAAATTCAAAGAAAATCTATCAAAAATTTTAATTTTTCAGAAAGAGTTTTTAGAATTTTTTGGAGGATGCAGTTTTCTAGCCCATTAAATTTTAGTATAATAAGTTGTTAATCTCAAGTTCGTTACACAATTTTCTGATTTTTGGCAATTTTTTTCCTGATGAGCGTAAGTGTTTTCCTCCATACATAAACTTCAACGTAAATTTTTTTATATGAAAGAAAACACTTTAGCTCATCAGGAAAAAAATTGCCAAAAATCAGAAAATTGTGTAACGAACTTGAGATTAACAACTTATTATACTAAAATTTAATGGGCTAGAAAACTGCATCCTCCAAAAAATTCTAAAAACTCTTTCTGAAAAATTAAAATTTTTGATAGATTTTCTTTGAATTTTCGCGAATTTAGTGTACATTTTTAAAACAAAATTTTTAGTTCTTGTATTAGGCCTTAGCACATGTTTTTATATAGGCTTTATTAAAATAATTTTGGTAAGGCCAAAACTTGTGAAAATCGCAAAAAACGGCTGTATGTACACTTATGTCCGCCACTGTACATGTATACAGACTTTGTAAGCGCAAATATGCTTTGATTTCTATTAACATGTGATGTGTCATGCTTGTAATCTTTTAAATTTTATCTCAGATTTTTTTTTTTATCTATTTTTAGACACATAGTTGTGTGCACAATACTAGTAGTGAAATCAAATTGGAAATTGGAATGGGTTTTTTTCTAGAATTTTAATTGCACAGGCTGTTCGAAATTTCCTTAAATGCAAACTTTGAATTTTAGTTATGCGTTGTATGGAAGATATCACTCAACACCCTCGACGAAAATAAGTGTGAAAATTCAGGGAATTTTCTAAAATGTTTCATTAACCTTACTGAATTTCTGTTCATGTATTTTGTCGAATGATCCAATTTAATTTCACTACTATTATATTGAACAAAAGTGTATGTAATATATTTTTCATTTTTTATCTTTTCAATGCGCATTTGATTATTTTTAGAATTTTTTTGTTTTTGTGATTCGCTAAGTCTTATTGCTGTCGCCTTAGTATTCGCAAACATAAAGTATGTCATTGTATGTCACAGATATGTAATTGATGTACCAGTTTTTTATCATTATAACAGTATGAAAAAGGTGTGTACTGGTTTTCTAGATTGCTTTGGTTTTTTAAATACATTTTTTTAATGAAGTGTTTTGTTCTTCAATAAATTTTTAAATAAGATCAAAAAAGAATTTTTCAAGCGAAATTTTTCTATACCATTACTTTTCAAACTGTATGTATTTACTTGAGCCAAGGAAAAAAAATATTAGAAAATAAACAACAAAAAAAAAAAATAAAAAAACTAGTAAGGAAGTCTAAGTTCGGGTGTAACCGAACATTAAATACCTAGTAGTGATCTGTTTTGGTATCCTAATTTACTCAGGCCTATTTTAATAACTGAAAATTTGTTATAAAGGCAACTGATTGTTTTCGATAAAAACACTTCTGTTATGAGTGGTAAATTAAATTATTACTAAATAACAAAATATAAATAACTTTCCTCATGTTCATGAAAGGTATGAAAATAAAAAAAATTAATAAAAACTAGTAAGGAAGTCTAAGTTCGGGTGTAACCGAACATTAAATACCTAGTAGTGATCTGTTTTGGTATCCTAATTTACTCAGGCCTATTTTAATAACTGAAAATTTGTTATAAAGGCAACTGATTGTTTTCGATAAAAACACTTCTGTTATGAGTGGTAAATTAAATTATTACTAAATAACAAAATATAAATACCTTTCCTCATGTTCATGAAAGGTATGAAAATAAAAAAAATTAATAAAAAAAAAGGCAGTAGAGTGTTAACTTCTTGCCCGTAAATCTTGCTTGTTTGTTATTCAATTTGCGTAATTTTTGGCAGGAGTATACTACATACTATTGGGAAGTATCTCACAAAATTTCATTGAAATACATTCTTCAAATTCCAAGCAATCGCTTTTGAAAATAGCAGAGCTTTTATGCTAAAAAGTGGGCGGCGCCACGTCTACTTCACCAAAATCCACAAAATTTGTATACAGTTTAGTTTTGGTTAAAAAGCTTATTATGTGTGTAAAATCTTATTTAAATAACTTATACAATTATGGAAATATCGCGATTTTAATTTTACGAAGAAATTTTTTAGAACTGTGTTCAAAAAGTGGGCGTGTCCGTTCACCGATTTATTGTTTATTTTTACAGCAAAGAGTTAGCTTTATATGTTGAACACTTTCTCTAAATATCGTTCCAATAAGTCAATTTTTACCGGAGTTATGGCATGTAAAGTTTTGTGGAATAATCCCCCATAAAGGGGCGGGGCCACGCCCATTTTCCAAAAATTTTGTGCTTTCGACTTTCTTTGCCCACGAACACTTCAGAGGTGAAATAGAAATGATATACAGCTAGTTTAAGCAAAGTTATAGCATATTCAATATATCTATGATCCTTTTCAAAATCTTTCGTATAAAATTGGGCGTGGACCTAACCCGATTTCAATAATTTTTTTTCGAAATATTGCTTGTATTAATATAAATATGTGTGCTGAATTTCACTTTGCTATCTTGAGCGGTTTTTGATTTATGATTAATAATATTTCCAAATTTGACTTAATCAAAAGTGGGCGGTACCACGCCCCATTTTAAAAATTTCTTCACAAATTTATTTTTTGGTTTAACGGTAAGGTACACACCAAATATTATCCTTATAGGTGTATTATGTACTGAATAATCACTCTTTTTGTATTTTCAAAAATATTATATATATAGAAAGAGGGCGTGGCTTTTAACCGATTTTGCCTATTTTCAATAGCGCTCGGAGATAAGTGAAAAGGAACCTACATACCAAATTTCATTGAGATATCTCAAGATTTACTCAAGTTATCGTGTTCACAGACGGACGGACGGACGGACGGACGGACGGACGGACGGACGGACGGACATGGCTCAATCAATTTCTCTTTTCCTCCTGAACATTTTGATATATATAAGTCAATATCTATCTCGATTCGTTTATGCCGTTACATACTACCGTTAGGCCAATGAAGTTAATATACCTTGTGTGCGAAGCACTACTAGGTATAAAAAGGCAGTAGAGTGTTAACTTCTTGCCCGTAAATCTTGCTTGTTTGTTATTCAATTTGCGTAATTTTTGGCAGGAGTATACTACATACTATTGGGAAGTATCTCACAAAATTTCATTGAAATACATTCTTCAAATTCCAAGCAATCGCTTTTGAAAATAGCAGAGCTTTTATGCTAAAAAGTGGGCGGCGCCACGTCTACTTCACCAAAATCCACAAAATTTGTATACAGTTTAGTTTTGGTTAAAAAGCTTATTATGTGTGTAAAATCTTATTTAAATAACTTATACAATTATGGAAATATCGCGATTTTAATTTTACGAAGAAATTTTTTAGAACTGTGTTCAAAAAGTGGGCGTGTCCGTTCACCGATTTATTGTTTATTTTTACAGCAAAGAGTTAGCTTTATATGTTGAACACTTTCTCTAAATATCGTTCCAATAAGTCAATTTTTACCGGAGTTATGGCATGTAAAGTTTTGTGGAATAATCCCCCATAAAGGGGCGGGGCCACGCCCATTTTCCAAAAATTTTGTGCTTTCGACTTTGTTTGCCCACGAACACTTCAGAGGTGAAATAGAAATGATATACAGCTAGTTTAAGCAAAGTTATAGCATATTCAATATATCTATGATCCTTTTCAAAATCTTTCGTATAAAATTGGGCGTGGACCTAACCCGATTTCAATAATTTTTTTTCGAAATATTGCTTGTATTAATATAAATATGTGTGCTGAATTTCACTTTGCTATCTTGAGCGGTTTTTGATTTATGATTAATAATATTTCCAAATTTGACTTAATCAAAAGTGGGCGGTACCACGCCCCATTTTAAAAATTTCTTCACAAATTTATTTTTTGGTTTAACGGTAAGGTACACACCAAATATTATCCTTATAGGTGTATTATGTACTGAATAATCACTCTTTTTGTATTTTCAAAAATATTATATATATAGAAAGAGGGCGTGGCTTTTAACCGATTTTGCCTATTTTCAATAGCGCTCGGAGATAAGTGAAAAGGAACCTACATACCAAATTTCATTGAGATATCTCAAGATTTACTCAAGTTATCGTGTTCACAGACGGACGGACGGACGGACGGACGGACGGACGGACGGACATGGCTCAATCAATTTCTCTTTTCCTCCTGAACATTTTGATATATATAAGTCAATATCTATCTCGATTCGTTTATGCCGTTACATACTACCGTTAGGCCAATGAAGTTAATATACCTTGTGTGCGAAGCACTACTAGGTATAAAAAAGGCAGTAGAGTGTTAACTTCTTGCCCGTAAATCTTGCTTGTTTGTTATTCAATTTGCGTAATTTTTGGCAGGAGTATACTACATACTATTGGGAAGTATCTCACAAAATTTCATTGAAATACATTCTTCAAATTCCAAGCAATCGCTTTTGAAAATAGCAGAGCTTTTATGCTAAAAAGTGGGCGGCGCCACGCCTACTTCACCAAAATCCACAAAATTTGTATACAGTTTAGTTTTGGTTAAAAAGCTTATTATGTGTGTAAAATCTTATTTAAATAACTTATACAATTATGGAAATATCGCGATTTTAATTTTACGAAGAAATTTTTTAGAACTGTGTTCAAAAAGTGGGCGTGTCCGTTCACCGATTTTGTTTATTTTTACAGCAAAGAGTTAGCTTTATATGTTGAACACTTTCTCTAAATATCGTTCCAATAAGTCAATTTTTACCGGAGTTATGGCATGTAAAGTTTTGTGGAATAATCCCCCATAAAGGGGCGGGGCCACGCCCATTTTCCAAAAATTTTGTGCTTTCGACTTTCTTTGCCCACGAACACTTCAGAGGTGAAATAGAAATGATATACAGCTAGTTTAAGCAAAGTTATAGCATATTCAATATATCTATGATCCTTTTCAAAATCTTTCGTATAAAATTGGGCGTGGACCTAACCCGATTTCAATAATTTTTTTTCGAAATATTGCTTGTATTAATATAAATATGTGTGCTGAATTTCACTTTGCTATCTTGAGCGGTTTTTGATTTATGATTAATAATATTTCCAAATTTGACTTAATCAAAAGTGGGCGGTACCACGCCCCATTTTAAAAATTTCTTCACAAATTTATTTTTTGGTTTAACGGTAAGGTACACACCAAATATTATCCTTATAGGTGTATTATGTACTGAATAATCACTCTTTTTGTATTTTCAAAAATATTATATATATAGAAAGAGGGCGTGGCTTTTAACCGATTTTGCCTATTTTCAATAGCGCTCGGAGATAAGTGAAGAGGAACCTACATACCAAATTTCATTGAGATATCTCAAGATTTACTCAAGTTATCGTGTTCACAGACGGACGGACGGACGGACGGACGGACGGACGGACATGGCTCAATCAATTTCTCTTTTCCTCCTGAACATTTTGATATATATAAGTCAATATCTATCTCGATTCGTTTATGCCGTTACATACTACCGTTAGGCCAATGAAGTTAATATACCTTGTGTGCGAAGCACTACTAGGTATAAAAAGGCAGTAGAGTGTTAACTTCTTGCCCGTAAATCTTGCTTGTTTGTTATTCAATTTGCGTAATTTTTGGCAGGAGTATACTACATACTATTGGGAAGTATCTCACAAAATTTCATTGAAATACATTCTTCAAATTCCAAGCAATCGCTTTTGAAAATAGCAGAGCTTTTATGCTAAAAAGTGGGCGGCGCCACGCCTACTTCACCAAAATCCACAAAATTTGTATACAGTTTAGTTTTGGTTAAAAAGCTTATTATGTGTGTAAAATCTTATTTAAATAACTTATACAATTATGGAAATATCGCGATTTTAATTTTACGAAGAAATTTTTTAGAACTGTGTTCAAAAAGTGGGCGTGTCCGTTCACCGATTTTGTTTATTTTTACAGCAAAGAGTTAGCTTTATATGTTGAACACTTTCTCTAAATATCGTTCCAATAAGTCAATTTTTACCGGAGTTATGGCATGTAAAGTTTTGTGGAATAATCCCCCATAAAGGGGCGGGGCCACGCCCATTTTCCAAAAATTTTGTGCTTTCGACTTTCTTTGCCCACGAACACTTCAGAGGTGAAATAGAAATGATATACAGCTAGTTTAAGCAAAGTTATAGCATATTCAATATATCTATGATCCTTTTCAAAATCTTTCGTATAAAATTGGGCGTGGACCTAACCCGATTTCAATAATTTTTTTTCGAAATATTGCTTGTATTAATATAAATATGTGTGCTGAATTTCACTTTGCTATCTTGAGCGGTTTTTGATTTATGATTAATAATATTTCCAAATTTGACTTAATCAAAAGTGGGCGGTACCACGCCCCATTTTAAAAATTTCTTCACAAATTTATTTTTTGGTTTAACGGTAAGGTACACACCAAATATTATCCTTATAGGTGTATTATGTACTGAATAATCACTCTTTTTGTATTTTCAAAAATATTATATATATAGAAAGAGGGCGTGGCTTTTAACCGATTTTGCCTATTTTCAATAGCGCTCGGAGATAAGTGAAAAGGAACCTACATACCAAATTTCATTGAGATATCTCAAGATTTACTCAAGTTATCGTGTTCACAGACGGACGGACGGACGGACGGACGGACGGACGGACGGACGGACGGACGGACGGACGGACGGACGGACGGACGGACATGGCTCAATCAATTTCTCTTTTCCTCCTGAACATTTTGATATATATAAGTCAATATCTATCTCGATTCGTTTATGCCGTTACATACTACCGTTAGGCCAATGAAGTTAATATACCTTGTGTGCGAAGCACTACTAGGTATAAAAACGAAGTACAGAAAAAAATAAAAATAAAGTAGAGAAAAAAATCAAAGGAAATACAAAAAAAGGAAAAAGAAACTAAAGGAAATAGAAAAAAAAAATTATAAAAAATAAAAAAAAATTATAAAAAATAAAGAAAAAATTATAAAAAATAAAAAAAAATTATAAAAATAAAAAAAATCATAGAAAATAAAAAAAAATTATAGAAAATAAAAAAAAATTATGAAAAATTAGAGAAAAAAACATCTAAAAAATTAGAGAAAAAAATTATAAAAAATTAAAAAGAAGTTATAAAAAATTTCAAAAAAAAAGTATAAAAAGTTATAAAAATTAAAAAAATAAGTACAAAATCATTAAATAAAAATTATAGAAATAAAAAATTACTTCAATTTAAAAATATTTAAAAACTTGGAAATATTTTAAAATTAAAACAATTAAAAAAGAATTTTAAAGAAAAACGTAGAAAAAAATTTAAGAAAAACGTACAAAAAAATACAATTTTGAAAAAATTATAAACAATTAAAAAAAATATAAAAAATAAAAAAAAATTATAAAAAATTATGAAGAATTAAAAAAAATCTAAAAAAAATTTAAAAAAATTATAAAAAATTAAAAAGAAATTATAAAAAATTAAAAAGAAATTATAAAAAATTTCAAAAAAACTAAAAAATAGAAAAAAATTACAAGCAATTAAAAAAAATTATAAAATAATTAAAAAAAAATAAGTATAAAAACATTTAAAAAGGTTTAAATAAAAATTATAGAAACAAAAAAAATTACTTAAATTAAAAAAAAAGATAAAAATTAAAAATATTATAAAATTAAAAAAGAAATTTAAAGAAAAACGTACAAAAAAATTTAAAGAAAAACGTACAAAAAAATTAAAAACAATTTAAAAAAAATTTTAAATTAAAAAAAAAATATTTAATTGGAAAAAAAAATTAACTTAAAAAAACCTTTTTGGCATAGTCTAATGGATAGCAAATGGTGTGGGAATACGAATGGAAATAGGATCTACCTTTCCTATTCCACTATCTAATCCTATTCATATTTCTCTACCTATTCTCCATACTATTTCTATGTCTATTAGTACTTAAAGCTCAGAAATGGGAACAGTCGAGGAAGAAAAAGTCATCTAACAGACAGTTTCACAAAACAATTTAAGTGAAAAATAATTTTTCCTGCTGTCAGATTTAATATAAAATGCGAGTAAAAAAATCATTAATCAAGTAAATTTATTTCGCGAAAACGGTAGTGAAAAGACTGCAATATTAGGTACTTATCACTCACTTAAATCTCAATTGAAATTTATTGCTAATTGAATGTTTCGGATAAATTATTAACAATTTATAAATTCATTACAGACAAATTTTAGCAAGAATGAAGTGTTTCGCGAAATTGGCATACAACGTCGACCAAATGGCATTTGTAACGATGTTTGGCGCCAAGTTTACACGAAAACAGTGAGCCGCAAATTGATTTTATATTTAAAAATTTATTATTAAAATGGACAAAATATATGTAAACAAAAATTTGTGAACAGATACACGTTTTGCTATAAATTACCGCTCTGCCAGTTTGGTAAAAATATTTATCTTTACGAGCGCATGACTCTTAACAACTGCTGTCAAAAATTAAAATTAAATAAGAAACAAAAGAAAAAAACAAAAAAACGAACGTAAAACGCGCTCAATTGTTTGACGCGCCATTTTCCATTAAATACACGGGACTGAAGAACCATTGATGGTGCTGTTAGTTGGCATGCAAACGCTTTTGAACAATTGATGCGAATTGATTTGATGATCAGCACAACAGAAGTGAGTTCGACATTTGCTTGTGCGGCTTGTGTTTTGTTCTTTAAATTGTGTCCCAATGGGAAATTTATTCACGTTACCTGGTGCAAATCTGTCTATGTACAACCAGGAGGCGAGATAAAGCTTTTTTACCACAACTTCAGTTGCTTACTAGAGCTTTCTAAATAATTTGAAAATTTGTTACGAACCATTCCCTAATTCCAAGTAGATCCTCCCTATCACGATCCGAAAGCAAATGCTATTCAAAAACTCTCAAATTACAAACGAAACTTTTTTTCACCAAATACGAAAGAAATTTAATTGGCATCGCGCTATAGACTAACTTTCCAGAGCTTTTTGTCTAGTAGAAGCTTAAGCAAAACAACAAATTGTAGAAGAAAAAGTAATAATGCAGAAACTTTGAATTAAGCTGGCGTAGGAAGCTTTCAAGTAGTTTATAATGTGCCCAAGTTTATGTGAAAGCTTAAAGTAGAGCTTTGAAAAAAATTAAAAGTTATAAAACAAAATGAAGTTAATAAGTTTTTGGTGAACAAATTTAATATACAGTAATAGATGCTAGATAGAAATTTTTATTGAATTAAGCTTCCAAATCGTTTTTTCAGACTCAAAAATTGTTTTTGGAAACTAAAAAAATTACACCTGGGGCACCCTATCCATGTTGGTAATTAATAAATAGCAAATATTTTTGTTGTCAATTTGCCAAAATATACATATATGTATATATACATACAAACATACATCACATAAAGAGTTCAGAAACACAACATATTGCGTTCCACGAATAACAAATATTTAAAAGCAATTGGTATACAAATGTTAATTAAAAAATGTACATACATATATGTATACATATGTATGTATGTATAAAAGCATGTATAACTAGAGGAGGCTACAATTGACTTTTGTTGACCTTTGGCCAAAAAATGTATACAGTAAAAGTGAAATTTTTATTAATTGGGAACAAATTAAAAAACCTATAAAAAATATAAGAACGCAATAGTAAACATGCAAGAAAATAATTAGACAGCAGTTAACGTCGGTATCATGGCAGACTGGCAGAATTTGTTACTCACGTGGAAGAATTGAAATTTTCAAATTTTTGGCCAAAAGTCTAGGATATTACAGTTCAATAAGCGCTTACATATTTATTTTTATCAAAAACAAAAAAAAAATTAAACTTGAACAGAAAAACTAATTTAAAAAAAAAACTGAAAAAAAAATTTCAAAAAAAAAAAAACAAAGTTATCGATCAAAATGTGGTTTCGGGTAAACTTTGGAATATTCGCACAAAATTCATATCAAACGAAAGGGGAAGACCACAGCTTTCATTTGGACTTTGGTTCAATTCGATATATTTATCGATAACAGAGTTATCGGTCAAAATGTGGTTTGGTAAAAAAATAAAGGCATTTGGGAAGGTTTTAGCTATTTTCCAATATAAAACGAAGGTTTTTAGATATTAACCAAAACGTAGACCAAAATTGGAGCTAGAAGGTTTTTGTGAAAAAGTGGGTCTAAAATGAAAGGTCTTGATGCAATTTTTAAAATGGAGTCATTTTAAATCCTTTTGGGATTGGGATTGAGAAAGGGATAGGTATATGGATGACAATTAAAAAGCAATATGAAAAGACAAAAGCATATGAAGAGGATGGACGGAGAGAAGGATGTGGAGCTGAAATTAGGAGGGCGAATCACATATTTTAAATGCAAACAAGTTAGTGTTTGGGCAGGACAACGTCTGCCGGGTTTGCTAGTTTTTACATATTTATGTAAGTTTTATGAGCTCAAAACCTGTTGATAATAATTCTTAGTCAATTATTATTTTCATTTTTTAGGGAAAAATTGATAGTTAGAAAAAAATTGCAGACTTGCACACAGCGATGGATGAATGTTTCAAAGTGTCCCCATTTATGATCAGACCCCTTTCCGGACTCTGGTAAAAAAAATTGTTTAAAAATTTAAAAATATATTATTATCTATGTATACATATAAGTGAAAAATTAAAAGAAATAAATAAAATTTAAAAAATTAAAAACAATTAAAAATAAGTAAAAAAAGAATTAAATAAAATAAAAAAACTAAACAAAATTAAAAAAATAAAAAAGAATTAAAAAAAATAAAAATGAATTAATAAAAATAAAAAAGAATTAAAAAAATAAAAAAAATAATTAAAAAAAAATAAAAAACAATTCAAAAGATCTAAAAAAAAATAAAAACAGAATTAAAAAAATAAAAAAGAATTAAAACAAATAAAACAAATTTAAAACAATTAAAAATAAATAAAAGAGAATTAAAAAAACAAATAAAAAAGAATTAAAAAAATAATTAAAACAAAAATAAAAAAGAACTAAGAAAAAACAATAAAAAAGAATTAAAAAGAATAAAAAATAAAAAAAACTTAAACAATAAATTAAATAAATTAAAAAAGAATTAAAAAAAAAATAAAAAAGAATTTAAAAAAGAATAAAAAATAATTAAAAAAAAGACTTAAAAATAATCAAAAAAAAAATAAAATAAAATTAAACATAATAAAAAAAGCTCGTACCGAACCAGAATAATCAAAAATAAAAAATAAAAAAGAATTAAAAAAATAAAAAAAATTAAAAAAATAGAAAAGAATTTGAATACAAATTAAAAAAAAAAACAAAAACAAAAATTTTAAAAAATAGAAATAAAAACAAAAATAAAATTAAAAAACTTGTTTTTTAAAATTGTGAAAATTTTAAACTACTTATTTTAATCATTTTATATATTAAGAGGAAACACAAAAATAATTGGCTGCAAAATGCTTTATTTAGACATTTTAAATGTCTCTCAATAACGCTCATTCACGCTTTGCTGCTTTCTATAGCCAATTAGTTGAAAAATTTTAATTTAATTGCTCCTTTACGCCTGGTTTATTTCACTAGCTGGTGTGGCGATGAAACCACTATGGACCATCTGGCAAGTTAGTGTTTAATTGTCGTTGCCCTATTTGACATTATCTTGGCATGGGCAGACATAGACATTACTTAATAACTGAATTAGAAAAGAATACTCAATGAATGACAACAATGCACTTTCAAATGTTTTGTTGCTCAAGTTAAGCGCTTTCTTTTAAAACACTTTGGCCCATAAACATAGTTGTTGCTTAGCACGCGTTTTAATTAAAATTTTCACTTAACTTAAAAAGACATGGAAAATGTTGATTAATCATAGTCATAGTGTTATGAAGAAAGTGTTTACATTTTTCAAGGTCACCCTGTGTTAACTATTTTATTCACAAACCATATCACAGTTGTGGCAATAAGCCAAAAAAGCCAAACTCAAGTTTAAAGTAAGCAATCTCACAAGCACAACCATAGACACAAACCGTAATTTTAAAATCTTGAAAATGCATTTTCGTCAACATAAAATGTATTTTAAGTTTACTATGACAGATAAGGAATAGTTTTTATTTTAGAATCATGTTTAAGTTGATAAAACTCTATTTTAATTTCAAATTGAAAAATATTTTCCTAGTAAGAAATAAACAGGAAGTTAACAAGGAATATTTGCAAAAAATCATTTTTATGAATCGATGTGCTTGAATTCTGACCAGTTGTGTAATATACATACTTTAAATTGGAAAGTGATGAACAAACTTGCATTATAAAACGTTTTCTCTGATTTCCGTATTCATTACAAAATATCAATATCTTTAAGAAATAACAATACATTTTTTTCAACTTACTTTTTATTTGTGCTGTGCTTGGCAGTATTCTGCACTGTCTAGATGAAACTCCATAGATGTTGGAACAGGTCGAACAAGCTGCAATTAGATGGGAAATAGCAGTAATTAATATGGGTGCAATGAAAATGAAAAAAAAATGAATTAATTCTTTTGAATAATATCGATAAACTCTTATGAGAGACCAATCAATTTAGGCATAATAATGTGCAAGTTTATATATTGTTCCAAAGTGTCCCTTAGTTTTCAGAATTTTTTGTGTCGATGTTGTTGAACAAAATTCAAATTTTCTATGCAACCAGTTGAGACGTATTCTAATCAAAGCTACCAATTGAGAACTAGTCGCCAAGTAACGCACTTTGCGGCCAATACCATCGCCATGTAAAAGTGGAGGATGCTTGAAAATTGCTTTGCATTACTCGACATTTCTCAAGGGATATTAACAAATGCAATAAATTTATCAGCTGTTGAAGACATTATTTATGAGCCGACACGTATTTATTAATAATATTTTATCTTTTTTAATGAAAGTGAAAAGAAGAAAAAAGACAAATAAAACGACAAATAAAAAAATTTTAAATTTACATTTTTTTTTGCAGTAAAAACAACACGCGCGCTCGAAATTAATGCAGAAAATTGCATTGAAAACGAAAGCTGGGTGTGAATGTGTCGCTTTATGTATGAAATCTATATTTTCTTTTGATAAAAAAAAATATTGAAAAATAATAAGACAAACAGTGCATTGTGTAGCTGGAAAAGTTGTGCACTTTCATAGAGGTGATAGTAACATTTTTGTATGAATGTATAGTCGTTCATAATGTATTATTATACAATTCCATACATATGTACATACATATATACAGTTGTGTACAATATAATAGTAGTTAGTGCAATTAAATTTAATGTAGTTCCGACGAAATAAGAAGCTGTGTTCTTAATAATTTTTATTTAAAATATAGCAAATTCTGCAACAGGATTCACATAAAAAGATATTTAAAAATTTTACATTTTCGAAAATTTCGAAAATCACATAAATTGACATAACTGGCGTAAAAACTGAGATTTTTGCATGGAATTTGTTATGCAGGCTACTTTCTGGCCAAGGTGAGCTGCTGTGAAAATTTTCGAAATTGGATGATAACCACGCCCACTTTTTCGATATCGAAAATCACATAAATTAACATAAGTTGAGTAAAACTTGAGATATTCGCATGAAATTTGGTACACAGGTTACTTTCTGGCCAAGGCAGATTGGTGTTTAAAATGGGCGAAATCGGATGATAACCACGCCCCCTTTTTTGATATAGAAAATTTCAAATAAGATTCTAGGGCCTATATCATTGCCAAGTAATGGTATTTGTATCTCGTTCTGAAAACTAACGCTGGGTATTTATTGTTCGGTTCACCCGAACTTAGACTTCCTTACTTCTGTTTTTTTTTTTTTTTTTTTTTTGGTTTCTTAATATTTTTTTATTAATTATTAAAAGTTTTTTGTTGAATTGAACAGGAAAAATTGTTTTTTTTATTTCATGTTTTTTTTTAATTTTATTTTATTTTTTTTTTTCAAGGAACAAAATTTTGCACCGCCTTAAAAATTAAAAGTCTAGAAATTTGAACGAGTTCTGACTACCTTATTATGCTAAACTTGATTGATCTACAAAGCAGTGTACTTAAAACTTCTCTGGAAATTTTGTAAAAAAAAAAAAAAAAAAAATTGTTCGCGCATCACGTAAAAACGATTGCATGGAATCACATTAAATTTTCAACCCTGAATGGTTAGAAGTCTAACATAGATTTTGGCACACTTTCTATGTCAGTAAAGTATGTATATAGTTACCTCTACAAGCAGTAGTGACAATAAAAGTAAACATGACAATTGTGCAAATGTTGTAGGTAATAATGCCAGTCTTCATTCAATGTCATTGTATGCAAAATATGATTAGAGTAAGGGCGGGTATTGTGGTATACCTATTTTGTTTTACCCTGTAAACTCTGTAATGTGCATGCAATTTCAACGAAATTAGGCTAGTAAGATACCACAAGTATTGCACACAAAAAAAATATAACGCAATAGCCCTACTACTGGAAGTATTCGAGATTTTTGAAAAAATATCTTAAAAGTCATAAACAAGCTTTGCCAGAAATTGGCGGGTAATGTGGTATACCATGTCGGATAATGTGGTATACGTATACCACAATACCCGCACATCGCATCCTTGAATAAAAAGAAAGGTATTTTAGTTGGAAAACTTATATTTTATATCAAAAACATTCTAAAACATTCTGGTGACCCTTCAAAAGGCCTTTAGGCCAATCTTTACCAGCGCACTCTTTCATGATAGAGAACTTATTGGGAATATTTTTTTTTTTCGCAATTTGATAGAAAAAATAACCGGACATCTGGACGTGTTAGTCCAAATATCTCGACTCCATCTCTAGAAAATATTAAACCAAATCATTCTCAATTAATGCAGTTAAAATTGTAGCCCGACCAAGTTTAGTGTCTAATAGTTCAGCCATGGGTTTCTCACTTCTGGACATGCGCTGCAGTGTAGTATGGGGGACACCAAGTCAAAGGAATACCCATATCTCCTTTCCTTACTGCTTGTATAGCTTTTTTCATGTCATTTGCTCTCCATTTTCGCATTTCACCTTTTTTCGGCTTGTTTGTGATCGGAAGCTTTATATGGTATACTGTACCACTTTACCCGCCTGCACCTATACCACAATAGCCGACATCGAGTTTTGTCACATTATTTTTCAATAATTAGCTATACACAAATATATACAAAACTTTGCAAAAACAGTTCACTATAACAATATTCTCTTATAACTTTCCCACTAATAAGATTAAGTAACAGTTCTTAATTTTTTTCTAAAAAATCGTTTTGTCAGGGCACAAAAAAAAGTCAACCACACCACTACGCACTTTTCTTAAAACCAATTAACAGCATCGCATGCAGGACACAAGATAAAGCACGTATTTTTGATATTATATGAACGCCGAGCTATTTAGATAGGTCTCTTCACTTGCACATTTGTAGTTTCCGAGAAAAGCTGGTGTACCACATTACCCGCCTATACCACAATACCCGCCCTTACTCTATTTTATTTAGTTTTGAATTTTTTTAATTCAAATTACCCACGACTATAAATGAGCTCAAGGTTGATATTTTTTTTTTAAAGTTACTTAAATGTATCAAGCTACACAAAACATAAATCAAAATCGGAAACTTTGTAATTCTTAATTTTGGGTGCCATTTTTTTACCAGCTACTGTATGTGGCATGCACATATTAGTACAATTGTTCCAAGTAAATTTTATTGCAAGCGTCTCTGTGCTATAAAATTATCCGTACTGCCTATAGATAGTATATATTATGTGCATATTACATATACACGTAGGGACAGAAGTTAATTAAAAATGATAAAAAGAAAAAAATTATTTGTGTTTCCCATTTAATAGCCGTTTCAACAACAAACAAATATACGTATTTATATGGTTACATACTCTCCAGCTGACTGGTAATTCAGTGCTATTTTTCATACGAAATATTTTACGGCTATAAAAATACGGATGGCTAGACAAAGCAATTTGATACCACACACGCGCAGTACTTATTCGCTTATTCGCTGGTAGTTTTTTTTTTTAGTTTTCAGGTGTCAGAATATCTATCTGTGTATATGAGATGCGACTGATAGCAACTGTATTTGCGGAATATATGTAGATATGTTCATACAACAGAAAAACTGATTTTCAAGCAGATCGAGGGAATTCTATAATTTAAAAGCCTTGATATGTAGGTGATCGTGTTAATCTGGATTAACAAGCTAATTTGCATTTAACTAGAAAATTCCGTTGATATTTTGCGAGAGACAATTTTTCCTAATTTCTTCTCAATTCTAAACTGTTACTATTGTGTTCATTATTAAAATAAATTCCAAATTTTCTACGTACCATAAACAGTAAAATTTATCCAAAAATATTTAGTGATAATTTTTGTTAGTAAAGAACTTTCTCTTTTTTTTTTGCTTCACTGTAATGACTTTTATATGCAAGAATGATTCCAAAATGGATGAGGTGTTTTTTGTTGAGATGAAATTTTTTTCGGTACAAAAATTCTTCAAAAAATATACTTTTTATATTATGTATGCTACTTTATACTTTAGAAATGTTTTGTTCACACGCTCATGTGTTTTTTGTTGTTTGTTTTTTGTTTTTTTTTATATCAAGCAAGCAAGTCACACGGTATTTTCACTTTCACTTGCCAAATATAATATATTGTATTTTTTAAATAAACACTTGATTTTTGTGTTCTTATTTTTTCTTATTACGCTGATGTTTTCTTTCTTTTCTTTTTTATGCCAATGAAACTACAATGCTTTGTGTATTTTTATTTGTTCATCTTTTTTTATAGACGTTTATGTTGCTTTTAAATTTTTTCTTATTTCGTTATTAGTTTCTATGATAACTTCTTCGTTTCAGTCTTTTTTGGTTTCTCTCCCACTAAGTGTTATTTCTTTGCAGCTTTTCTAAATTTTTATTTTTGTTCCGTAGTTACTACAAATCTTCTGCGCTCTTTTCAACTGGAAAGTAATTCGATTTTTGTATTTCTGCTGTTTATACAACAATTAACACACAAATTTTCACACTTCTGTGCCAAATTTCTAATGATTAAAAAAATCAAATATAATATACTTTTCGTTTCACAAAGTTTTTGGATTTGCTATTCACAAAAAGAAAACTCACCGGCATTTAACCAAGTTTAATGGAGAAAAGATAATATGCATACAAATAACAAACTTTTATTAAAAACGCAATAAAATTAAAATCAAATAGATAAGTTCAATAAATAGCCTGAATTTATATACATACTTGTACATATGTACATATATTGAATTTGCAAGGAAGTGATAAAATAGCCAAGATAAATACTTTGATAAGCAAACAAAATTAAGTCAACAAAAGCCAACGTCGTGATTAGATTCTAGAGGTGGTGGTCTAACGTTTTACCATTAATTGGGAGAATTATCTAGAAAAAAATATTCAAAAAGGCCTTAGAAAACATAAGAATGCGTTTCTTCACGAAATTATTATTGTTTTAATTATTTTATATAAATATGTAAATATGTTTTCGTTAAACTTTTTAGGATTTTTTTGCTTTAGAATTTATTCGATTTTTTTTAATTTACTTTCTATTATTCATTAATTTTTCTTGTTTTAAATATTTTTTCTTTTTTTCTTTTTTTTCTTATATTTCTTTTTCCCGCTTTTTTCTTTTATTTTTTCCCCTTTAAATTTTTTTATATTTATTTTTTTCTTTTATTTTTTTTTCCTGTTTTTTCTCTCTTTTTTTTATTTTTTTCTCTTTCTCTTTCTCTTTTTTTATTTTTTTCTCTTTCTCTTTCTCTTTTTTTTATTTTTTCTCTTTCTCTTTTTTATTTTATTTTGTTTCTTTCCTTAGTTTTTTTAATTTTTTTTCTTTCTTTTTTTAATTGTTTTTTTCTTTCTTTTCTTAATTTTTTTTCATTTTTTCTTTTTCCTTTCTCTTTTTTTTTATTTTTTTTCATTTTCTTTCTTTTTTCTCTTTTTTAAATCTTTTTATTTTGTTTTTTTCTTTCTTTTTTTTAATCTTTTTTTTTTTTAATTTTTAATTTTCTTTAATTTTTAATTTTCTTTAATTTTTAATTTGTAAATTTGTATTTTTAAAATTGTTTATTTTATTTACTTTTTCCTATGGTTTTTTATATTTTTTTCTATAGTATTTTTATATTTTTTTCCTTGGTGTTTTTCATTTGTTTCTGTAATGTTTTTTATTTTTTTCTTTATGTTTTTTTAAGTGTTTTATCCTTATTTTCATACAGTTTTTTAATTTTTTATATTTTATGAATTCTTTGGTTCTCAACTTCATTTAGATTTTTTATTTTTTTCATTTTAAATTTTTTTTTAATTGTTTGTAAATTTTATTTTTAGTTTTTCACTTTTTTAAAATTTTCAATTATTTTTGTTATTTAAAAATTTATTTTTGTAATTTTTAAATTTTGTTTCTAATTTTTAAATTTTGATTTCAATTTTTTAATTTTTTTTAACTGTGATTTTTTTTTAACATTTTTATTTTTAACCTTTCTTTTATTTTTAACCTTTCTTTTATTTTTAACGTTTTCTATTTATAACATTTTGTTACTTTTAAGATTTTCTTATTTTTATTATTATTTTTTCTTTCTGTTTTATTATAACTTTTTTATTCAATTCAAGAACAAACAAACAAAAGGGAATTCATTGAAGTGGAGATAAATGCATTGTGACGTCACAGGGCATCATAGCTTAGATGTTAGAATTTTCTAACAGCGGCTTTGGTGCAGACACTGGTTCATATCCCAGTGTCCGAAAAGGGATCTGATGATGAGCTTGGAAACTCTGAAACATGTAATCCTATTCATCGCTGTGATTTAACAATGTAATTTTTCTCCAATTATCAATTTTTCCCAAAAAACTGACAATTAAAATTCATTACGAATTATTGTTTCTCTGTGTCTCGAGCTTGCAAAACTTACAAATCTGCAAAAAAATTTATGTTTAAAACATTTTTATCTATAACATTTTTTTATTTTTAACGTTTTCTATTTCTAACATTTTTTTATTTGTAACATTTTTTTTATTTTCAACATTTTTTTTATTTTTAACGTTTTCTATTTCTAACTTTTTTTTTATTTTTAACATTTTTTTATTTTTATCATTCTTTTATTTTTGTTATATTCATTTTTTTTTTCTATTTTTTTATGTTACTTTATTTTCATTATTACATTAATTTCACGTCTGTTTATATTTTGTTTTATATTTAATTCGATGTTATAACTCACTGTTAAAACTTTTGTATTTTTCTAAATGTGAATTTAAATGGGTTTCAAATTTAAACCTTATAAAAATGGAAGTCTACTGTTTCCTCTCGAATTAACTTAATTTTTCGTTATTATAGAATCTAATTATTATATTAAACAAGTTTTACAAAGCTATGTCGGTTTAAATTTATTCTTCATTATACCTCACGATACCCAATTAATTCTTTGAACTTAAGAGCTGAAATTGAAGGTCAACAAACAGCAAATAACCAAACAACGTAAACAATGGTCAATTTGATTCACGTCACGTTCAGTCTGACGGCTAAAACAATCAACAACTAAATACGATTCTCATTCAGTTGATCTACAGAGCAAATGCAATGAGTGTTTGGATGCTTGCAGAAAAACAAAACAAATGATATTGAGTCGATATAAACGTATGTAAATATGTATGTATGTATAGGCAACCAGACAAATAACAAGAACAAAATATAGGAAGAATAAGTATGTACATATATTCAAGTTCAATGTTATTTACGTAAAAAGTACAGATGTATGTATGTATGTATGCACAAATGAAGTTCGATGGCACTTCTGAAGGTAAAATATACATACATACATACATACATATGATGTGTTTAAATGGAAAATATTGCACAAAGGCAAACTCGCACAAGATTAATATTCATGAAATTAAATCAAGTGCGAATGCAATGATTTACTGATGAATTGCCATGACAACTAAGTAAACGATGGAACTCATTTGATTGAATATCATTATATAGAATAATAGATTTGTTTGAATTTTGATTGATTGTGAGAGAGCGATAAGAATATTTATAGGGTGGTTAGTGAAGATCCACATTTATCAGCGGGCATTGATACTTGATCTTAGAAAACATCGAAATGTCATGAAAATTTGAATGAAAGAGAGAAAAAAAGGAAATAAATAGAAAGATAGTCCTCACATATAAATATGTATGCATACTAATGGAGCGGGTAAGGTCTGCGTTTTGCAAAAATCGTCCAAAGAATAAGAAAATTGTTGCAACTGTCAAATGAGATGGAGGTAGTTTAGTATTTCTACCTCCTTTTCTTATAAATTTAACAAAAAAGTGGGCATGACCGAAAACAGATTTCGCATATTTTCTATGAATGTATGTATCACAAAAATAATATTCCTCCCACAAAGTTTAGTTATTTTAACATAAAGAGTTCTCCAGTTATTAACAGTCAAAAATGTGTTCACTCATATGTGGGCGGTGCACGCCCCTTTTTCTAAAATGTTTGATAAAATTGTCAATAGAACGATGAACTACATAAAGCTACGAAGTTCCATTACTAAAGCTGTCTTTATTATTGAATTAACTCATTTTATAAGTTTTTCGATAGCGGAAAAAGGGGCGTGGCATTTTCAAACCAACTTACCCTGCCTAGAAAGCAACCTGTGTGCCAAATTTCATTCATATATTTAGGATATTTTGACTCAAGTTACCGTGTCCACGCACGGACGGTCGGATATGTCTCAACGGCTACGTTAATTTATTCAAAGAACTCTGCTCTATGAAACACTATATCTATCTCCATTATTTTGTACCGTTACTAACCACCGTTATATGGACAAGACTATATTACGCTGTGTGCTAGTACAACTGGGTATGAAAATGAAATTCTAAAAACTCTTATTCTAGCTTCTTTTTACTCGAATAAAGGCTGTGGTTCCTATTGTCCGAAGTATACAAAACAGAAAACCTTCGCTCAGTGCAAGTAAACAAAAGCGTGATTTTGCGAAATTTCGCCTTGGTAATGACTTGACTTTGTCCAATTGTATTTTCATTAAATTCAGTGGAAATTACATACATACCTACATACAACTTTGTTATCAACTCTTATGTAATCAATCTAATCACAATAAATTATTTATAATTCATTGACTAAAGTGCTAATCAGTTGCGGCTACAAATTGTTTGTATTTGATTTAATTGCGCTACAAAATAGGGCAAACATATCTGTAGCTATATACCTTTGTACCTTTTAATGTACCCAAATTTTTCTTTTGTCTGATAAAGTATAACTTTCCAACTGTTATTTGGGATAAAAGCTTAGCTTATTCTTAATGCGACAGAGAATTTGCTCAAAATATTTACTAACAGAACACTCTCTGATAAGCAGAAAAACAACAAAATAAATAGATATACTTTACAAAAACAAACTTAATAAACACGAGAACGGAAAAAGAGAGAGAGAGAGAGAGAGCAAAAACTTAAAATTATAAGAAAAAACAATTGAGAATAAAAAAAAAAGTTTCAAAGTTCAATAAAAGTTGAAAAATGTTCATCTGCTTAAGCCATACAAGCCGCGATTAGTTCTTTCGTTTATTTCATTTGCGTAGCATGCTATTGTAATTCGCAACCGGCTTATGAAATATTTTAAAGATAGAGTTCTTGTTTTGCAATCCCAAATCGGGGTTTTTCACAGCGAAAATGAGAAGGCCAATCCCGAGCTTATACCTCAAAACCACAAGGGCGCGCCCCCAATTAATACATAGAAGAAGTTAAGGTGTCCCACAACCTACGTTTGCTAGAAACAAATCACTTTAATAACCTTTCGATTAAGACGGTAGTCTAGGCCAAATAATAATAAAACAAAATTTAAAAAAATATTAAAAATTTTATTTCAATTTAATTTAAAAATAAATTTTTGAGTACGCAATCTTTTAGTACAATACTGCGCAAGTTAGAACTTGTTCAGAAATACCCCTGAATTACTATTTTGAAGGATGCGTTTTATGAAAGCAATCACTCCAAACCATCGACGAAAAAAAAATTCAGTAAAATTTTTTAACAATTTCTAACTTGCACATTATTTTATTAAATTGATTGGTCTGCAAAACTGCATAATTCTGCTAACAAACATTTCAGATTATGACACCAAAAATTTCAGATTTTGATAAAAAAAATAAAATAATTTTTTGATAAAAAAAAAAATAATTTTTTGATAAAAAAAAAAAAAAATTTTGATAAAAAAATTGTTTTTTGATAAAAAAAAAATAATTTTTTGATAAAAAAAAATGTTAACCTTAACTTTCTTGAGCTTTTATAAAAAAAATTTAATTTTTCGATAAAAAAAAATGTTGAAACTTATATTTCTTGAACTTTGTGCTAACTTTGAAAATTATTTTTTTGTGGTCTGTTACAGAATGCGTTATATTTTTAATGAAAATTATAAAAAATACAGCTTCTTCTTATTTAGCCGAATGCTATTCAATTAAATTTCACTACTATTTTATTGAACACAACTGTATATAAATATATTTCAGTAATAAAACAATTTTAAAATCTGGCTCTATTGGTTTTTACTTAAGTCGCATTTCATTTCTTTTTTTTTTTTTTAATTTTTTTTGTTGATATTTACATATATTTGCGATTTTGCTCAATTACCTTTTGTTGAATTTTTATTCTTTTAGTAACAAATTTTTAGTTGAGTATAAAAACTACATACAATTGTTCTTTTTGTGCTGCTTGTTGTTTCGCTTTTTATACAGACGGCTCCAAATGGCAGCGCGTGTGCCAACAAAAACAATTTTTTTTTGTTGGATTTTTTTTGTTATCTTTCGAATTTCACACTATGGTTTTTCTTTGTTTATTTTGTTGCACTTTTTCTTTTATTTTTACAAATATCGCTCTTTTTATTTTTGCTAAAACTAAACGTTTTGCTTTTTCTTCGAAACAAGATAAGTAATTTTTTTTTTTGCGAGGTGAATGCTGACGTCAATTGACAAACGTACACTCAATAAATTTAAATTTAAATATTATTTATATTTATTTTTAAAATTTTCGAATATAATTTTTTTTGAAGATTTTATTTTAAGATGAAATAATTTTGGTTGGCGCGTATGCCAAATTTTTGTTGTTTTTTTTTTCTTTCTTGAATTTTTTTATGATCGTTTTTCGTTGCTTCTTTATGCACTTCAAGCAATTCTTTGTTGCTGTTGCCACTTTTTTAAGGTCACCAAATGTGTGGTGTTGCGCATACACTCTGTTAACTTCCGGCGTTTCACAGCTAACGGCGGTTTCGCTGCTTTGTTTGTGGTGTTTAAGCGGCTAATTTATTACTTGTTTTTGTTGGAATTTCTTTAATTTTATTCCTTTTACACACAAAAATTTCAATTTCTTTGAATTCTATTCTCCCGCTAGACGACGCGATTGAATTTCCATTAGATATCGACAGGTGTCAATTCTAAGTCGTTGGTCTATCACAACATTCAACAGAGTAGAGTTGCTGCTTGATGAGCACAGTTTCATCATTTGATGTCGACTGATGCGGCCGGTAATGTGCTCGTCGCGTTGTGGTCTGACTCTTTGGTAAAACTGTTGTATGTGCGAGTGGTTATAGCTGTGTGTTATCGTATGTATGTGTGCGCATCGATGTTGGCGGCGCTTGTTGCATTGTGTGTTGGGTGGTAAGAGCGCCATTGAGTAACGGTGAGAAAGCGCCACTGAGTAACGATGAGTGATTCCGTAGTGAGTAATAGGGCGTTGGGTGGTGCTGCTGTGTAGTGATTTGTTTGTGTTAAGCACTTTGGCAAATGTTGGCCTGTTCCCAGCAAAATTTTTGGCAAGCGCTTCTGCTAACATCGATTACAAAACTAGTTCCTATGTAATCAAGAAATACTTTCCGATGATTATTTCCATTACCAGTTACGAAGGCAGTATTGCATTACAGAATAGATTCTGAGTAATGCATAAGAGAAGCGAGTAATATAAAAAAAGAGATTCTAAATATGCATTCCAAAAATCCTTCTCAGTAAGGCAAAGAGGAACCGCTTTCGCTTAATGACATGCCTGGGTTAAAATAATCGGTGGTTTCATATGGTTGGTAATGTGTTCCACAATATTCGTTGGATTACAGCTCCGATTCTAGGTAAGCAAAAATTTTGCTGGGTTGGAACAACAATACCATGAACAAACCGGCGCACACTTGTATGAGAGGAGAGAAAGGTGAGTAAGCATGGTGAGAGTAAAAAAATGGAAGATACAAAGTCTCCATGATTAATTTATGCAGGTGCGAATAGTTTCTATAAAGCATACAAATCTCATTTTAAATATGAGCTAAGTTAAGTAGACAACCCCATAACTTGTGCGGGTAAGGTTAGGTTAGGTTACAGTGGTTGTTGGTACCCAGAGATCCCGGTGCGATACCACGCCTGCGTTTAAGGGGTTTAAAATATGCCCGAGCTGGGAATGCCTGTGGTAAAAGGCGACTAAAACCCACATTCATACCGTTTTGAATTTCTTAGTTTTACTAGTTAACTTATGAGCTCAAAAAAATAAATAGATAAATACAAATTGTAAGTTATATAAAATTTTATTTTACTAAATTTGTAAATATGGCAACTACTCTACTATTTGTAGACTTGGAGCGCGATGAGCTGCGCAAAATACATACACACTTTATACACCAACAAATAGAGAGCGCGTGAGAATATTAATGGGTGTGTATTTGAAAAGTAAAATTACAACAATTTAACGCATACATAGAGAAATTAAACCGCTCCTATATCACTGTGAGTCCAAAAAAGTATGGGTGAGGTTTATTCAACGTAAACTTGTACTGAAAAGTGAAAAAATTTTAACAAACAAAAATAAATAAAAAGCAAGAAAATTTCCAACATGAGCGCTAAGAGATGTGGGCAGATACAATGGAGAATTAAAAAAAAGAAAAATAAACAAGCAAAATGAAAAAAAATGCAGAAAAGGCAAGCACGCGTTTGAACAAATTAAAAGCGATTTTCTGGTCACATAAACGCGTTTTCACTGCCACTGGGAGAATGAAGAACATAAATTGATTGGAAGAAGGTGAAGGTGAAAAAGGACTAAGGCACAGACAAGTGAGCTGATGAACGATAAAAACAAAAAACAAGGTAAAGTATTTGAGAGGTGTAAAAGAGGGCTGTGCCTTTATTCGATTAATCGAGTAAGTTGATTAAACAAATTTTTAGTTAATCGATTACTTGATAATTCAAAATTATGAGTAATCAAAACGAGCGGGTATTTTCATTTGATTCAAATAAAGATTAATCAAAAAGGCGATTAATCAATTAATTTCCTTTTTGATTAATCAAAATCTTGATTAATCGAGTAAACACCCTTTTTGATTAATCAAAAATCATAATCAATCGATTAATTGAGTAATCGAAATTATGATTAATCAATTAATCGCACAGCCCTAGTAAAAAACGTAAATTTAAATATTTTACACATATAAAAATAAAAACATAAATTGAAAAACGTTGATTTTCATAATACACCACTGCACTCTATATTTGCATTGTTTTTCGTTTCCGTTTTTTTTTTTTTTTTTAAATTGTTGAAAAAACAATGTAAAGTTCAAAAAGCACAGCCAATTTTTAAACAACAGTATTAACAAAGTTATCGATTTTAAATTACATTTGACAATGAGGAGCTTTAAGTGGCTAGCAAAAATACATGGGATGAAGTGAGAAGGGAGCAAGCTTTCGCAATAAATTAATAAATACAAAGTCGCCAATTTTGCAACTAAATAATGACACCGAATAGTAGTTGGCATTGAAGACCTTGTAAATAATAAATATAGTATTTAAGAAGGTTTCAGTTAGGGTGTGGGACAAAACATTGAATATATAAATGTAGTGGTGAGGGCAGGACAGAGCGCAAAGCCAGTTGACTGGTAAGTAATTTGAGCGAGGCTAACTACGATTTCAGCAATTTTCGCTCTTCAGAACCGGCTTGTACCAAGCAATAGAATAATTAATATAATCAGATATAATATAAATATAAAATAATAAAGCTCCGAAATACTTAAGAATTATTTCGAAACTTTCAAATTGTTCGATATCGAAAATATGTAAGATTTAACCAATACTCAGTAGTCACTTTTTTGCCGAAAGATAACCCGCATACCAAATTTGATTTAACTAGTTGAAGCAATCATTTGTTACTCAAGTTTTCCTTCCCACAGATGAGAGGGACATGGCTATATTGATACATATGTACATAAATTGAACTCTATACTGATTCGAGCTAAAGTGAACTCTGGGCAATATACATACCGAAATTATTTTTATATACCCGCCCCGGTTGAGTTTTACTTTATTTCAAAGAGCTTCTGACAGCGAAAAGGGGAAGGCCATGACTAGGGGGACTTTCATTCAAAAGCAAACGAGGCTTCAGGAAAGGCAATTTTTTTTATCATTTTGCTGTTTATTTCGTTTGTATTGCAAGCTATTGTAATTCGCAATCAGCTTATGAAATATTCTGAAGATATAGTTTATGTTTTGTGATCCCAAATCGGGGTGTTTTGCAGCTAAAATGAGGAGGCCAATACCGCGCATATACCCCAGAGCCACAGAGGCTCATCCCCTATTAATACATATAAGGTGCCACGCACCCCTCGTTCTCTAAAGAACAAACAAATTAAATAAACTTTTGCACAAGAGGTCGTCTTGGCCTGAGCCAAATAATAAAATCAAATAATAATATACAAAAAATTATTATGTAAGCTACTCGCCCACTACAAAGCTAGCTTAGAAAGTCATTGTGAGTGCTTCAACGGAAAATCATTCGACTGAGGAAGCAAGTTAAGTTCCCTCTCGACGAACCTGTGATGTCATCATAGCTGTCCTTTTGTGCGGCTGGGAATCATGACCAGTGTCAAGAATATAAGATGAGCTTTGGAAAATTCGGCCTAAAAGTTATTCGAAAGATATATGGTAGTTTTCGCGAAGACAGCAGGTAGTTTCAAAGGAGTTTTAACTCTGAGTTCTGCGACCCCGTTAAGTAACTACCTCAACATTAGTGGCTTAAGATATACTAACAAAAATCATATATGCTTTATATGCGACTTACTACGTCGCAGAACAATCAATAACAACAACTCAATGAATGAAACCCAACATATTGTCGTTGGTGGACTTGAACAAGTCAGCAACAGAATCAATTAGAGTTATGACGCACACAATAAGTTGCCAGTGACAGCGGAATGAGATGTGCTGACGCACAAAATCAGTTAATGCACTGCGATGGAAGACTTAATATGGGCGCACGTTCGTTCCATAAAGAAATCCAAGCTTGTTCCACCTACTTGTGGAATTGTTTTCTAAAAGGTTTTAACAGACCACGTTCAAGGCGCGGTAACACCTTCTTTTATATGGTTAACTAAACATTTTCCAAGCAAAATGCCAAATGAAGATCCCATTTCCTCTCAAGAACGTGTTGCCACTTGGTTGGTGCGCCATTAAAGCAACTACGTATTGCATGTCAATGGCAAATTTATTGCAAACAAATAAAAAACAAAAATAACAAAAAACAAAAATTTAAGTTAAAAATTAAATCGCAAAATATACCAAAGTTCTAAATGCTTTCACATGAAATTTTATGACAATTTTTTCTATTTTTAGTCACAACAATTGAGCGACAAATGGAGAGCCGCTCTGCTTGTCGTCATTTGTCACGACAATTTGCAGGAGTCAACAGCGCGCACACATGCATGAATATAGTACATGTTTTGTTGTTAAATAGTTAACTTAATTTTAGATATTCCATTTGCTTTTATTGATAATTATTTGCAACAACAACAACTTGTCAATGAATACGTCACTGCTGCAATTGAATGCATAAACTTGATTTTTTTTAGGGATTTCTAGTAATTTCGGAGTAAACAATTGTGATAGCAGTAGACGTCAGAAATGTATTATTGTTTAATAAAATTAGTAGCATGTTCGTACTTAAGCTAAATTGTCTACAAACTAGGTGGGTGTTAACCAAATTAGTTGAAACCTTGAAAACACTTGCAAAATAGTAAAAATAGTTTTAACTAAAAGTAGAAAATTGTATGAAAACAAAAGTCGTATAATCACAGTGCACGATAAAAATCATATAATTAATTTAAAAATAATATTTGCATCTCATGACAATTCTTCTCATCATTAATTATTCATCAGGGAATATTAGAATAGGAAATTACGGTGATTTGTTGTTGTTAAAAGTGCTTAGCCCTGGTTAACGGGCAATATCACTCTGAGAATCAAGCTATTCTAAGAATTTGGCATGATGGAGCTGAGTCTCCACCCTTTTCAAGTGTACTTCAGAAATCGTAAAATATATTTCAGAATAGTCAATTGAATTTCAGAAATTGTAAAATGTATTTCAGAATAGTCAATTGTATTTCAGAAATTATAAAATGTATTTCAGAATAGTCTATTGTACTTTACAACTTGTACAATGTATTTCAGAAATTGTAAAATGTATTTCAGAATAGTCAATTGTACTTTAGAACTTGTAAAATATATTTCAGATATTGTAAAATGTATTTCAGAATAGTCAATTGTATTTCAGAAATTGTAAAATGTATTTCAGAATAGTCAATTGTACCTTAGAACTTGTAAAATATATTTCAGATATTGTAAAATGTATTTCAGAATAGTCAATTGTATTTCAGAAATTCTAAAATGTCAATTGTATTTCAGAAATTGTAAAATGTATTTCACAATAGTCAATTGTACCTTAGAACTTGTAAAATATATTTCAGATATTGTAAAATGTATTTCAGAATAGTCAATTGTATTTCAGGAATTCTAAAATGTATTCCAGAATAGTCAATTGTACTTCAGAAATTGTAAAATGTATCTCAGGATAGTCAATTGTACCCTAGAACCAGTGTTGCCAGAATTTTTTCGAGCAATCCGGCTAGATCGAGAAAAAAAAACGGCTAAAAACGGCTAAAAAAAATAATTTCGGCGGAAAAAATTACAAATTTGGCCGAAAAAACGGCTAAAAATTTTGAATCAACTTTTCACACGTTTTATTCGATTTTTTTCATGAAAACATATAATATAAATATTTTATAATATTAAGTTATTTGTACTCTTTGTTTGTACCGCTAAAGCTAACAGTTTTAAGTAAAATTTTCACATGTTTTATTCGTTTTTTTGCCATTAAAACAAATTATATAAATATTTTACAATGTAAAGGAGTGTTTCTCATCTAGCCTTAAATATAAAAGTTTACTCTAAACAAAAATTTTGTTTAAAAAATTTAGATGAATTTTAAGGTTTACTTGAGAAAATGGCTCCAATTTCATAACAATAAAAAAAGTTTCTTATACAGATGCTTTGCATCCTAATATACAGAGCTATAATAGTTCAACAATTCAAATCTGTATTTTTTAAAATAGCCTCAATATAAAGCTTACATTAACATATATTTGTTAAATCTATTACATACATAGATGTGCTTATATAAAAGGTACAACGAGCAAAATTTTAAGCAGAGCTTACTGTTTTAAAAATAATGTGACTTAATGAAAAGTCGCAATAAAATAACGCATCAGGTAACGAATATATTTTAAATAACATATACTTTCATGGCATAAAATGAAAAAAAAAAAATTAATAAATTTGTGGGAAATGTACATATATACATTTTACAATATTTCTATATCACAATTTTCTATATCTTGCTCTGAACTATCACAAATGCTAGAGTTATTCATAAGCGTAACGAGATCTTTAGTTATTATGAAGTCATTACAGCACTTATTTTCCCTTTTGAGTCCATATCTTACATACAAAATTGAATTTAGCATTTTTTCAGTAATTCTATTACGCTGCTTTGTTTTTTCATAGTGGCAATACTAAAAAGGCAATACTAAAAATTCAAACACATATATAGCAAGAGCAGCAAAAGGATTTTCCCCTAAAGCATTTTTATACTCCCGAACTTGTGTCCAAAATTCTACAGTGGAACCCACGACTTCCCATTCATTCAAATGTAATTGTATGTTACATTGGCAAAAAAACTAAAAACGGCTAAAACGGCTAAAAAAATATAAAAAAACTGCTAAAAAACGACTAGCGGCTAGATTCAAATTTTCCCGGCTAAATGGAAAAAAAACCGGCTAGATCTAGCCGGAAAACGGCTAAAATGGCAACACTGCCTAGAACTTGTAAAATGTATTTCAGAACAGTCAATTGTACTTTAGAAATTGTGCAATGTATTTCAGAATAGTCTATTGTACTTTACAACTTGTACAATGTATTTCAGAAATTGTAAAATATATTTCAGAATAGTCAATTGTATTTCGGAAATTGTAAAATGTATTTCAGAATAGTCAATTGTATTTCAGAAATTGTAAAATGTATTTCAGAACAGTTAATTGTATTTCATAAATCGTAAAATATATTTAAGAATAGTCAATTGTATTTCAGAAGTCGTAAAATGTATTTCAGAACAGCCAATTTTAATGGAGGGGCCTTATTTGCAGCCATTAGAGTGAAGTGGTAAGCGTAGAAGATGCCTCGAAATATAGAAATTGACCAAAATGAGGGATAAGAAAGCACCTTGTGGCATTCCTGTTTAATTCTTCTCGATTTGAAAGTCTCTGAATAATACTGACGCCGATCTTCCATATAATGAGGTAGATTTCAAGGAGTTTGAAAAATCAAGTGACACCAGCACTGCCGTGCGGAGGGTGTGGCTTCAAATTAATTTTGATTTGCGTCCTAAAGGCGTTGAGACCTTTAGTTGTGCTGTGGTGTTTGCGAAAGCCATGTTAATGGTAGGACAAGTGCAGACTTATAATGTAGTAGGGGACTAATATTGTTCCAGCCTAATCTAATTAGACGCTGCTTTAAAATTATACATAACTTTTAATACATACTCAGAATTTCCTGTTTCATGGCGTTCAATATTACTATGTTAATGTAGATTTGCTTACCTGCAAAGAAACAGAAAAATAAAATATATCAATTTTTAAATAAAAGTACAAAATGTTATTACAGAAATAATTCAATAGTTTGTAAGTTTTACATTTATAATATTCTTTGAATTTTATTTATCACCGTGGCGTTTGTTGCGCCACGAAACTGCAACTACGACAGAAATAGCGAAATGAAATCGAAACCGAAACAGCACCAAAGTACGTAATGATCGCGTGCGCGGGACGTATCATGGGATGTATGAGGCCTGAGCGTGAGGCGAGGCAACAAAACGAGGTGGTCTGTGCAAAATTCGCAGCAAATAAACAATATTAAATTTTGCTTGTAATTCAATAAAAAATCACGCGCCGCTTTAGCGAGTGTAAGCACAAATAACGCAATTAAAAATTGAGCAAGTGGATAGTGAAGAGCCAACTTGGGAAAGCATTATAGCTGTGAAGCAATGACGATTTTGAGCAAATTCAAAAAGAAGGCAACTGATAAAAAAAAATTGGTATAAATATAAAAGTGAAATAATAAACCAATAAAAAATCAAGTATTCGTAGACGTAGTTTGTAGAAGAAATTTACTTGTATGTAGATAAAATTAAAAAAAAAAAAACCTCAGGCACTTGTCGTCAAGCAAAACAGATTAAAATCTTGGCATGAAAAGGGAACTGCAGTAAATAGATACACAAAAAAGATAAAATCCACTGCAGTAAAGAAAATCTAAAACAAAGAGCATAAAAATTGTTGATTCATCTGATCAGCTGTTATTTCGTGCATGAGTAATTAACAGGAAATAATTAGTGATATTTACCAGCACTTTGAAAATTACCGATATCAAGATAAGATTTCCTTTTTTTCATACAAACTTCAGTATTAGGGTGGGTTTAAGAAAATGAAAAAAAAAAAATCGAACATATAAAGACCAAGATAAATATAAAAAAAAAAACAAGATAAAAATAAAAAAAACAAGATAAATATAAAAAAAAAACAAGATAAACATAAAAAAATTTAATTAATTGACTTAAACAAGACAAAAGAAATTAATCTTGGTCCATAATCAAAACAAAAATTGTAAATGTTATATAGTAAAACCTAAAAACAAATAGCTACCAAAAAAATTTACATTTTCTAAGGACAATTTTAAACAAAAATTAAACGAAACTTAAAAACTCTATAAAAAAGAAAAAAAAAATAGAATAAAAAATTAAAAACCAATTAATAAATGAATAAAAAAATAGCGAAATTAAAAAAAAAATAAAAAATTAAAAAAACATTAAAAAAAAGATTAGAAAGAATAAAAAAATAAAGAAATTAAAAACAAATAAAAAATTAAGGAAATAAAAAAAAATAAGAAATTAAAAAATAAAAAAAAAAATAAGCTATTTAAAAAAAATAAAAAACATTAAAAAAAAGATTAGAGAGAATAAAAAAATAAAGAAATTAAAAACAAATAAAAAAATTAAGGAAATAAAAAAATAAGAAATTAAAAAATGAAATAAAAAATAAGAATTTAAAAAATTAAAAAAAGTTACCAAATAAAAAAAATTAAGAAAGTAAAAAAAAAATTACGAAATTTAAAAAAAAATTAAGAAATTAAAAAAGGAATATAAAGTTTAGGTACTATTAAAAAAATACAAAATCAAGATTAGATTTCCTTTTTTTTTCATATAAACTTCAGTGTTCGGGTGGGTTTATGAAAATGAAAACAAAATTCGAACATAAAAGATCAAGATAAATATAAAAAAAAAACAAGATAAAAATAAAAAAAACAAGATAAATATAAAAAAAAAACAAGATAAACATAAAAAAATTTAATTAATTGACTTAAACAAGACAAAAGAAATTAATCTTGGTCCATAATCAAAACAAAAATTGTAAATGTTATATAGTAAAACCTAAAAACAAATAGCTACCAAAAAAATTTACATTTTCTAAGGACAATTTTAAACAAAAATTAAACGAAACTTAAAAACTCTATAAAAAAGAAAAAAAAATAGAATAAAAAATTAAAAACCAATTAATAAATGAATAAAAAAATAGCGAAATTAAAAAAAAAATAAAAAATTAAAAAAACATTAAAAAAAAGATTAGAAAGAATAAAAAAATAAAGAAATTAAAAACAAATAAAAAATTAAGGAAATAAAAAAAAATAAGAAATTAAAAAATAAAAAAAAAAATAAGCTATTTAAAAAAAATAAAAAACATTAAAAAAAAGATTAGAGAGAATAAAAAAATAAAGAAATTAAAAACAAATAAAAAAATTAAGGAAATAAAAAAATAAGAAATTAAAAAATGAAATAAAAAATAAGAATTTAAAAAATTAAAAAAAGTTACCAAATAAAAAAAATTAAGAAAGTAAAAAAAAATTACGAAATTTAAAAAAAAATTAAGAAATTAAAAAAGGAATATAAAGTTTAGGTACTATTAAAAAAATACAAAAAATCAAAACAAAAAATATTCAAAATAACTAAAAAAATAAAAATAAATAGAAAAGTAACAAAACTAGAAAAAAATAAGAAAAGGAAAAAAAAAATAAATAAATGAAAGGAATAAAAATAAATAAGAGAAAGGAAAGAAAGGAAAAAATATAAATAAACAAAAAAGTAAAAGCAAAACTTTAAAATATGAAAAAATAAAAACACTTTAAACAGGAAATAGCAATATAACAGAAAAAATAAATCATGATTCTACATATATTGCGGAGACATCCAACTAATGACAAGAAGTAAAATTTTTCTTTTCTTAGATATTAACATAACTAATAAAATTATGCAAAATAACTAGTTGCTTTCAAAAGATCAGACAGCTTTTATAAATACAATTGTCAAGTTAAGAAAATAAAAGTAAATAATAAAAATTTAATCGATTTTCTGATATTTTTCGAGTGCAAAATATGAAAAACTAGGGATTCCTAGGAATTAAAAAAAAAATTTTTATTCAATTAAAATAGAAACAAAACTAAGTAAATGACTTAAGAGAAATTTTTAACCTATTTAAATTTTAAAAGTTTCTTCTTAAAGTTCTACATTACATCCAGAAGCTAAGAAAACATTTAATTTTGTAATATCTCGCCACCCTAAATTCCAAATAAGTATGTGCATTAATTCCAGTAGCTCGATGAAATACTTGCTCGAAAGTAATGCAACATCTATTGAGCACGCGAAATTGTCGCGCATCAGTGCACATTTTGAATTGAAATGCATAAATATAATCATTATTCAATTGAAGCTCTTGTATTTTCAATGTCAGACTTCGACTATAGAAATCACATACGATAATTATATGGCGTTGTACATACATATGTTTATTATTTACTGTAATCCATTTTATTGTTCATTTTATTGTTCATAAATTCAGCTAATGCAATTGTTATGTTCTATAAAAACGAGATCTAGGCCGAATATTTTTGATGTTACTTGCACCGGAACTTGAACATGAGACGTTCGTTATGGTAGAAGAGCACGCTACCCACTAACTATGTGGAGAAATTATGAAATGAGAGCTCCTGGGAAATTGAAGCGAAATGTGTGTTCCAGAACAAAGAGAAAAACATGCAGAACTTGTTGACAGGTGCTAAACAAAGAACACAAAAATAATAATAACAAAAAAAATACCACCATAGGTATTAAAAAGAAACGGATTTGGAGACCAAGTACTAAAACTAAACTACAAATCCAGACAGACCAAACTGCTTAGCTCATTAGTGATTGCAGGCAGGGGAGGCGCTGCAAAATTGTACAGATTAAACGACAAAGAAATCTTAAGAATTGAATTCGGAACATTAGCAGAGCAGCTACCACAATGAGGTAGTAAAAGAGAACGTGGAAAAGTACTAAAGAAAAAAAACTTAAAAAAAAATAAAATAAAAAACGTAACTCAAAAAGAGCAATGGGTAAAAAAAATAGAAACAACGAACGCAAACATATCAAACAAGACAACGAGAACTATACCAAACAGTATTGCTTGGGAGCGGCATACACTATGGGGTCATCGCAATCAAGTTGAGTAAAGGCAACAGATAATGGATGGATATGAAGAGCGCCAACGACATTTGATAGCGCTGAAGCAGTTGCCACTTCAAATGGAGTTGCAAAAATAACAGCAGGAACGCCGAGCAGCTGCTGTCTGTCTCCCAAACACAAAAAAAAAAAAACCAGGCGCAAAAAAATATTGTGTGTATGTTTTTATGTGACCGGCAGTCAGAGTCACAAAGTTTATTGTCCTCTAGTGAGGTAGTCAAGGCAATGACAGAAAGTGATGAGCAATTTAAAGCCATGCGCAAGGACGCCGCCGTATTGCAGACAGTATATGAGCATTCTATAAAGGACAGTCAAATTATACGGAAAAGGTGGATGTTATGAGCCGGGTTTTAAAAAATTTGCGTTCGTGTGCGTGAAACATTTGACTACCTGCAGGTGTGTTTGTGTGTACCAATAGGAAATGGTTACCAATAGAAATGGGTTAATCAATGAGGTGGTGAGATGTTGCTTGAAAATTAGCCGAGAGTAAACGGTTATTTTTTTTGTTATTGGTGGGGCTATTTCTGTTTTATTGATATAACAATTTACAACTTGTTTTATTATTGCGTACTCTTAATTTTAACATTTTTGAATTTTTTTTTTAATTTATAACATTTTATTAATATTATTAAAAAAAAAATGTTACCTAATTTTTTAAAATTTTTCTAGTTGTATTTATTTATATTTTTTTCAATGTATTCCCTTGTTTTCTGTTAGTTTTAATAACATTTTTCCATTTTATTATTTTTTTTCTTCATTTTATTTATATTTTTTTATCCTTTTATTTACATATATTTATCTTCATTCATTTCAGTTTTTCCTTCATTTCATTATATTTCCTAAATTTATTTTTATTTTAATTTTTTTTTCTTTCATTTTTTTTTCATTTTATTTAATTTTTTTCATTTAATTTTCTTATTAATTTTTTACTCTTTCTATTAACTTTTTACTATACTTTTTATATACTTTACTTTTATTATACTTTTTTTCCTTTTCTCTTTTTTTTAATTTTTAACTTTTTCTATTATCTGTTCTTGGGCAACCTTTCTGCTTGTTTCATGATGTGTTTTGAAGCTTGTTTAAGGCCCGGTTACTTTCTTACTTTTGCTAATTTTTTACTTTTTCTGTTGATTCTCCATTTTTTTTCTATACATTTTTCCTCTTTTTTCGTTTTTATAAAATTTTAACTTATTTATATTTTTTTTGTGACATTCTCCTTTTTTGGCGTTGTATTTTTTAAGCTGGCTTGAGGTGCGGCTCCTTTTTTTTACTAATTTAAATGGCTTTTTTTATTTTTTTATCATTTTTTATTTGTGTATCATTTTTATTTTTACATCATTTTTTTATTTTTATATAATTTTTTTATTTTTATATATTTTTTTTAATTTTTTTTCATTTTTTTTTATTTTCCTATAATTTTTTTAATTTTACTATAATTTTTTTGCTATTTTTTTTTTATTTTTTATCATTTTATCTACCTTTTTTATTTTTTTTTAATATTTTTTTAATATTTTTATTATTATTATTATTATTATTATTTTATTTTTTTGTTTATAAAAATAAAAACTTGTCTAGTTTTATTTTGTTTTTATGAGAATAATGATTTTGATTTATTTTTATTCACTACATTCGACACCACAACAAATTCTCACTGGGCTAGCACACCCGCATAGTGCCGTCAGCGCTCTGCCAGCAAATGCCAGACAAGGTGAAAAATAAAAGAAAATAGCAACCAACAATAAATAGATTATCCGGAAATTTTGCGTGCACTATAGATATCAGTTCTGGGTGCGACAAACATTTGCTTAAGTCAAATTTATTAGCAATTCTTCCTTTGTATATACATTTCAATATAGCGCTCTCTTTTTGGAACACGCATAAATACTATAATTCTCACATGTTTGCCATGGCGGTTCCGCAGTAAGGTGAATGACGTTTGTGTGTGTTGTATGGTGTGCAGATGTTGAGAAACGCAGACTAAATATATGTACATATGTAGTTTATATAGTCTGTATAGGTTTCGATAGCCATTTTTCATGCGAAATTCTCAGACAAAGGAAGTTCAACAGACGCCGTCCGTCTGATGTATTGGTGGTATTGTGTTGCACCAAATCCGCTACCAGTTCTTCACATATTCATACATGTAGTATGTATGTACAGTTGCGATAAAAACTTTAGTATTGTGATTTAAATAAGGATGCGAAAGATATTGGTACGTGGTCTTATGAACACTGCCTTACTTAGTTATAGGAATTGAAATTGAAAACTCATTTCCAGACCGAGTCGCCAACATCATAAGCATCATCGAGATGTTTCTATAAAAGCAAACAAAAAGATGGCCGCAACATCTTATAGATTTCGATTTTTTTTTTATTTTCTTCATACATATTCCAAGTTCCAAGTTCATGTTGCTGGAAGGGTTATCGATCGTAATAATCGGCCAACGTACAGCAAATGTGGCAATAACCTCAACATGCCTTCGCTTTTTGCTTTGCCACATTTTGCCTTGACTACTTTTTTTTTATTGTATCGCATGCGTTAAATGCTGCCTTTACTCATTTCTCTTTTTATGGTTCAAGGACCGCAGCGGATGTCATTGTCTGGCACGACATTTGATAAGCAGTGCAGAAAGCTACACAAAATTGCCGAAAATTGAAGGATATTTTGTGAGGAGGTCGTATTTTGGGCCATTAAACTGAACTTACCTGAGTTGCGTTAAAAGGTAGTTTGAGCTTTTGAGATTTCTCAAATTTCATATGGGCCTCTCTCTATTGAAGATTTTTTGCAACTCAAACCAGACACCAATCTGCCAAAGGAAATGACCTCGATGTGGATTAAATGCAATAAAAAGTTCATTGAACTAGATGCGTTGCGACCAAATGAATTTCTAAGGCTGATATAAGACCTGTTAAATAATGATTACTAATCGTAATGACTACTTATCGTAATGATTACTGGTTTGATTGATTGCGTTCCTGATAATCTCTTTAATGGTAGATTACCATTATTTTAAATTTTTTTTGCTTATTTTCCAATTTTTAATTAAAAATAATAAAAAAAAAATTCTGATTTTTCATGATTATTAAATTATTTTAAGTTGTTATAAAAAAAGTGTTTGGATATTTTTTTGATTATTTTTAATTTATTCTTAGTCTTTTTTTTTGGTTACTTTTTAGTTTATTTTTTTTCGATTAATTTTTCGTTTTCTTGATTACTTTTTTTTATTTCTTTTTTTTTTTGATAATTTTTTAGTTAGTTTTTTTTTTTTTGATAATTTTTTAGGTATTTTTTTTTTTTTTATTATGTTTTTTCGTTTTTTTTTGATTATTATTTATTTTATTTCTTTTTTTTTGTTTTGATTATTTTTTTTACTTCGTTTTTTTTTAATTATTTTTTAGATTATATTTTCGATTTTTTTGATAATATTTTATTTCTTCTTTTTTGTTTTGAGTATTTTTAGTTGCTTTTTTTTCGTTTTTTTGAGTATTTTTTTTTTTTTATTGTTAATTTTTAGTTTTTTTATTTTTTATTATTTTTAATGTTTTTTTTTTCTTAATTTTTTTTTTATTTATTTCTTATTATTTTTAATTCTTTTTTTTATTTTTTATTATTTTTAATTGTTTTGTTTCTTTATTTTTAATTTTTGTTTTTTTATTTTTATTATTTTTAATTTTCTTATTTTCTTTTTATTTTTTATTATTTTCTTTTTATTTTTTATTTTTTTCTTTTTTTTTTTTTGGATTTTCTATTTTTTATTATGTTCTATTTTTTTTTTTTGGATTTTTTATTTTTGATATTTTTGATAACTTTTTTTTTTTTTGATTTTGTTTCGATAATTTTTTAGTTTTTCTATTTTTTTTTTAATTGTATAAATAGTAGAGACACAAATAGGCGGACTAGTTAAGACAGGTATACAAGAAAAGCTATGGCAGTTGCTTCTAAAATTTTCCTTTTCTATTAAATTAAAAAATTTTAATTAATTAAATTTATTAAGAAAATAAAACAATAAAAATTTTCATAAAAAAATTGTTGTTCTTGGCCTCCAGCTCCATTTATAGTCAGTGATTGCTTAGACAGACTAACTTTACGCAGTCAATTACCTTCGTTGCACCAAACGCATTTTCCAAAGTACTTTAAACGCCATTATACAGAAAGAAAAAGATTGGAAATGCTCCATTGTTATAAAATAATAGAGTTTAAACTTTTTGGAATATTTTATTTCTTTTTTCATTCACGAATTTAACTCCACTTCCATGCGCACAGAGGGCAAAAGCATTAAAAGTTGGCATTCAATTACATTTTACGCGTCCAGCTCAAACAAAAACGTTGTTCCAACATCAACAAATTGCAATGGGAACGATGTGTACCCTCCACATGCTCTCAATGCATCAGTAATCAATACAAACACACACATACAAACATAGAATATATACCTGCATTTTCAGTAAATGCCTACAACAAGAACGCATACAACAACCTAACAGAATTGTGGCTTGGCCAAAAAGTGACCTCGGTCAAGGGAAAATGTAGTGCCCAACTGCACAACCAAACGAGAAACAGACAATTTGTAGTAGAAATAAGCAAAAAGTTGAGGAAGACTTAACAAATAAATACAACAATAAAAACAAAATAATGCATTAATAAAAAGGGTGGCCGCTGGTAGTAGTAGTAGTAAGTAGTAAAAGCAACAATAATAACAACGCAGAGGCATAAACGTAATGTAACAACGCCATAAAACACAATTAACAACAGTGAAGAGGGGCGCAGCGGCAACAACAACAACAACGAAAAGGCTAAATGCAACCAGCACTTTCAACAACGCATGCGACTACAATGGGAGGCTTATGCAAATACCCAGCGGTTAAAGCAATCCAAGGTCTGAATCGGCAGTCAACATAGTTTTTACTAGAGAATGCGCTGGTACCCTGCGAACCAGTTTAAAAAAGAGACAGTCTTTGCACTACTTTCTTCTCAGATTCTAGAATATGCCAGAACCGCGTACCGAATTTCGGTATAAGACTGCTCATACCACAATAAGCCGTAAACATCGTAGAACATTTTGCGGCTACAACAAGCTGTTTATCATGCGACTTCCATTACGGCTTCGGTTCCTATATCTACCCCATATTTCGAATTCTAGATCGCAAAACTAAATAAATTTTTATTTTATTTTTTCATTTAAACTCCGTTTGAAATGATGTTCTCATGTCAACTCGATTTTAACAAACTTTCCAAAACCATTTTAATTAAATACAGTATGGCTTTCCAAGTTCTCGTCCACATGTTCCCAACCCTTGTTAAATTCCCATTCACATTAATAATGATTAACGCCTTTGGCTTTTTTATATTAATGATTAATTAATTTTGTGCATATTAAACAGATAATAATAATTAATTAACTAAAAAAAATTATCAAAAATAATTGTGATTAATAGAGATTGCAAAAATAGAAAATAATTTTAAAAAAATTGTGCATTATTTTTAATTAAAAACAATTATTTGATTAAAGACAATCAAGTAATTAAAATTAACCGGACAATTAAAATTAATCAAAAATAATTATTTAATTTCATTAATCATGTTAATCATATAAGTAAAATTAATCAAAAATAAATTACGTTAATCAAATATTTAAACACACATATTTAAAAATAATCAAAATTATTTGGCATTAATCAATTCGTCACATTAAAAATGCAATTAAACAACAGTAAAAACAAACAAAAATACTAAAAAAATTTTAGATTAATCACACAATTAAAATTTATTGATGAATTTGATTTTTTTTAATCGATTAAAAATTAATCATTTAAATTGCGCAGCTAACTACTGGCAATTAGTCACTAAACAAATTTCTAATGAAGTCGCGATACAATTAATAATCATTAAATTTTGTTATCATTATTTAACAGGACTGGTTCAGCCCCATAAAGATATGGGCATAGGAATTCCAAACTCTTCATAAGAACTGACGGCAGATACAAAGGAAAGTGCCTAGGATTGGTCGTAACCGAATTTCCGAAAGAGTTGTGCAGAGTCGATGTAAGTTCTCCCCGAACCGTGCCATTAAAACCGAACTAAGTACTAGCTTCTAACATGGTCTGGGTAGACCAGCAATCAAAGTTTTGATTTTATAGCAGGCAGACGAGCGGTGTCGAGCTGAAAACTAGTATTTCTTCCAACTCGTTTGCTGTTTCACTGCTGGGTACCATAAACATACACTGCGGGAGATATGCCCGTATTAATGCGTTAAAGTCTGATGGCAAAGGCAGAACAGACAAAGCTTGTCAGCGTTAAATATAGTGGATAAGGCAGACTAGAGAGGCAGTGAAGGATTGAGTAGTGGTGCAGTTGCAGCAATGAAAAGCAAAAGCAACAAAGGGCACAATGCAGCAATGCAAGTCGCACAAACGTACGTATGTATGTATGTATGTGTGTATGTATGTAAGTTAGCAAAAGAGCAATGACTCCTGACAGACGCTCCTTTTGCGATGTGTGTGCGAATGGGCAGCATGTCACGTAGACATACATACATACATATGTTTAGATACATGTGTCTGCAACATTCGATGTTTAAATGGAAATAATCAATAAAAGCATTAAAAGGGGCACAGACAGAACAAACAACTCTCTAACTCAAACTCTACCTAGCCTATACATCAAAGACTATGTAGATTGAAAAGAGACTTCTGAGTTAGAAGGGACAAATCTTAGGTCCCTTGCCCACCCTTTGAGTTTCTAATTAGGGACAACTAATCTCGATTCTCTTTAAAATATATTTCGATATCCAAGAAATTTAGCGCATCCATTACACTTGCGAGCTACGCTGACACTCTGTCAACTCTTAGCATTTAGTATCTAGAAGAAATTACGCCCAAGCTTTCCCATCTTCAGCATTCTTAGCTTTCTATCTGTTGTCGGCCACAATTAGGATTGCTTTGTAAGTGTATATAATTTGACATTTAATTTCGCAACAGTAAAAGTGAAGGAAAGTTTTTCCGCAATTTATCCACAGGATATTCGTGCAAACTTTGTATTTTTCCACTCTTTGTTATTGCTGGCTATTGACTTTCGCAGTTTGCAACCATTTACGGCACGTGTCTACACTTCAATGGAATTGTTGCTGCGAGCGCTTTCAATTGCAGTCGTTAAAAAATGGCAGTTTCCTTTAGCCTGAAAGTATGCAACAGCATATGCACATTCACGTACAGTCAACAGGATTAGTCAAATTACTTAAGCGAAATTGAGGAAGTGCGCTATTATTATTACAGCAGCATTAAATACAAGGATCTTTATTGTAGTTAAAAGGAATGAAGATAAGATGCTTACATCTAATTGTAATTTCATTTTAATGAGAAATAAAATTAGGCGTTAGTTTCGCAACAGCACTTAGGCAACACAATTTCACGAAAAGGAAGCTGATGGAAAATAGAGTTAGGGAATATATCAAGTGAAGTATTTTCTTTTAAATACTTTGAAGCAAATCAATTCCTTTTTTATAAACACCTAGAACAAAGTATTGCAGTTTTCGAAGCTCCTAAAAGTACTAGCACCTAAAAATATGCTACTTGAATTTCTTACCAATCTGCTCTTAATCATTTTTTGATTTGTTATAAACCAGACCTGTTAAATTCGTATAAACGTTACTAATGATTAACATCGTTGCGTTTTTAAATTGTTATGGTTACATATTTTTGTTGGTATTAATCAGAAATTATTAATCAATTAACTCTATCCAAAATAAACAAGATTAATGCTTAAAGAAAATAGTTACAAATAATTGTCAAAATTTTGCACTATTTTCAATTAGAAACAATTATATAATTAAAAACAATCAAGTAATTAAAATGATTCAAAGGAATGAAAATTAATCAAGCAATTAAAATTAATCGAAAGAATTCAAATTAATCAAAAGAATTCAAATTAATCAAAAGAGTCAAAATTAATCAAAAGAATTAAAATTAATCAAAAGAATTAAAATTAATCAAAAGAATTAAACTTAATCAAACAACTAATAATAATCTAAAACATTAAAATAAATCAAAAGAATTAAAATAATCAAGAAAACACATTTAATCAAGCAAATAAAATTAATCAGGTAATTAAAATTAATCAAAAGAGTTAAAATTAATCAAGCAATTAAAATTGATTAAACAATTAAATAATAAAATTGTATTATTTCAATTATTTAATTATTTTCAATTATTTGATTAACTTCAATTTATATCATCTGCAATATAAATTTTAAATGTAAGTATGAAATGAATAAAATCATTGAACTTTTCATCTACATACATATTTAGTAGAATTATTTTATACAAGTCAGAATTCAAAATTGTACTGTATTCATTGATATAAATTTTTTTCTATACATATTTTTTTTAACAATATCAACAAAAATTTTTGTGTCACAATGTGAAACATCAAAAATCGTATATAGAAAAAATACTGGAAATAAACAAAATTAATCAAAAATAATCAATTAATAACATTAAACAAGTTAATCATATAAATAAAATGTATCAAATAAAATCATTTAATCATGTTAATCATGTTAATCACCTGAATAAAACTAATTAAAAATAAACATTTAATTACATTAATCAAGTTAGTCAAAAATAATCATTTAATTACATTAATCAAGTTAATCATATAAATAAAATGTATCAAATAAAACCATTTAATTACATTAATCATGTTAATCACCTGAATAAAACTAATTAAAAATAAACATTTAATTACATTAATCAAGTTAATCAAAAATAATCCTTTAATAACTTTAATCATATAATTCCCATAATTGAGAATAATCAAAATTAGTTGGCATTAATCAAATAATCGTATCAAAAATGTATCTAAACGACATTAAAAATAAATAAATTTTAATTAATTAATTTTTTTCATTTCTTTTTAATTGATTAAAAATTAATCAGTGTAATGGTGCAGCTACTGGCAATTAAGCATTTTTTTAAGGTTGTCGCAATATAATTAATAAAGCCCTTATAAAAAATTGTTTTATGAAACATTTTCATTTTATAAATTTAAAAAAAACTTTTCTTTTATGAATATGGTGTTAAATTATTTAAACGTAATATGACGCCAGACACAAGTTCGCCCATGCGAATTCCAAAAGCGGTTTTCAATGGTGGTAAAGCAGCTTGCGACAACTGCTATCCTTGGACACACTACCAGTCTTTAGCAAGCAAATTCAAGTCTTGATCAAAAAACGTGCACGAAATAGCCTATGAGCATGCATGATTTAAAATGTCCTTGAACTCCTTTGAACTCTCTTGAACTTTCGCGCACTTTTTTGAATGTCTCGTAAACAACAACACACAGAATTTAGCTAAAGCAGCACATAAAATCCGTTTACCATTGTTTTGTGCGATTAAAGTACTTTATAATAATAGTAATTTAAAAAAAACATTCACCCTTAATAATTTGCAAGAGAGTGAAAACTAGAAAGTTTACCGCATTACCTTCGCCTTCCGCATGAACCGCACTCGCGTTAGAATTAACAAATGAATGAGATTCGTAGTGAGCGCAACCAGCATTTATTGTTGTTATGGATTGCACACAAATGTCTAGACAGTACCAAACAAAAAAAAAAAAAAATCGATAAAAGAAACATTTAATATTAACATTGGGCAGCAAACAATGTTGAATGACCTATGGAAGTGAATGTGCTGGCTGAATATTTGCCTTAGGGACGTTTTGCAAAGCAATGAAAAGAATATTTGGGGTGACCAAACAGATTTTTGGACAATGCATTAAAGCGACACTAAATAATGATGATAGGGTTGCTGTTAGAAGCAAATTGGACTTAGTATTGAATCTCATCCTTGATCATCCAACTCACTTTTACTCGTAAACAAATTATTTTGCAAATAGGTTGGGTAGGCGGAATTCTTTGAACATCTTTAATGCATATGAAGCCGTGGACTATTTCTATAGAAACATTTAAGTAATGCACATGACTAAACGACACACGAAATGGTCTCAAAATATTCCGAACTAATTTTGAAATACCCCAAAAGAAAGTCCCAAAATGATCGAATCCTAAAGAAGTTGAAAAATTATCCCAGAAAAAGTCCCGAAAACATCCCCAAATGGTCCCGAGAACAATCCTGAAATTATTAGGGAAAAGTCCTGAGAGCCGTCCAGAAAAAGTTCCAAAATTATTCCGAAATGATGTTCTCAAATATTCCCGTAACCAATCCCGGAAAGATCCCGAAATAATCTTGAAGAGATCCCTATACGTCTGTCTAAACTTTGAGGGGGCGAGTAGTTAGTTTTTTTATAGTTTAATTTGAGATTTTTATTGTTTTTATTTATTTAGAGTAGATCGGTGGTGTATGGAGCACATGTTACTGGGGACGATCTTTGGGAAAGTTATTATTTTATTATTTTATTTAATTTATTTGTTCTTATAATAGAACTGGGAGGGTGCAGCGCACCTGTTACACCTTGTATGAATTCATGGGGGGGTGAGCACTATGGTCTCTGAGGAAAAAGCGAGGGATGGCCTCCTCACTTTCGCTTGGAAAAACCCCATTTGGGTTATGCAGGCCATAAACTATATCTTCAGAATATTTCATAAGCTGGTTGCGAATTATGAAGGCAAATGAAATAATCGAAAGAAATTGCTTACGTCGCTTAAAAAACGTCCTTAAATAATAAATAAATCCAACAAGTCCCACCAAAATAATTTTTTTGGTTCACATTGCGCACACTAATTTTAATTTTTCCAATTTACTACTCCAACCTTCGGTGAATATTCCCAACAAAATATGTATTCGTGTCAGAATGTGAATAATTAGAACGTCCCTGCATTGCTTCGCGAAAGCATTCGCCTAGAGTACAAGCAATATACACAAACGTTGTTGAAGAAGAACGTTATTATCTACTTTGATTCGCGAATGATGCGCGGGTGAATTCGCGAATGGGAATGACAGCGATTATTGTATGCGCTCTTCGACAGTGCGAACGATTTAAAATTGTTTATCCATTCTTTGCTTTCTTATTTCTTTCTAATCGTTTTAATATGCACATTCGCGTGTAAAGTCATAAAAGAACGTTCCTGAATCTTCATGAATAAATAATTCCGAACCCGTTTTCAGAGGAACTAAACCGTAATTCTACAACTGGTTAGGCCTCAGGCGGTATTAGATGTGACAGTTCAGACGACAAATGGAAGTCGTAAGGCCGGTTTGGTATCTAACTATATTACACGCTTTTTTCCTTAGGTGTGGAAATATATCTAAGTAAAGCATACTTTCAGGCTGACTGCACATGAAAATAATAAAGAAATTTAAAAAAGAGAATAACAGTCCTATAAATGTTAGCCCATTTAATCATAAATATCTTTTAAATTGATGAAAGACACCAACAGACAATGAATAAAACTTTTAATTAAAATGTAGTGCTCTAACACGCCTAAAAGCAGGCATCATAATTCCAACAAATACCACCTGCCATGGGTATGATCACTATTAAAACGGCTAAACGGTGAAATAAATTTAACATAAAGTAAAAGATTTGCACGCGCCAGCTACGCCTATGTTAAAGAAAATTTATAGCAGAAAATATACAAATGGCAATATTAACAAACACTTACTAAAGGGCAATTTAATTTACTTAACCTTGCAAAAGTGAGAAAATTAAAAATGTTATGTAAATATAAAGATTGCGTGACTATAGCTGTTACTTGTAAGTGAAGTGAATTGATCTACCCGTGCGTGAATGAAATACGATATGGCATATATGTAAGTCAACACATATGTACATACATAAATGATGTGAAAGGGGAAGTGTGCGCTAAGCCGCTATAGTGTTTATAAGCGCCCCAAAATATGCAAAAACATGTTAAACATTGAAAAAGAGGTTAAAATGTGTAGCGTGTTAAAATATAGATCGAAAGCAAGTTTCTGGCAATTAGTATCACTTTCAATTGCATTCACATACTTATTTACTGCCTAAAAGTATGCAAGGATTCAGAGAAATTAGAAAGCTTTGTAGTCCTCAGTAAAATTCTAAATTTCATATAATTCAAGCCAACAAAAGCAAATCGAATTTGATTCAATTTAGTCACAGTAAAAATTTTGAATATACTGCCTAAAAGTATGCAATGATTCAGAAAAAAATACAAGCATTGCAGTTATGAATAAAATTCAAAATTTTATATAATTCTAGCCAAAGAAAGCGAATCGAATACAATTCAATATAATCACAGTAAAAGTATAATAATCAATTTACTGCCTAAAAGTATACAATGATTCAGAAAAATTAACAAGCTAAGATTCAGAGAAATCAGCTAGCATTTCAGTCATTAATAAAATTCAAAATTTCATATAATTCTGGACAAAAAAAAATCAAATCGAATTCAATTCAATCTAATCACAGCAAAAATATTTAATTTGCGCTTAAAAGTATGCAATGATTCAGAAAAATTAATAAGCGTGATGAAAATTCACAAATGCCTGCCATTTAAATGCATTCAACACATTATTTTTTGCAACAAATCGCATGTAGGCGTTATTCATTTAATTGACAGCGAAATTTCCATGAAATTAAATTACCATTTAACATTCATTTTAAAGAAACGTTAAATTTCACAATGTTGTGAAATTGCATAAACAATAAGCTGTGTGAAAGCACCACCACGGACGCCCACATTGAAGGCCGAGTGCATTTGTACCACCCACTTTAGTTGTGTATTCCGTTTAAATATAGCAAGTTATTTTTAGCGTAGTTATTTCTCAAATTAGTAGTTTGTGTTAAAATGTCACAAATTTTATTGTCACTTAAAGCAATTTAGCTTTTATGTGGCGAAAACTGGTTTTTCGGATTATAAAAAAGCAATTTATGCACAATTTGAGGCATTCTCACAAATACATACATACATGCACACACTGGACTATATGTTGGCGCTTAGGTGTTGTATACTCAAGGCCCACTTTTATAAATCAAGCGCCCCCAATCAAAAATGTCAACGAACTTGGTGCGAGTTCACTTTCCATTAACCCACCCTATTGCCCACCTAGGCTTGGTGAATCTGTTCATATTTGTGTGGTAGGTTATAGTGACTCGTTCTACGTACTTTGCGCTATACCGCGTACAAATATTGATTTTTCATTGTCTACTTTTAGGCTCATTCATGCAAAAACCAAACGCAGACATTTCGTGGCGTTTCCCCTACCAACCATGGCTAACCATGGTGAAACTCTGATTCCAAAAATTCACAAATTTTTACTAACACCAAAGCATATTTTTAGAATTTGTATGGAAAACGACAAGTGCCTAAAAGTATGCTCTCACACTTACACGCAACAATCTTTTCAACATGGGTAAAAAGTGAACCTCTCTGAACAAAATTACCCACTTTTTTATCCTCTTTTTTGATAAGCGCGACTCAATGATTATCCAGATTTTTATCCGATCATGGTTGGCAGGGTCGTTTGTTCGAAACACTCACCACTACACTTTTTTCTAATGCCCATCATCTCATATCGAAACAAGAAAATTCACTCTAAAGCTTTAGCAAAGATACATATGCTTTTAGTAGTATATTTTTGGGCGCTACTTTTACAATAGACTAAAACATATTTTGAAGATTTTTTTCGAAACATTCTAACATCTAACTGAAGTTCAAGTAAATTCTTTTTGGTTTTATTGATCTAGATTAGCATTGCAAACACTCCCATAGGTGCTGCGGAGTGATGCCGGTTTGAAAGTCCTTTGTAGAATAAAAATTCGGTACACCTGGGTGCTAACATCTTGAGGTTATCTATTTTAAAGTGAGTTTATCAAGAATAGTCTCACAATTATTTTCAGTGGCACTCTTATCGGTCATCCTTTGTAAGTTTAGTTAGGATATAAGCCGCTTTCGGCGTTGTGCCATCTTCAGTGTCTATTTTATTTTTCCAATATTTCCAATTTCAACCCTATGGAAATCAAAGAAAAGATGGTTGAGGCGCAACTTTTTGCTATACAAATCTACGGAGGATGAGTAGGAAGAATCAATGCGCATGTGAAGGATTAGGGAGGTCAATTGTTACCCCTCAGGAAAAATTAAAGCTTTGCTGTTTTGTTGCTTCGAAGAGAAACGAAAACCCACTCGAAACGCACTCTCTGAGACAAGCATAAACAAATACTTTAATAACTTTCAATTACGTTTACAAAAAACCTTGCCAGAGTTGGCATAAAACTTGTAAAATGTCTGTAAGTGACACTTACACATTTACAAAAACAAAAACAAATGCACATTGTGCACAACAAAATTCTTTATTTAGATTGAATTACAGTTGGGTATGTTGAAAACTTGAGGGTTGGCCTGATTCGTGGAAGAATTGCATTTACTGACTTGGAACTAAACTTTTACATCAAAGAAAATATAAGTTTTCCACAGTCAATGATATCATATTATGTGCTACGAATGTGTGTGTTTGCTGCTGAAAGTGCATTGAAAAAAAAAACAGAAAAAACGTAGACGAGAGGGATTTGCAATGTGTAATGCGAGTGTTGCAACAGACAAATAATGTGCACTCACAAAGTGAGAAAGTTTTTGTTTAAATTTTTTATAACATTCAATTTAATAGAAAAATAACTTACAGTTTGAGTAATAAAAATAGTTAAAAACTAGTAAGGAAGTCTAAGTTCGGGTGTAACCGAACATTAAATACCTAGTAGTGATCTGTTTTGGTATCCTAATTTACTCAGGTCTATTTTAAAACATACCTGAAAATTTGTTATAAAGGCAACTGATTGTTTTCGATAAAAACATTTCTATTGTAAGTGGTAAATTAAATCACTAAATAACAAAATATAAATACCTTTCCCCATGTTCATGAAAGGTATGAAAATAAAAAAAATTAATAAAAAAAAAGGCAGTAGGGTGTTAACTACTTGGCCGTATATTTTGCGTGTTTGTTATTCGATTTTACGAAGAAATTTTTTAGAACTGTGTTCAAAAAGTGGGCGTGTCCGTCCACCGATTTTGTTTATTTTTACAGCAAAGAGTTAGCTTTATATGTTGAACACTTTCTCTAAATATCGTTTCAACAAGTCAATTTTTACCGGAGTTATGGCATGGAAAGTTTTGTGGAATAATCCCCCATAAAGGGGCGGGGCCACGCCCATTTTCCAAAAATTTTGTGCTTTCGACTTTCTTTGCCACCGAACACTTTAGAGGTGAAACAGAAATGATATACAGCTAGTTTAAGCAAAGTTATAGCATATTCAATATATCTATGATCCTTTTCAAAATCTTTCGTATAAAATTGGGCGTGGACCTAACCCGATTTCGATAATTTTTTTTCGAAATATTGCCTGTATTAATATAAATATGTGTGCTGAATTTTACTTTGTTATTTTGAGCGGTTTTTGATTTATGATTAATAATATTTCCAAATTTGACTTAATCAAAAGTGGGCGGTACCACGCCCCTTTTTAAAAATTTCTTCAAAAATGTATTTGCTGCCTTAACGGTAAAGTGCACACCAAATATTATCCTTATAGGTGTATTATGCACTGAATAATCACTCTTTTTGTATTTTCGAAAATATTATATATATAGAAAGTGGGCGTGGCTTTTAACCGATTTTGCCTATTTTCAATAGCGCTCCGAGAAAAGTGAAAACGAACCTGCATACCAAATTTCATTGAGATATCTCAAGATTTACTCAAGTTATCGTGTTCACAGACGGACGGACGGACAGATGGACGGACGGACATGGCTCAATCAATTTCTCTTTTCCTCCTGAACATTTTGATATACATAAGTCAATATCTATCTCGATTCGTTTATGCCGTTACATACTACCGTTAGGCGAATGAAGTTAATATACCTTGTGTGCGAAGCACTACTAGGTATAATAAAAGAAAACTTTGAGAGGGAATCTGAATAGGAAACAAATGAGGTGCATATTTATTTGGTCGAGACAGTCTGATCTAATAAAAGCTTAACTATCAGACGAAGCACAATTGGAATGCATTAAAAGAATGTTCGCGAAATTTTAGAGTTTTGGGCGCTCTTAAGCACACTTATTATGTTATTAATAGAGCGCCCGGCACACTTTGACCTGCCCAAAAATTCACTCTTCAGCATCTAAAAAAAATTGCATGTTTAACTGCTCTTTTACCATTTTCTATTATATGCTCCACCTTCCACTCTTTCCCCTTTTGGTTTTTCAAAATCTCCTATATCCTATTGTTAACCCTATCGCTTCCCCTATCTTTATAGGGGAGTTACCACGCCCCCTTTTTCCTTCCCCTCCTTTTCTTGAGGTATTAGAGATCCGTACCATTTAACTCCTTACCAATTTTCAATAATATACCAAGAATACTTTTAGAGATATGCAGTACGAAAAACTGTATTTGTATGGTAGATACCATGCCCACTTCTCCCTTTCGCCTCTGTTTTCTAGAGGTGTTAGAGATTGACCTCACCTAACTCCTTACCAGTTTTCAATATCCTACCATAAGTACTTCCAGAGATATGCAACACCGACAATCTCATTTCTATGGGATTCTACTTCTCACTTTCGCCTCTTTTTTCTTGCTGTGTTCGAGATTCGTCCCATTTAACTCCTTAACAATTTTCAATAATATACCAGGAACAATTTTAGAGATATGAAGAACGAAAAACCATATTTGTATGGGAGCTGCCACGCCCATATCCTATAATAAGTTCCCAAAAAATAAAATGAAAAAATACTACGCTATTTTCTGTTTTCAAAAGCTTTCACGGATTACTTTATTTAACTTAATACGGCCCTTAATAATAGTGAAATGTTATCAGGCGCCTAAAAGTATGCAACTGCTCGAGGCCCAAAATTCACTAGCCACATATAGCATACTTTTAAGATCAAGAGACATTAGTTCTGCGCATTTCTGCGCTCTCATAAAATGACGTGTAGTAGCGTAAGTACCTATGGCGTATAAATATTTATTTTGTGAACAAGTGCCTGACGCCGAGTCCCCCCTACTTTGAGGCCACTTCAAATTTCAATTATATTTAGCATAAGAAAGTGCTAAGAAAACTCATAGAGCATACAAAATGCAGTTTAGAAGAGATCCATCAAAAACAAGCACTATGCAGGTATAAACAAAGTAATAACAACAAATTGAAGTCAATAAAGCTGCCCATGAAAATCTAAATTAAATTTGCGCCTAAAAGCACATGAAAACATGAAAAGGGGGAAACAGAAAAAAAACTGTATAAGGAAAAAATGTCAAAAAAATGAAAAAATAAAAAATGTAAGCATTCACAACGGCAAGAACAAAGACCGCATCGTCGTCGAATTCCCACAAACTCAACGTCGAGTTTAGCTAGCCAAAGTAAACATGAAATTTAATCAGAGATGCTAGAAAGCTTTATGCAACAAACAAAGCAAATACTCAACGTTGGCGCAGACACAGCAACGACAACAAATTTCATTTTTACAGCAGCAATAACAGTCCACCTTCTATAACCAACCATAGAAAGTCACTGCAGAGGGTGGTTGTAAAAGCGCCACAAAGTATGCTCCAAAATATTGATTTTCCGCACAGACACACAGACACACACACATACACACGAGTGCAAGGCAAAGTGTATGGCAGTGCACCATTGCCAACATTAAATGAAGTACCACGCATAAAACTGTGTGCCCTTTTATGGTGAAAAAGCAGCCAACGAATGCAACACCACCAACTCCCACCACCTTCCATACAAAAACCCCATGAAAGGAAATAAGCCACAGCTATGTTGTTGCTGCTGTAAAATTGTGAAATGCAATGAAAATGGCAGCCATGCAAGTGGTTTGTGCTGGTGCCAACAGAATGCAGTGAGCGTGCACGAGTGTTAAGAACCCCCAAAAGCCAACAGCCAACATTTTGTGCAACAATCAATTTTATGTTGTCGGAGCGTAGGGTTGCACATTGGTACGATGGGTTGGTCATACACGCGCAGAATTTCTTCTACTAACTACTACTGCTATGTAGGTGCTGATGGATGAGCATGTACGAAAGTGTGGGTTTATATGAGATGACTCTTTGTTTAGGTACTTAAAGTGTGGTCAGGGATTTTTGGCATGTGCAAGTTGGATGGGTGTTGCATACTTTTAGGCTTGTTGGAGAAACAGTTTGTGAATTTATAATGTAGGTTTAATAACTTTAATGAAGTTATTTTATTAACATTTTTTAAGTCACATTGTAATTGATATTAAAAGTGCAAAATTGTTTGCATACTTTCAGGCGCAATAGCGTAAAACTTGTAGTTTAGAGTTTTTAGGTATAATTTTAGGCTTTTAGAGAGCGCAATAGTTCAAACAGGCTGTCTACACTTAGATAATACAAAGCGTACTCATTGGTGTGATGCGCCTAAAAATATGCAACATTTAAAGTGGTGAGTTTATAGTACCCATCCAGTGCTATCCCATCTACTCCACTTTTCTGTACCTGTTTCCAGGTAGTTTCGCTTTTTCACTCCTTGAGAATGTGACTATTTTATTTCCTACATAGTCCAAGATTAGTGTTCCAAGATCAGTCAAGAAAACGAAACTACGAATAAACCAATTTGAATGAAATGTACAGTCAATTCAAAATTTAAATTTATATTCAAATTTATGGAATTAGCCGTTGTTATTGTCAAAACCATTCCCAAAATTATTTTCCGTTGACTCTCAAATGCCAACAAATATTAAAAACGAACAAAAAATCGCAAAATTTCGCTTTTGTGAAAAACAAGCAAAATGTAAATATGTACATATGTATGTATTTCGGATAACAGCAACCACAATTTTGCACGACTTGTATATCTAAATATTTTAAAAGCAAACAAATTAAGGAATTTATGCTCGTATTTGTACACAAATCTGTTTATACATATATATCTCAGAACAAAGGCCAAATTATGAACAACAAATAAAAATTGCGTCGCGACAATAAAGCCAAAGAAATATGCATGAAAAGTAAAAACAAAATAAATTATCATAAAATATTGCGGGCAAAAAAAGATTTTAGTCTTAAAAATAAAAAAAGAAAGTAGGATATCTTACAATTTTGATAGAAACGTAATGGATAATTATGGAATTGGAAAGAGGAAGAAATAATATAAAAACTTAGAATAAACATTAAAAATTTTACTATTAGCCATAGCGCCAGAAAGTATGCAATTTTTATAATACCGTTAGTTATTTTAGCGCAACTGCTCAAAACCTTTTGAAAGGTATAGGTAAGTAGTGAGTTTAATAGACAATAAATAGCCGCGATAGTGCGAGACTTCGTTGGGGTACAAAATCAAATAGGGTTAAATATTAAAGAAAACTGTAAAATTATGGGCGTGTCAAGGTAACGAAATATTTGTAAAATTGTACTTAAAACTTGTGATTTCTACGAATTTTCTCAACGGATTTCAACGATTATTCTTCTTCACTTAGAAATTTAGTTAAATCAGCGAAAACATACACTGCAAAAATTGTATATTCCACTGAAAATTTTTTTTTGTTAAAAATTAAAATTTACACTCTTAAATCCCAAATGTTTTTTAAACGAAAAAATTAATTTTAGAAATATGTAATTAGTATATACATATAACATATCCAAAAATTAAAAAGGCGTTCTTTGTTTTTTTTTTTGGAAATTTTGTAAATTCATATTTGAAATTTTGGAAAAATGTATATTACTTTAAAAAAAAATAGTGAAACAAAAATAATAAACAAAAATTATAAAAAAAGAATAATAATAAAAATAATTATAAAAATAATAATAAAAATAATTATAAAAATAATAATAAAAATAATACTAAAAATAATACTAAAAATAATAAAAAAAAATGAAAAAAAAATTTAAATAAAGATACAAAAAAATTGATTGATTTTTTAAGATATTTGCACCATTAGAAAGTTATTTAAATTGAAATTTGAAAAAATGTATACATATTACTCTTTTAAAAAAAATAGTGAAAAAAAAAATAATAAACAAAAATTATAAAAAAAAAATAATAATAAAAATAATTATAAAAATAATAATAAAAATGAAATAAAGATACAAAAAAATTTTAACAATAAAAAAAAATTTAAAAACAAAAATTGAATAGAAAGTTAAAAAACAAAAATATAAAAAAAAGTTAAAAGAAAAATAAAATAAAAAAAATCTATATAAAAGAAGTTAAAAGAAAAATTAAATAAAAAAAAAACTTTAAATGAAATAAAAAAAATTAAATAAAGATACAAAAAATTACAACAAAAAAAATAAAAAATTTAATTAAAAAAATAACACAAGAACTAAAAAAAAATTATTTAAAAAAGTTTAAAAAAAAACTTAATTTATTATTTCCTATTAAATTTTCTACGTACTTACATACATATGTGCAGCATACATAGTATGTATGTACATATATACATACATACATACATAGTAGATAATTTTTTTTATGTGTTCACTATTTGTCTCCACAATTCAATTTGTCACTTATTTCAGCAGCGACAACATTACGCAGACAACCCAAAAGCACGGTTCAATGTCCTCTATGTCCAAACATAAAAGATAATCCCTCGTCAAAGGCAAAGGTTTACATAAATACTTACAAATAGTGTATGTATGTGTGTGTGTCTTTTTTCGAGTACATTATTAATGCAGTTTCGCATAAGTTGAGTAAGCTAACGTAAGCTCGCATAACGTTCCATTAGCAGGAAGTTAACATTATGCACTGAGTACGAAAGTTGAGAAAAAATTTAAACGAAATATGGATTAGCTTAAAGCAAGTACAGAAATTCCCACACCATTGATTTTCAGCCCAGAAAGTTTCAAATGATAACTTTAAAATAAATGCTTCCGATGTACATATAACGCAATCGGGGAACTAAAGGCAGAAAGAGGTTTAACATGGATAAATTACTCAAAGGCTGCGGTTGCAGTAGAAATATTCGAAAAAAAAAAATCGTCAAAACTAATATATCAAAAGCATTCCCCACTATTTCTGCTACAAATCACTATGATCAGTTAAGAAAATTAATTTACGCTCATTAAGCAAATTACACTGCGGTCTCGTAGTGTTATAAAAACACGTATGCTACACAGAGTTGCACATAATAAACAACAAAAACAACTCATGCAAAATGTGATTCAAGGTTAATGTAGATAGAAAGTTTATCACAGCTCAATTGATAGCACAACATTAACCCTTAACCGTCAAAAGTAAATCGTTTAAACACGTTCGAGTGTAAAATTTCATAGAGTTAAGGGAAAAAGCAGGGTTTCAGATGATTGAGGGGGTGGAGTAAGTGTTTGTAGGTAGATGTTAGAAAACCCATTTGAGATAATTAATTTAATTAAAATTGAAATCACATCACTCTCGTTGTCAATTGGAAAATTTACAGGCAAAAAGAAAAATTAAAGTAGCTAAAGTGCATGGCGAAGGATGATCAAATGAAACCGGAAAAAGTCATTAAACAACCACAAATGGCACATATAATAAACCAAATTATTACATGGTGGTTCTATGGTTATTGCCACCACTGTAGATAAATTTCCATTGCATGTTGCGCTCAAGTTGAGCAGTCAGTTCGTTAAGTATTTTGTATGTAGGTTTCCAAAACGTGCCAACATTAAGAAAATATTTCAAATTCAAAGTTCATGGCTGCTCACTGGCGAGGCTCGTTACGTATACGCCATGTACGCCCACATGGTACTTGTTCAGAGTATTGCCAACAACAAGGAATTGCTTGAAAATGCATTCATCTCTTCTCTGAGCATTGCATAGATCATTGTGGGTGCTCTCGATTTCATAAACACACATTAGGGATGCCAACCCCAGGAGCCGGAACTTTTTGGCTGCCAAAATACCCAGATTTATTTTACAATTCAAGTATTTTCGGGATTGAAAATATGAAATTAGCGGAACACTCTCAAGTTCCGAGAAAAAATTAGACACCAAAATTGATTTTTCCAGGCAAAATCAGGTCAAATTATACTCCTGGCCCAAACTAGATTCATGTGGTTTAGAGAACTAGGCTAGAAGTCGATTAGACAGTTAAAATATATTAGAATTCGAGTAGTTTTCTAATAATCCTCTAACCCAAATTAAAACCAAAAAAATGTAAATAAAAATAAAATGTAAATGAAAAAAACAAATTAATTTTTACCAAAATAAAAAAGGTATATAAAAAAATTTAACAGAACAAAAAAAAAATATATAAAAAAACTAACAAAACAAAAAAAAAATATATAAGAAAAAATTTAACACAACAACAAAAATATAAAAAAAATTTAACAAGGTAAAAAAATATATAAAAAAAATTAACAAAATAAAAATATATATAACAAAATGTATCAAAAAAAAAAAAAGTATACATATAAAAAAATTTATAACAAAAAAAAATATATAACAAAATAAAAAAATATATAAAAAAATAAAAAAATATATGTCAAAATAAAAAAAATATTAAAAAAAAAACAAAATATATAACAAAAAAAAACAAAATATATAACAAAATAAAAAAAATATATAAAAAAACATTGCATAAAAAATTTAACAAGGTAAAAAAATATATAAAAAAAATTAACAAAATAAAAAAATATATAAAAAAATATATAAAAAAATTTATCAAAATAAAAAAAAGGATATGTAAAATTTATAACAACAACAAAATATATAACAAAATAAAAAAAATATATATCAAAATAAAAAAATATTTAAAAAAAACAAAATATACAATATAAAAAAAAAATATAAAAAAAATATGCATAAAAAATTAAACAAGGTAAATTACAAAATAAAAAAATATATAAAAAATGTATCGAAATAAAAAAAGTATACATACTAAAAAATGTAACACAATAAAATAACAAAATATATAACAAAAAAAAAATATATAACAAAATAAAAAATATATATAACAAAATAAAAAAAATATATAACAAAATAAAAAAAAAATATATAACCAAATAACAAAAATGTATAACCAAATAAAAAAAAATATATAACCAAATAAAAAAAATATAAAACAAAATAAAAAAAAAAATTTACCAAAATAAAAAAAATATAAAACAAAATAAAAAAAAAAATTTACCAAAATAAAAAACATACATGGGACATTCCAGCCAAAAGAGGAAAACGACATAAAATTTTAAATGCTACTAATCATTCCTATTTATTCAGTTATCTGTAACTAAATGTGTATATTTTCCTAATATGGTAACAGAAATATAGAAAAATATGTAAAAACCCAGAAATTTTGTCCTTATAACTTTGAATTCACATCTTACTATTTTGCCCAAAAAGTTTGGTCATGTTTGCATTGCTGCATTAGCTATATTTTCATTTATAGAAAAAAATTTGCTAGTCATTTAAGTAAAGCAGAGAAAAATTAAAATAATTGCATAAAATAAAATCAAAAAAGGTATGTAATTTTTGTGTATACCTTCATTAAATTGGGTCATATGGGGTGTCCCAGGAGTCACACGAAAAGATATACAAATTGGTCTGGTAACCTTAGGAATGACCCTACGAAACCAGATATTTCTGAAAGTAAGTATAAAGAGACTGTTCACCGTCTAAATATAGTTTTTTAGTTAAAAGGGTCATACTATGGTTTCTAGACTATTTTGAAATGTGTCCCAGGAGTCACACGAATCTAAACTCTCATATATTATTATAGATTAATTTTTTTTTTGAATTGTTTTTAGTTTTTATTATATAGTTTTAAATAATTGTTTCGAGAGATGTTGAATTCGACTTGTTTTTAATAAATATTTAATCAGAATTTTTAAGTAAATATTAATATTATTTTGCCTTCACTTTATTTTATTTCATTTAATTGGCTTGGTTTCAATTCTGCTGGGAGATATTTATGAATAAGGTGGTCAAAAAGGGTTGAAACAATAATAAAACTGATTTCAATAATCTGGTATATTACATATTTCGCACTTGTCCCAGGAGTCACGCAGACTTGTCCCAGGAGTCACAATTTAAATATTTAAAAATAGTTTATTGAATTTGAATATATACAATATTTTTATAGAATATGGTAATATGCAGTATGTATTTTCGACCATATGCAAATTGTAGGTGAAAGTTGAATAGTTGAACTAAAATTCGTATTCGTGTTCACAAAGATGCAACAAAGGGATTTTTCGGTGTCCCAGGAGTCACACTCAGTTTCTTAGTAGTTACAAAGGCACTTGTTGTTATTTGGCCAATTCTTTTAATGCATTAGTTGTATTGGATATTTATCCACGTCGATAAATATGTTTCATATCAATTTAAGTCCCGATGTTAGTTTTTCAAGGCAAAGTTAACTCAGCTCTGGAGTCAAATGTCCCAGGAGTCACGATGGAATGTCCCACATACATATATAACAAAATGAAAAAAATATTAAAAAAAAAAACATTCTTGGACCCCTATTATTTAGTATTTTTATAAATGACATTTTTTCAGTTGGTAAGCACATGAGCATGCATGCGTACGCAGATGATATCCAAATGTACCTACATATCTAGTAGTTTTACGGACTTAAGAGGTCTCTGTTTGAAAGTAAACTCTGACCTTTCAAATGTTCAGTCCTGGGCTGGTAATAATTTCTTATGTCTTAATGCCAAGAAGTCTTTTGTTTTACCCATCTCTAAGAAAAGAGTCGCCGATGTCCTAACTCCGCCTATATGCATTGGCAATACTGCGTTACAAATTGTATCTAAAATTTCAAACCTAGGTTTCGTGCTTAACTCGAATCTAACTTGTGTTGACCATATCAACTCAGTTGTTGGAAAAGTGTATGGTACATTACGTAGTCTGAGGCAATCTGCTCCCTACACCCCTCTCCAAATTAGGAAAAAACTTGCGGTGCAACTAATTCTGCCAATAATAAATTATTCGGAGTTAGTATATAGTAAGTTAGATTCGAGCTCTGCCCATAAAATTGATGTTCTTTTTAACCATATAACTCGATACGTCTTTGGATTACAAAAGTTTGACCATATTTCAGCATGGAGATCCGAAGTACTTGGATGTAATATTTCCGAATATCAGAAAGCTAGAAATGTGATTTTTCTGTTTAAGTTGATCACAATAAAGTCCCCGTCATATCTTTATGAAAAACTCACATTTGCTAGATCTCTTCGGTCATGTACCCTAGTTGTACCTAGGTTTAACTACGTAGCATCTGCAAGGCTGTTTTTCGTCAGCGCCATTCGTTTATGGAACTCAATCCCTGCTGCTATAAGGAACAATGTAAACTTAAGCAACTATAAGCGCATCCTATTTAGTTACTTTTCTACGCACCAGTCTTAAACACTCAATTCATTTTCTAAACTGACCATTCACTTCATTCTATATCTCGAATTCTATGTTTTAACTATTATTATATCTTACCTTCCACAAATTTTCTCACCCTTAAATTATAAATTTATCTTTCAATGTTATTAAGTTATATTTTTATTTAATATGGTCTAATGTGATCTTGTGCTATGTAATTGAAACAATTGTTGTAACTATTTATTTTTAATCTTAAGTTTGTAATTGATTTTTAATTAACTTTTGATTTTGTAAACTCCACCGTTTGTTCTACTATAAAAGACTTAAAGTCTTAAATGTACACCCTTTATCTTTAATAATAATAATAATAATAATAATAATAATAATAATAATAATAATAATAATAATAATAATAATAATAATAATAATAATAATAATAATAATAATAATAATATAACAAAATAAAAAAAAATATGCATAAAAAATTTAACAAAAATAAAAAAATAGAACCAAGAGGTTTAAAAAAAATGTTAAGTGAAAAAAATTGTAACTCCATGATTATGATAAGTTGGTCTTGAACTCGTTACACTTACAAAATCATATTTTATATTTTAAATTCAGATAATTTTTAAAACATTTTATCCAGCTAAACTGTTGAAGTAACAAAAAAAGCCTAAATCACCGCATCCCGAAAATACCGAATTTTTCAAAATTCAAAAAATGTGCATTCCTAATACACAGCTGTTTCGTTGCTCATAATTGTTGACGCAAGTGAAATGCTAAAGTGTAAGTAAGCAAAGCATTTGAAAGCGCGTGGGCAACACAGCCGTAAACAGCTGATTGGTGGGCGTAGGCGCCAATGTTTAGTAAAGAAAGCATTACGTGCGATTTTAAGCAAGTAAAGAGTTAATGAGGTTAAATTCAAAGTTAAGAAAGTTAAGCATTTTTAGCAGATATGGCAAGGAAAATGGGGATTTGAGTTCTAAAAATATCAGAATATGGTTAAGAAATTTAAAAATGAAGCAACGTGTAGAAATTAAAAAAAAAAATTGATAAGCATCGTTATTCAGCCAGTGGGGTCATTATTCAGCCAATTTTTTTTAATTTTTATCTGTCTGTATGTATATTTGAACGCGCATCAATCAAAAACTGCTGAATGGAATTTAATAAAATTTGCATCATTAAATCACTAGACGATTAACTTTAAATTTAAGTCATCCCATTTTTCGATATCCCGACCAGTTTCAGAGATATCGACCAATATGTGGACCAGGGTGTTCAAAAATGTGTTAATACAATATGGGTATCAAACGGAAGGTGCTAATGAGTGCTGCAAAAAGAAATGTGAATAAGTTCAATTTCTAAACAAGTTTCCGAAATAAGATGATTATCTCGTACGCAGTCTATTATAAGTTCTCAAACGCAGCGAAGCTTGGTCAGTCTAAAATAAAAATTGAGCAGTTTGATGTCTGTACATTAAATTGCAAAAGGCGATTGTTATCAGTGTCTAAGTAATCCTATTGACCGTTTTTAGAATTTTTTTCTATTCGTCGGTATGTTTGTTCGCGCATCACTTAAATACCGCTATAGAGAATGAAATGCAATTTTCATCGATATATTGGCAGATATTCAACTTAAAGTTTAGGATCCATTTCGACCAAGTAAATATTTGGAATTTCGGAATTAAATGATACCTCCCCCTTATATTAGTGGAGGTCTTCCTTGAGATATGGAGTGAAACAATTTCCTCAGGACAAATTTATTTAATTTACACCTTTTGCATAAATATTTTAAAATGGGCGTGACAACTCCCACATACCAAAAAAGTTATTTTTCATTTACAACTCAAAAACCTGTTGAAAACTTTTTTTAAATTGGTTATATCAGAAAAGAATATCTTCTTTAATGCACTTCTTTGCACTTTTCTCTACTTTGCATGCTTTTCTTGAAGTTCATTTAAATTTTTGTGTCTTTTCCCCGCTTATCTACATATTCCAATTTCCAGCCACACATCTTACAAATGCAACACTGCATGCTATCGGGCGGCGTTCGTGATGTGTAAATATTATGTTGCTTGCGCTTGTGGTTTTGTGTTTATTTTAATAATTACTGCAGTGTTGTACAACAAATTCAATTGCATAAGCTAACAACAACAATGAGAGCCTTGACTTCAGCTGCATGGCAGAGCTTATTTGCATTTTGTGTCGTCTTGTTTATTAATTTTATACTAGCAATTTGTCTTTTTGCATTTAATTTTATTTATAGCATTTATTTATGTATATTATTTTTATTGCGCTCTGCAGTTGAAAAAAATTAGAATTAAAAAAAATATTTCTTATGCATTTCAATTTATATTCAATGCTTATGCCATCCCAACAAAAAAAATTACGTTGCCGCCTCGCCTATGTTACGCTTCGTTTCTTTGGTGCCAATTTAAATTTTTCATTATGAAGGTGGCATTTATTTTTAATTTTATATAAATTTTCATTATCTGCTAAATGATTTTGCATGTTTTTATTTTGCTTTGACGCTTTGGGGAATTTTATTTTAATAAAGTAAATGTGCACATTAAAAAAAAAAAAAAATTTGCCGTCGAAGTGTAATACATAATTATTTCATCAGTGTGTGGCTTTTTTGATTTTTTTTTATTGAGATAAAAGGCCATTTTAATTCATTTATGTATATTATTTTATCGCTTCAAGTGTCTGTTGAAAATATTTCAGTTGCTATCAGCGCATCGGGTTGGCGACAAACTGACGTCATACTGCTGTACTAAGAAGTGCTGAGTGGTAGAAGAACTTGAAAGAGGCACGTGCCGATGGCTGTTCGATTTGCTCAAAAATTGGGAAAGTTAACTTTACCACCGAACAAAGTCATTCTACAATACTCATGGCATCCAAGGAGGTTTAACTATAAACAAGTATATGCGGGGATAGCACCCTGCGGGGTAAAGGGTGAAAAGTCGCCCGGTAGGCATGCCTATTTAGATATCTATAAAAAAACATTTTAGGTTCGAGACTCGAAACTTTAATACTATACTACATTATTCAGATCATATCGCTTCCCTAGTTCAACAACGACGCAATTGTAAAATATAAAGTTTTGGTGAAGCAAGTTTCAATATTTGTCCGCGCATACGTTATTCACGATTGGAACAACTTCGCAAGCGTCTAGCGCGAAAACTATTTGTAATACAATTATAAAATTGATACACAGCAATAATTAGTACTTTTTAAAGCTTTTGTGAGCGTTATCTCGAAACTTTAAAATTGACAATTGCGTCGTTGTTGAACTAGAGAAGCGATATGATTTTCAATATAGTACTCAGTCCAGAGAAAATGAACTTTTTCCGTATTTCTGTGCATTTTCTCGGTTTCGAGACTCGAAAATTCTAATACACTACTGAGATCACATAATTTTAAATAAACGACAGTTTCTGCTTTTTGTTTACATATCCTGAGCCTCTGAAGCTTTCATAAAATAATGCTGCTCAATTTCTCTCTTTCGAGACTCTAAACCTCAATTTCATAATATATTATTATATTATATAGTTTGCGAATTTCTTATACCTAAAAGACTGATTCCGGATTTCTTAGAAAAACTGAGAAAGAGACCTCATCTCTGTTTCAAAATTAAGCTATCCTAAGCAATCCTTGGCAATGAATAAATTAATTCGAGACTCTAAGCGTTACAGCACAGTACACACGTTTGAAATCCTTAGTATTTGGTAGAACAGTAAAACAAAAGGTGATTAATCTCTACATATATCGAATCGATATTAAATATGTATATCTCTATAGTTAGTTGAAATACGTTCTCCAATATCGTAATTCATACACGGTTAGTTTTCCAACGATGAAACCGATGTTTGAGTTGCCAAGCAATCAAAGCAGCCTGCTGTTCGTGAAAAAATTTAAAAAATTTACATTTCGATAACTTAATGGCCTTTCATATTTTGTCAACGCGCAGTAACCGCAGTAAAAATAAGAAAAGTTAAAATACCAGACACAAATGGGCTTAGTGAGTCTAGTGATTGTGTACGATAGTAAGCTCCTTCAGCTTTAAAGTGCTTAATAAATTTATTTTAAAATGAGTAAATTCCATTCATGTGAATATAATGCTAGCTTAGGTATAAATATCGTTTGTCTGCAGGACTTAAATGACTTTTCAGCAAATAGCCTAAAAGTATGCAATGCAAGCCAAAAAATAAATTTCTATACTTTTTTTGCAATGAGGCGAAAACCGGTAATGCAGAGACCACAATGGCAAATAAAGGTAGTAAAATACGTACAAAAACAACAATGCGCATTGTTTTTTTCTTTTGTCATAAATAAAATTTTTCGCTATTTTTAGCACAATTTGGAAAACAGAATGAACCGCTTTTTCTGCCGCTTCTGTTTTTCTTGCACCTGCTGCTTGTTGTCCTAATTTTCTGCAACAAATGATTGCATACTTTTAGGCAAATTACCATAATTACCTAATGAGAGCTGCGCTTGCCAAAACATAATGTAAGAGAATACCTGGCAGGTGTCGCTTTTCAGTGAATTGTTGATGCCAAAAAACTTACCTAAAATATAAAAAAGAAAAAATATTAAAGTGAGTGCTGAATATTTAAAGAAATTAAGGGGTGGAGTGGTAGCATGACAGACAAAACGTTTCTGGGCTACGAAAAAAGCTTTACAGTCACTAATTTAGAGGCTGCAGTACGCGATTCCAGGGCAGTTGAGAGGGAACTTTTTTTCTCTCCAAATATTTCGACTGCCTAATCAACTAGAAAATATGCGAATTAGCAAACGATGTGCACTGTAACATAGCTAAGTCAATGATTTAGAAAAGATATTGAACTTTTTTATGTGATTGGTTGACACATTTCACTTCAAACATCAGCGTCTTATCGCAATGACACAAAGCGTTTTCTACTACACAAGTCAAAACAAAAAAGTTCTTTAAAAATGCCGTTGAAATGCATATACATATGTACATGCATAGTATATGTATATACTACACACACGAAAAAAAATATATATGTATATACATAAGTCGACTTAAATATATACCAAAACCATATGAAGGCAAGTACGTCATCGCGTACAATTAAGCACAGTCTGTTGGAAAAATTTATACTCACTTTTTATTATTATTGAGGAAAGTTTATTTAAAAGGTTTCATGTAGGGCTGTGCGATTAATTGCTTAGTCAAATTTTGATTAATCATAATTTCGATTACTCAATTAATCGATTATTTTTGATTTTTGATTAATCAAAAAGGAAGGGTATTTACTCGATTAATCGAGATATTGATTAATCAAAACGAAAATTAATTGATTAATCGCATAAAATGATTTATCATATATTAAAACGGCACAAATTTAGAAGTTCCTTGATACTTCAACCATTTGTTGCATCTTCGACTTTTTACCCACTAGCCATTTTTGAAAATATTCGAGTAACGCTCGTTTTGATTGCTCATAATTTTGATTAATCAAGTAATCGATTAACTGAAAATTTGTTAATCACCTTACTCGATTAATCGAATAAAGGCACAGCCCTAGTGTCATGCTCTCTTCTATAAAATAGAAACCTTACTACGTGAAAATAAAATTCATCAACTCGCCAGTAATAAAACCAGACCTATTAAAAATTGATTATTAATCTTAATCATTTATAATCAAATTCAATTTTTTGTTATTTTTTTAATAGTTGATGAAAAATATTTAAAATTTGTCCTTAATCCTCGTTAATCGCAAATAATCAAAAAATTAATTAATTGGTTTAATCGTAGGATGAAACTTGCAAATGAAATAAATCCTCATTAATGGAACCCAAAATTTAATCCTAATCGATTAATTATTCTAAAAATGTGCGATTATCATAATTAATCAATTAAATTAATAGAGCATTTTAATATAGTTAATTGATTTTTAATTTTAATCCAGATTTAACAAACAGAACCTAGTAACTCATATTCGTCCTATACTATCAGAGGCGAACTGTATTTCTCGGGTACTGAATCGTTTTAGAAAAATAACAACAGCCATAGTTCTATAAAAATATATCACCCTGTTTCAAAATATTTTGCAAAAGCACCCTGTATCACAATTCGTTCTAAGAACGCTCAGTTCAGAACGGAGAAATGTGTTCTATATTTCCCAGTCAGAAATACATCGGTGAGTTACCATTCAATTCTAGATATACAGACAGACAGGAAGAAATTAATTAAAATTCAAATGGAGCCTCAAAGTTAGATATCTAGCAATACATCGGTAAAAATTGCATCGAATTCCATTCAGCACTTTTAAAGTGATGCACGAACAAACATACAGACAAACGGACAAATAAAAATATAAACTCTTATTTTGATTTATGTTAACTACTCGTATATAAACCAAGGCACTCTCATTGGGATCGGGTCCGCACTAAGGCACTTCCACCTTTCAATCAAAGGTGTCGCTTGGCGATTACTAATTCGCTTTTGTTGAAATTTTTCTTCACCAAACTGTAGCTATCCATACCATGTCATAATGCGGCGCAACGTTTTTGCTACCCAGCAAGCAAAGTAAAGGTTAAATAAATGTTTTCAAATAAAAATTAAGCTTTTCTCGTTTACTTAATATTTCAAAACAAGGGTTATAATTTGAAATTATCCGTTGATTATAAAATTAGAAAGTGAAGTTAATTGTTCCATAAAAAATCGTTACCTACATATTAACAGTGGCGGATCCAGGATTTTGAAAAGGAGTGAGGGTCCAAATTTTTTTAATGAAATTTCAAGAACATCTGTGATTCAAAGTTCCTGAAAAGTATGATTTTTTTGGATTTTGCAGGGGGCGGTTTGAGCACCAAAATCACCCCCTGCTCACCTCTGCCTATTTCTGAAAAGCTACTGCAAACAAATGACTAAAGAAAAGGTTTATAAAACGCTTATAGCAAATGTAGCTTGAGTAACTAATCTCACTTCCAAAAATGCTTGTTGGGTAGTATAATACAACAAATAAAATAACGGACCGTCGGCATTGACGTAAATGGCCAACAAGATATGCAATTATTTCAACTTTTGCTGTGATTGTATTTGTTTTTAAAATGAAATTTGGAGAAACGAAATGAGTACAAAGCACTTGACAACATCAACAAAGGTACTGATAATGTCATTAACAAATTTTAAAGGTGAACTTTAAGACAGAGATAGTAGAGGGCTGACGATAACTAGGTATGAATAGAATAAAATATAATATTGTGGAAACTCAAGAAATTAGGAAATAGTTTACCTTTGAATAGAGAATTTTATAGCACGAGGAGAGCTTAGAATAGATGAGAGAAATACTCAAAATAGTGTGAGAGAGAGAACGGCACTATTTAACACTTTCTAATAATCACCCACTAATCACGCTTATAAAAGAGTAAAGCATATTTGAATTCATATATTATGGAATTTATATAATACCACACGATCGCATACACAAAATAAATTTTCACAAATCTTTACAATTTTGCAAACATTCTTCCACAAATTAGAACTTTTTTCGCGACAACAACGCTTCCGTCACACACGGCCAATGCTATGGAGGAACTGAAAAACTTTGAGGCTGCGCTCGCCAATCGTGCTTTTTCACATTTGTTTCCTTTCCTTTATTTATTTATTTTTTTTTTTAATACATATCTTATTTAGTTATCTTTAAAAAAACACGAAGAGGAAGCAAACAAAAAATATTTTACTAAAAAAAACACCGATTTTTGTGTTCCCCTTTTTAAGAGCACGCCCTGTTTTTGGTTTCTTTGTTTACTTGACTTTTAAATATGATATATTCTGTTTGATTAATTTTTGCTGATTAGATAAGATTTTGATTAACCAACAGAGTATAAACGACTATAAGTAGCGAGTTGGATAAAATGAAAATAATGCAAAGTAAAAGGCAAGTTAAGAGCGAAATTAGATTTTAAACAAATCTTAAGTGGAATCCCTTTAGACTTGGTTACAAAAAAAAAAAAAATTATGCAGGGAAACGTCTAAGGAAAGCAGTCAAAGAACTGCTACTAGGATTCATCTCCCTTCTGCTTTGGTCTACAATTCAAAAGTGAAAAGCAATCTTACTAGTAATGGCTAATTTAACTCTAACCTCAATTCAGCCATTGTCTTCTGAACCCTGTGAGTTGCAGTGGAACGATTCGCCAGTCGTATGCCCTTGAAAATTATTTTCATCTGTCGTAGAATTGAACATAAAAGCAGATATAACAACAACAACTAACAAGATAAAGCTAGACAGTGAGAAGTAAAAAGCCAGCAAACAAAAAACCTAATTATGTCATCAAAATGACATGATTAAACATGTTTTATATTCAACATGCTACCAACAAAATTGAGCCAACTGTAAGTGTGGAGTGTTACCGACAGTCTCGCATGTCTTGGGTTACGGCAATAGGAAAGTGTTTAAGGCTAACTGACGTTTGTTGAGTAGAAGTTTCAGATTTTTAATACTCAGTGCAAAATGAAATACTAAGAAATGCAAAGACTAATATAGAAATAACTATTCTGCCGGGCAAAAACTAGGACTAGACTGGTAACTTGAAAATCAGATATTGCTTGCTACTTGACCGTGGTAGGTAAACGTTTTTTCTAAAGTAGGTACATATGTCCATCGAAATATTACGATGTGTAATGGCTTTAATAAAACTAAGAAGATGTTTACTCGACTTTACATTTCCTAAAGAGTGGAACTTTTCAGAAAAGTTACAGGCTGTACTCTGTACTATCTCTAACTTATTGGCTAATCAGGGAAGACAAGTATACGGAAATAGTTACGTATAAAATACCAACAAGGTAAAGTAGGAATCAGGGCCAGGAAGAACAATTTAGTGAATCCATTCGCTTGCTAGTTCGATTATAACATATTACATTTAAGTAGCAACCCTAGCTAGTCTCGTAAAGTGTATAAATTAATAGAATACAAAGCAACAACTAAAGCAATAAAATTCAAATGATTAGGGACGATACGAAAATGTGTTTATGTGTTTACAAAAGGTATGTCTATGCCAATGTAACGAACGTTGACAACAGTATTTTTATTCTAAGCAACTATGTAACTACAATCTAGTGCTAACCTTAACACGTTAACCGTATTTCATGATCTAAAAAGAATCACAGGGGTTGATAGGTAAGCATGGAAAGTAGGTCGTGTCGAAAAAACAACAGATCGAAGATGAACGCTGAAAAGGAAATCCAAAAAAAAAAGACGAAAAAAAGGAAAACCGGAGAAAGAGGAAATTGATTTACTTGTAGGTTTACAAAAAGCCATAAAACAAATGAGCCATTAATCGTAAAGTTAATTGGAAAAGAAGACCGTTAAATTTTAACACCATTTCCAATACAACTCAATATTATGCATGTGCGAGTATGTAGAGCGTCCGGCCACGTAAAAATCGACGAAGGCAATTAACAAATGTTCATACACAAAAAACTTGTTATTGTTTTTTTACATTAGCAGTTCTTGTTGCTAAGCGATTTTTCCGAATATCTATGATATACATATGTATGTATTTATGTAAACAACTTTGGTTTGCAAAATTGAGAAAAAAAATAAAATAAAATGGTATTGGCACGAATATGAGGGGCCTATTTTTAGTAGCGAAAGAAATTTTTAATGGAAATTGAAAATGAGAACATAAAATAACTAAATGAAAAAAATATTTGGGGCGTTATTCCACAGACAAGCGGAATTTCTTCTCTAATTCGCATATCAGCTACTTCGGGGGGCTTAACGACAGAGATACGCCTGGAGAACTGTCAAGTGAAGTTTTATTTTTTTCCTGCATTGATTGGATATCATCTTCCTCGCGACTTTAACTTAGAAACTGGCATTATAGGCAAGAAAGAGAAGAGCTAAAGTCTGACCTAGGAAGTATTGCTAGCGACAAATTAGAACGAATTACAAAAAGAAGTTTTTGAATCAGTATTAAACACTTAACATTCTCGATATTACAGTGGTTAGTACCAACATTGTATCCCCGATAGTATAGTGGTTAGTATCCACATTGCATCCTCGATAGTATAGTGGTTAGTATCCATATAGCATCCTCGATAGTATAGTGGTTAGTATCTACAGAGGATCCTACATAGTATAATGGTTATTATCCACATAGCATCCCCGATAGTATAGTTGTTAGTATCCACATTGCATCCTCGATAGTATAGTGGTTAGTATCCATATAGCATCCTGGATAGTATAGTGGTTAGTATCCACATAACATCCTCGATAGTATAGTGGTTAGTATCCATATAGCATCCTCGATAGTATAGTGGTTAGTATCCATATAGCATCCTCGATAGTATAGTGGTTAGTATCCATATAGCATCCTCGATAGTATAGTGGTTAGTATCCAAATATCATCCTCGATAGTATAGTGGTTATTATACACTTTGCGTCCTCGATTTTTAGTTTATAAGAATATTTAGGTTATTTTGTTATTATGAATTCTCTTAAATTGTAATTTTTTGAGTAGCACAATTTGCAAACACGGCTTAACAGCTGTAATCACGAAAAGAAGGTTCCACTGGTCACACCAAATTTCTACCCCTTCGGGTAGTGCTTACGTCGTTGAAACAACAACATTAGACTTCAGCTATCAAAAACAACCTAACAGCATCATTGCACTCATATTGCTTTAGCTTTTTTCGCTTTATTCATCCAATTTGATTATTAGAAAAATGAAAAGCCAGCAAAATTAACCTTGAACTTCATTTAACACGTAGCTGACAACAAAATAACTTTTATTGTCGTTTATGTTTTCAAGGTTACTTTTCTTGGTAAATATTCTGAAAAAGGTCATCCTTCTTGTGAAGGCACAAACAATATTTTCCATGAAAAGTTGATTCATTTATTACTTGTGGAAATTGCAGAAAATTGATGGAGAATAATGGAAGGACAGTTGGGGTATCGTGTTTTCTATTCAGCGAACAGCGAATGCAAGGCGTATACATTTTTCTATTTTTAGCACTTTTCAATTTCACAATTAGTTGGAAAAAAGTGGTTGGGAAGGCGACAGAGATGGGGCCCGATACCAGGAAATGTCAAAAAAAAAATTTCCTACAATAACGAAAAGCAGCTGTTTGCCTCGGTAGCAGTTTATCAAAATCCCCAGTTGCTCATTGCATGTCAAATATATTGCACACGCGTACACATATTGTTGGTTAACTGTACAAAAATAACTGCAATTTGCAATCCAATACAAATTGATGGTAATACCACACAAGCAAAGCGCACACAACGAAACTTGCCAAGTGGTTTGGGATAGAGTTGCAATTGAGAAAGGAAGGGGGAAACACTCAGATATAAATTTTAATTGGCCTTGCCTTTTTTGCTTTTCATTGGATTTCCCTCTGCCCCTTACTTATTCGTATTTTTCTAGTGACGATTGTGGATGGCACGTGGAGCATGCAGAAAATCGATAGCTTGCGCACGTTATGTGCCTTATGGAAAAAATGTCAAGTGAAAAATATAACAGTAAACATGCGAACGGTGTGTGCATATGCAATGAAATATTGTTTTGTTAGCTCTGATAAGCGCCGCAGCCGTCAGCGATGATTGACAAACCCAAATATTGTTTATTTTAACAGGGATGAGTAAGGGAGAAACGGGTGGCTTGAGTGGGAGAGATGAAACAAAAGTTAAGAAAATAAGGAAAACGAAATATAAAGATCCGGCAACCATGCCTTTGGTGTTTTTGTTTCCACTATTCGAGGACTGCAACCAAGATTGGTATATGCTTGACTAATTGCCTTATTTTTCGGTTGGTCCTTTTTAAGGCAAAAAACTTAGATACATATATTCGACCAGATTGGGTTAGAATGATCGATTATAATTTATGGAATGGGCTACAGCAAGTTCAGGTGGTTTCAATGCTTATCCGAAGAGAAGTCTCCTACGCTAAAGTACAAAAAAAAACCAACTTTTTGTCTGGATACGTCGAACTTAAGTTTGCTTTAGCAGATGCAACTTCTCAAGTTTCCACTTAAATTTTTTTTGTTTAAACCAAATTTATCAAAAAAACTAGGGCGCCAATCTTCTTTAAATGCTCGAGTTACAATGCAATGTAAACAAACCCAGATCCAAATACAAGTTTACTTCTTTCATTAGAAGCTTTAGATGAAAACGAATCATCAGCAGCTTGAATAAGTGTGATTTCGCAATTTGAACGCAGACAAAACATTTCACAATTTGAAGCAATCGCGACATGATTTTTGGCTCATTATGCATATGGAGAGTTTTCTTAGAACGAAAATGTATGGCTTGAAAGATGAGCTTTTGCTAAAGGCTGCTAATTTTTTGTCTGCCATGCCTTACACGTCTCTCGCCATAACAATAAAAAGCAGTAAAACGTTTTATTTATTTACTCAAGGGTATGAATGTCGACGCTACTCCGCAGAAGGCGCCAAATTATGAAATGAAATTAAATGCAAGGCGACAATGACGTTGAATCAATAATGCCGCGTGTCATTGGAAGCAAGTGTACATTTGCATGGGTTATACTATTTTAAGTTGTCTCATTGCTTACGAGTATGTTTATTTATTTTTCAGTTTGAACTGGTTTTTTGTTTGTTATTATTACAAAGTTTTGATTAAGACCGTAGACAGACGGATTGTAGTATAGGAAGCTGAACAAAAGTAGGTTTTCGAAAAAAGCTTAAAGTAATCTTAATATGAAGTCTTTACTACACTATAGTATAGAGTATTTTCAGGGCTGGCAACTGCAGACCGATCTAAGTTCGAACTAACAACGGAAAGAAAAAATAAAGGAAGCAAGCGGCCACAGCAGAGTAGAAGAAACGGAAAAAATATCTCGTCCATGCTGTTGTAGTTGTTGTTTTAGCAACAAAATCACTCCCCGAAGGTTTTGGGGAGTGTTGTCGAAATAACAGTCCTTGGCCGGATATAAATCCGGTACGCTCCGGTACTCCCTTGCGGTACTGCCCGACTGTCGTGGGAGCGATTTGGTATGACCAGTGCAACCTTCTAGGTCATGTCATCCCTCCTTCCGAAAGGAAAGAGAAGATGGGTAATGAGAGGTGAAAGGCATCATATCCTTAGATCAACCATCGAGTTGCACATCATTACCTTTGTGCAGATTAGTCGCCTCCTACGACCGGTATGCCTACCATGCTCTACAAAGTTTGTGTTTACTTATTTAGTATTTAAGTAGAGCCGATATTGCAATTACATATACATATACACGACTCACAAAGGTATTTAAAACACAAAAATACAAAATACAAATACAAAAAGGTATTCATGCAATAATTCACTTCAATGCTTTTACTTTGATTTATATCTCATTCATCTTTTGTGCAATTAAATTCTGATAATCGCTTTTATAAATTTTCTTTCGATAAAATCTATAAAAAGCGACGACAGCGGACACAAATTTTTTGCGTCCGGCAAATAAATGCAGTTTCAAATGCGTAGCCACACTTTTCAAAAATTGACTGCGGTTCGCCTTGGCATAAAAACCTCCTTTTAAATTCTTGTTGTTTTGTTTTGTTGTTTGGAATATTCAACATCAAGCGTTTGGTTTAAGTGCAACAGCTTGCAACAAATTCTCTGTTCATTTCTAGAAAAGAAAAATGAATAATAAAAACAAAAATAGAAAAATTTCAACACCTTACAAACTAAATACTTTTTTAGTTTTTCAGTAAGTATGTACATACATATATTAAAACGGAATTGTGAATAGCAAAAACTAAAGTTACTTATCGTTCAAACACAGACAAAGCTGTCATATCAGGTCTAGTTATTTTGTTAGAAATAGATATGCTAGTGGGTTGCGGAAATTTGTTAATGCGGTAGTGCGGCAAAGAGTATTAATTTCTTGGATTTCAAGGTGTAAAGCATACATACATAGCAATTTACACTGGAGCTTACAAGACAAATCTACCGCACGAGTTCATACAGTAGGCAGTAAATTAGGTTATATTCCATTAGCGGTATAGAAGCTGTTGTTGTTGTTGTTGTTGTTGTTTTTTGGAATGTCAGAAACACTTCTCAAAGGTTTTGGGAGATATTGTCGGAAGTGACCGACCTTTGCCGGGTATCACCAGGTACTTTCGGTACATGCCTACTATCGCGGTATTCATTGTATGTCCAGTGGAAGGAAAAGAAGGTTGATAATGAGAGGTAACAGACCTCATATCCATGGATCAACTATCGAGTTGGACGTCATTATTTATTTACGACAGGTATGCCTAAAACACCCAAGGTACTTGTTGTGATGTTCCGGTTTTAGTTTGAGTGGCTTCTTTTGTTCATACGCGTGTACCTAGGCAAATTGTTTATGTAATTAGTCACGATTGGTTGTGAATATTGTGTGTAATGTCGTCAGCCAAGTATGACCTGCTCCACTTGTTGCGTTTACAAGTGTACATCGGTATGAATGTGTTCACTAATTTCCATTTGCCTACACTGTGACGTCATAGAGAAAACGTGCCTACGTAAATAGGTTTACCTAAGTTACACATACATATGTTTGCACATTTGAAATATGATACGCCTTAACTCCAAACAAATCAAACCGTAATAACTAAACTACGTCATTGAATATGGATACCCACGTCATGCATTGCGGGTTCAAGTGTTTAGCAAAACCAAATAGAACTAGTAAGGAAGTCTAAGTTCGGGTGCAACCGAACATTAAATACCTAGTAGTGATCTGTTTTGGTATCCCAATTTACTCAGGTCTATTTTAATAACGGAAAAGTTGTTATAAAGACAACTGATTGTTTTCGATTAAAAACACTTCTTTTGTGAGTGGTAAATTCAATTATCACTAAATAACAAAATATAAATAGCTTTCCTCATGTTCATGAAAGGTATGAAAATAAAAAAAATTAATTTAAAAAAAGGCAGTAGGGTGTTAACTACTTGCCCGTAAATCTTGCTTGTTTGTTATTCGATTTGCGTAATTTTTGGCAGGAGTATACTACATACTATTGGGAAGCATCTCACAAAATTTCATTGAAATACATTCTTGAAATTCCAAGCAATCGCTTTTGAAAATAGCAGAGCTTTTATGCTAAAAAGTGGGAGGCGCCACGCCTACTTCACCAAAATCCACAAAATTTTTTTACAGTTTAGTTTTGTTTAAAAAGGCTAATATGTGTGTAAAATCTTATTTATATAACTTATACAATTATGGAAATATCGCGATTTTAATTTTACGAAGAAATATTTTAGAACTATGTTCAAAAAGTGGGCGTGTCCGTTCACCGATTTTGTTTATTTTTTCAGCAAAGAGTTAGCTTTATATGTTGAACACTTTCTCCAAATATCGTTTTAATAAATCAATTTTTACCGGAGTTATGGCATGGAAAGTTTTGTGGAATAATCCCCCATAAAGGGGCGGGGCCACGCCCATTTTCCAAAAATTTTGTGCTTTCGACTTTCTTTGCCCACGAACACTTTAGAGGTGAAATAGAAATGATATACAGCCAGTTGAAGCAAAGTTATAGCATATTCAATATATCCATGATCCTTTTCAAAATCTTTCGTATAAAATAGGGCGTGGACCTAATCCGATTTCGCTAATTTTTTTTCGAAATATTTCCTGTATTAATATAAATATGTGTGCTGAATTTTATTTTGCTATCTTGAGCGGTTTTTGATTTATGATTAATAATATTTCCAAATTTGACTTAATCAAAAGTGGGCGGCGCCACGCCATTTTTTAAAAATTTCTTCACAAATTAATTTTTTGCCTTAACGGTAAGGTACACACCAAATTTTATCCTTATAGGTGTATTATGTACTGAATAATCACTCTTTTTGTATTTTCGAAAATATTATATATATAGAAAGTGGGCGTGGCTTTTAACCGATTTTGCCTATTTTCAATACCGTTCAGAGATATGTAAAAAGGAACCTGCATACCAAGTTTCATTGAGATATCTCAAGATTTACTCAAGTTATCGTGTTCACAGACGGACGGACGGACGGACGGACGGACGGACATGGCTCAATCAATTTCTCTTCTCCTCCTGAACATTTTGATATATATAAGTCAATATCTATCTCGATTCGTTTATGCCGTTACATACTACCGTTAGGCCAATGAAGTTAATATACCTTGTGTGCGAAGCACTACTAGGTATAAAAATAGATTTACATACATAAATAGATTCAATTGAGTTTTGGTCATGTTTTAATACATCATGCTTTTTTGGTTCGAGAAAAGTTTAATCCCATTAAATTGCACGTAAGCGACAGTTTGCAATTGGGTAGTGGTTTACGACCGCTACCGAGTACGAAAACATGTCCAAAAATGTGGGGAAAGGTATCAATAGATGCAGGTGGCATATCTGTAAATCTTGCATGAAGGGTATTTGTTTCCTTTAGGAGACAACTGCTAAAACGCGCCCAAAAATATCAGAAGAGGTTTCAAAACAAGAGTCTTGACATCAGTATCAATGATCCGAGAACGAAATTTCTATTTTGAGTTTGTTTCAAGAGGTATTTGCAACTAAAGTTAAACATTTTTATGTGGTTGTTGTAATCACAGTACTAGGGCGTGTCGATAAGTGCAAAAATACTGCGCAGAAATACTGAAGGGAAACAAATACCGCCATGAGAACTGTAATCAATCTTCTTTAACGAAAGTTCAAAATGTTGGGCTTGTGTAGAGTGATAAGAGATTGCCTATTGTCCGGTTCCTGCTTCCACCAGATTATTAACCGATATTGATGTCTCCCGAAAATATTCGACGTGTTTCAGCACATGGTGGTGGGCTTGAACTTTATCTTTAATCTCTTGTCAGGGTAGTAAAACAATAGTTATCGCCTTTTGAATTATGGAGCACTACAAAACTAGTATATTTTAAAGGAAGTGTCTATTTGCACATGACCGTATACGGATCCGTATTTTATACGGGTTCCGTACAAAATGAACGGATCCGTATAAAATGTACGGAAGTGACCGTATTTTATACGGTCATGTGCAAATAGCCACAGCCTATTTTAAAAGTTAAAATGTTGCTACTTTTTGGATTTTTGTTAAATTTCCCGAACTAGTTTTGATCCCAAAACATGTAATGTGGAAACCTTTCTTGTAACCTGCATGCCTGCATACCAAGCCTACACAAGGCTGAGAGTGCAAGTGTGAGGGAAAAGCATTCTTATACCAGCGTAGTCTGCGGCTGTAATGCGTTAGAAAGAGTGAGTGCACATGATGTTTTGTGAGGTGCTGTTGCACCCACAAAAAAGTATCCAGTAACAAAAAAAAAAAATCGGAAAGAAAATAATAGAAAAATGTTTTAATTAGTTTAAACTTCATGAAATTGTTTTTATACATACATTATAAAATTGCGTGTACGCAAGCAGAGAATTTCACCTAACCATATTCCCTCATATTTGCTTAAAATAATATGGATTCACTTACCACAATAGCCATACACATTTGCGTCCGTCTAACCAGAATGGACAATTGATTTATTAAAATTTGATGTTGAAAGCACACCAAATAGGACTTATATTATGTAAAACAATCCAAATATAGTTATTTTTGTAACGCAACGATTTCGCAAGCACACTTGGTTTAATTACGACAAACACTGGGCAAAACTTTGAAAATGTAATATCAAATGTAAATGCATTAGCAACAATTCATATAGTACTCTATCACGAATTGCCTTCAATTTCTACAATGATTCATATACTTAAAGCACAGCAAAGGTGTGCCAAAACACTGCTTTAATTGTTGAATGAGTTTAGTTAGCTTCAAAGAAAATTTGATAAATCACTGTACGAATACACCACACTTTGTTCAGGGCGTATAACCTCAATTCTCAACACCAAGCAAAGTGTTGTGAAAGAAATTACTATTTAAGCACATAAAACTTGTGAAATACACGCCGCACTAAGTTGCTATCACTTTTCTGTGAATTTGATGGCAAATACTCGTTATTGCCTTGAAATTTTACTCAATAATAATTACTTTTCAAATGCTATTTGGTATGCTTTAAGAAAATTTTTTGTTTAACACCGAAGATTATCAAAACGCGTTGCAAACAATTTGACTCAGCTCTAGTGAATTTTCCCAAAGTACTAAAATTTTATTGAATTGAACAGGGAAGAAAAAGGGCGATTCTCATTTTATAGACAGTAAAATTTACTTGTTATTTTAGCGCGCGGAAAAGAGATCACAAGTAAGAACATTAAATTAAAAATTAGTTTACTCTTTCACACGCCTATAAAGCCGGCTGTAGCAGTTGTGACACATGTCAAAATGTGTCAGTGTTCAGAGTTTCAAATTATTTTTATAGTAGTTTTGACAGCAATAAATCGTTATCCCATATTTCGGTTACCTTTTACGACCGTTTTGAATTAACAGGAAACTTATGCCTAATCAGCAATGAGCAGTAGCTTTGTTCGGGTATAAAGCTTGCAAAAAATGTAAGTACATATATGAGAATGCCGTAAAACTCTCCCGAAATGACAAAATAAAGCAGTTTCAACCTAACAGGAAGCAGTAAACACTGGCAGCCAAAATAGCTTAAAGTTTTTGTTCTTGCTTTCAGTTGTCTCGATCAGCTGTTGTTCAATTACAAGTTTTGCTGAATGGAAATCCCACGGCAAAAACTTGTAGCTATCTCTGCCAATGTCAAAATGAGCTCTCCCGCTACAAGAGTTTTTGGTTTTTTTTAAGCACAGTTTACAGTGGTGACGGTCAAAGCTTTATTCAACACGGAGAGATTAATATTTCTTCCAATACGTATCATCTGTTAATTTTCACAAGATAAAAAATGAAATTTACAACTGAAGCCTGTACCTGGCATAAGCATCACTCAACTGTCAAAGTAAAGCAACTAAGTGATTCGTTGCGTACTGTGAACTCACCATTACAAATTAGTTAAAGTGATGCCAAGTTCGCACCCAAAAAGAAAGAGAAAAAATAAAAAATATTCTTCTCTCTTTTTGTCATCAGTTCCTCTTTGGTGTTATTCGCTCATCACTAGTTGCTTCTTCTTACTTCACAACTAACGCCTATTCCCATTCCATTGTCGCTAAAGCTGCAAACAGCCATCGACGTGTCTGACGGACGGTGACGGTTGACGTACGTGAGCAAATTCGCGATTTTTTATGAACGTTGGCTTACGTAGAAACATTCAATGCAGTGTTACCATTCCTCAGTTTGCTCACCCAAACATCTACTTTTGTATTTGTAATTTTTCATTTTGTAAAATGTCGAAAATAATATTAAATAACTACATATAGTATATTTATTTATAAACTTTACCATAAGTCAAAATTTTTAAGATATTTCGACAATATTTAAAACTTTTTTGGATATTTTTGTAAAATAATTGCAAACGGCACAAACTCAACATGCAAATAGTTGAATAGGCAACACTGTGTGGCGAAGAGAGATCAGCTGACACGTTTCTTACGTAAAAATCAGAAATTTTTTGGGTTTTGACGTAGCGACGTGCGTAAAACGTACGTCACGAACGTCGGTGAAAAATCGCTTACATGCAATTCTCATAAGGTAGATCGTGTCAGCTGACACGTCGTCCGTTTTTCCGTCGGTGGCTGTTTGCAGCTTAAATCTGTCGTCTGCCGTAAAAAGTTGAAATTGGTGTAATAAATTGGAAGAGGAAGCATACCAAGTAGCTGCAATAAGGTTGGTATTAAAAATGGGTAATTCTTTACCCGTAGGTAACTGATAATACACCTCCAAAAAGAGAGGTATCAAAAGACGCGCTTTGACCTCTGGAACAATAATCCGAAGGGGAGAAAAGCAATATTTGGTAATACTTTACGGTTTACGTCAAGTGTTAATACACGTCCAAAAATCTTGAGAGAGGTATCAAAAGACGCGTCTTGACCTCCGTAACAATAACCCGAAGGGGGAAAAGCAATATTTTGTTTCTGTGAAAAGTTATTAGTGAAAAACCGAAAATTGACCCGGGTTAGATCCCAAATTCGGGGCCCGATCCACGTTTTTTATGTGCAGAACACCTTTCCGCGTAGGCGGCCTTCGGCCGCGCTTCAAAAAATAACCCTGGGCTACGCCATTCCAACTCCAGGTGGTTGACCTGAACGGTGGCAACATGCCACCGTTCCGACTCTATGGGTCATTTTTTTCTCACAGGGTAATGTGATTACAACAACCACATGAAAATGACAGAAAAATTGTGAACTTTAACTGCAAATATCTCGCAAAATTCTAAAAATATCGGATTTCCCCCTCCAGATTATTGTTACGGAGGTGAAGACGCGTCTATTGATACCTCTACCTATATTTTTGGACGTGTATTAACACTTGACGTAAACCGTAAAGTATTACCCAATATTTTTTTCAGTGAAAAGTTATTAGTGAAAAGCCGAAAATTGACCCGGGTCAGATCCCCAATTCGTGGCGTGGGTAATCGTTGCGGTGGACTACCGAGCGCTAATATTTACACAAGAATGTCGGGAGGGGTCTCAAAAGACGCGTCTCGGTCCCAGGATCACGAATATAACTCCGCTCAACCAATATTTTTAGTAGTTTGCGAGATATTTGCAGTTAAAGTTTATAATTTTCTGTCATTTTCATGTGGTTGTTGTAATCACATTACCCTGTGAGAAAAAGAGTGGCACGCGGAAGGACATCACCGTGGCGGTAGCCACGGCTATGGCAACCACCCGGACTTGGAATGGCGTAGCCCAGGGTTATTTTTTGAAGAGCGGCCGAAGGCCGCCTATGCGGAAAGGTTTTCTGCACATAAAAAACATGGATCGGGTCCCTAAACCCGGGTCATTTTTCGGTTTTTCGCAAATATTTTCCAAAATAATTAAAATATTGGTTGAGCGGAGTTATATTCATGCTCCTGGGACCGAGACGCGTCTTTTGAGACCCCTCCCGACATTCTTGTGTAAATATTAGCGCTCGGTAGTCCACCGCAACGATTACCGTGGCGTGATCTATGGTATTTATGTGCAGAACACCTTTACGCATTGGCGGCCTTGGGCCGCGCTTTAAAAAAAACCCTGGGCTACGCCATTCCAACTCCGGGGGGTTGCCATAGCCGTGGCTACCGCCACGGTGATGTCCTTCCGCGTGCCACTCTTTTCTCACAGGGTAATGTGATTACAACAACCACATGAAAATGACAGAAAATTCTGGGCCCTCACTCTGTAGTTCTATTCGAAAGGCTGTTCTACTCGAAAGCAAAAATCGATTCTAAAACACATCGGCACTCGGTAGTTCGTTAGAATTCACTTTAGAAAATATTCGATAAGGGTGAGCAACACTGTTTCACAAATGTCAAACTCAAAGAAAAATACGAAAAGAAAACAGAAGCAAAACAAACCAAATTGAAAACATTGCGATTTAAGAAGTTTAAATTTACAAAATAAAAGGTAAATAGAATATATGTGAAATGGATTTGGTAGCGCTATGGTTGGATGATGGTGCGTTATTAGGGATAATTCCAATATACTCAATATCAATGACAAATGGTAAATATATTGACTAATTTGTAGACCGACTATGCCTAATTTATTTCGAATTATTAATTTACAGCTTTGTACAAAACTTTAGGTTGAATAAGGACGCATTTCAGTATGTACTAAATGCAATTATCCCCGAGCTAAGTATTCCTCAAAAATCAACAGCGATTCCCCCAATTATTAAGCTCGCCGCTGCACTTAAATACTGCACCATAATCTCAAACTGTCGAGGTTTCGTATTTGGTTGCTTAAATCTCTCTGCCCTGTAAACGATTTTTTGATGAGAAAAAGAGAAATATTTGATTTTATTCATAGGAAGTTACATTTTTGTTGATTTTCGTTTGCTAAATTATTGTAGAATAGAATTTTCTAACATTCGACTACTTTGACATTTGTTTTCGAGACAGAGAGTGCCAAATTTTCTACAAACGAAAGGGGAAAAATCAAATCCGAAGGGAACAAAATGGAACTCGAACAACGAATGTATTCTAATCGAAAATTCTTTACAGAGTACGAATCGGTCGAAAGCGAACGAAATTTCTTTAGAATAGAACTACAGAGTAAGGGCCCTGAACTTTATCTCTTCACAAAAACAAAAAAATGAAATTTCGAGTTCGCGGAATTGATAAGCGTCCCGGGGACGATCAAATTGTTTGGCAGAATTTTTGTGTTCGTGATGCCGAAGACGGTCCTCGTGTCACACGTACTTGTTGTCGGCTCTGTTTGATGAAAATCAAAAATTTTTGATTTTTCTGCGTTGACGCTCGTTTTGTTGAGCGTGCCGCGTTTGTTTGACAAACTGTAGTGTGTTAGTTTAGAGTTGATATTCAAAATGAACACTTGCGCGGACGAAAAAGAATTTATATTAAAATTTATTGAAGTTTATCAATGCTTACCAACTTTATGGAATGTAAAGCTGGAAGAATATTGTTCATCCATATTTTTTTTACCCTTCTTTTTTAATAAAGCTGCAGTTGCAAGTAAAAAAAATCGTCATCCGATGAAGACATATTTACGTCCGATCACTACGAACTCTCAACGCAAATGGCGTTTGACGGTTTCTGTTTGAACGTGTGCGGGCAAGCGACAAGCACACGACACGCATACACATAAACAGTTCTGCCAAACAATTTGATCGTCCCCGGGACGCTATACCGGGGTCAAAACGCGTCTTTTGACCCCTATCATATTTTTAGCTAATTTATTAGTAGTTGAGTGCCAAAGGAAACCAATACCCAAAAAAATTGAGAGCTTTAACTGTAAAATCTCGCAAAATTCCAAAAATATCGGATTTCCCCCCCCTCCGTCTATTATTATTATTATCGATGGAAATTTTTCCTTAAATTTGTAGAGAAAGAATGATAGAAGCCGAACAAGTTCTCCTAGTACTAGTAATTTGCTTCAATGTAGTATAATACGGTTCCATGAAATGTGATTTTTTAGCGCTCGGTACCCCATTTATAGAAACGTTGAAACGCAATTTAAATTTTGTTTTGCAGCAAGAGGAGCGCTCAAGCCCTGTCAGTCCAAAATGTCAAAAATTAGTTAAAGTGATGCCAAGTTCGCCCCCAAAAGAAAGAGAAAAAATATATTTCTGTTTCTTTTTGTCATCAGTTCCTCCTCTTGGGTGTTATTCCCTCATCACTCATCACTAGTTGCTTCTTCTTACTTCACGCCTATTCACGTTGCCATTGCCGCTCTGTCGTCTGTCGTTTGTCGTAAAAAGTAATGAAGTTTTTTGTTTTTTTTTACTAATTGAATCTGTCTGTGATAACAGCATTGTGGTAATTTCCAAAATCCTACGTTTGTTGTGGACTAAATATAAATTTTAAAAATGTTGGTATCGGTTCGACATTTACTTGCGCAAAAACGTTTGATATTAGCAAGCAGCTCACCACGCCGGCAAGAACTAATTAAATCCATGGTAAGTGATTCTTTGTGGACTTTGCCGGCTCGTGAATTTCTTTTATTTTGTTAAATATTTGTTTTATTAGGGACTCAATATTGAACTCTGCCCATCAAATTTCGAAGAAAATTTGGATTATCATGATTTCAAAGAATTTTCCCAATTTGTAGAAGCCACAGCAGCTGGCAAAGCTGAGGAAGTCTACAACCGACTACATGCTGATGATCCTAAAGCAGATTTGTTAGTAATTGGTGCCGATACAATGGTTACATTGGGTGATGAAGTGTATGGTAAACCGAAAGATGCTACAGATGCGGTGCGGATGCTGACAAAGTAAGTAGTGGAGATTGTGATATGTATGCCAATGCATTTTTTGTGGCTTAATGGACCTCTGAACGTTTGTTATGGACGTCTTTCTGGAATATTTGGCTACATTTGAGTACCTCTATTTAGGATGCCTTCCCGCAAATAGGTTGCTGCGTCTTAGCTAAATGATAGTGCTTTACCCTGCTAAGAGTCCGGTCAGCTTAGTCACTAGTTCGACTGTCGTATGAATACTTTCGATAAGTCAAAAGTCATCAGGGTCCCTCACGACGTTTATTCCTAATTTGTGGTGGGAAGGTATAAAGTAGTCAGTATGGCCAACAAAAGCAACGCCTGGCTGATACTTAAGCATGTTGCTTCTTAAACACTCTTTTAAAAATAGCGTTCGTTGCAACTAATTCCTATAAAGTTGTTGTTATTGTTGTTGTTGTTCTGTTAACTACAAAACCACTCTCAGAAGGTTTTCGGTTCTTTTCAAATACGATGTCTATCTATTTTACCAACTTTTTCTACTTTCAGTCTCTCTGAACGTTTGTTATGGACGTCTTTCTGAAATATTTGGCTACATTTGAGTACCTCTATTTAGGATGCCTTCCCGCAAATAGGTTGCTGCGTCTTAGCTAAATGATAGTGCTTTACCCTGCTAAGAGTCCGGTCAGCTTAGTCACTAGTTCGACTGTCGTATGAATACTTTCGATAAGTCAAAAGTCATCAGGGTCCCTCACGACGTTTATTCCTAATTTGTGGTGGGAAGGTATAAAGTAGTCAGTATGGCCAACAAAAGCAACGCCTGGCTGATACTTAAGCATGTTGCTTCTTAAACACTCTTTTAAAAATAGCGTTCGTTGCAACTAATTCCTATAAAGTTGTTGTTATTGTTGTTGTTGTTCTGTTAACTACAAAACCACTCTCAGAAGGTTTTTGGTTCTTTTCAAATACGATGTCTATCTATTTTACCAACTTTCTTCGAATTTTTCTACTTTCAGTCTCTCTGGCAAATGCAATCGTACGCATACCGGTATCGTTATACGACACAGCAAAGGTATACGGCAATTTACCGAAACTACTGATGTCTATTTTGGCGAACTGACTAAAGAGCAAATACAGGACTATGTGGATAGCGGAGAGCCACTGTAAGATTACCTTTTAATGTATGGTATTATTATCTTCTCTTAAATACCACTTTTTGGTGACATTGCAGTGACAAAGCTGGCGCATATGGTATACAAGGAATTGGTGGCTCCTTGATTTCGAAAATTGATGGAGATTATTATTGTGTGATGGGCTTGCCATTACATCGTTTATGTAAAGAATTGTGCATGTTGTTGGAAGAACTGGATGATGCTGAGACAGGCTGTGCCGTTGAAAAGAAAGCAAGAAAAGAATAAAATGAATACATGCTTTCATGTACTATTTAAATTTTACACACATAACCAAAACAACTGCAATTAATGCAAGACAACTATATGAGGCTTTATAGTTAATCATATGTATTGATATTTTAATAGTTACATAACTATAATAATTTCATAAATACTCTAAGTAGTATGCTCTGAAATGTGGTACTTTTTCTGAAGGAAGTTTGCAATCGCTATTATTACTATTTTTAATAAATGTAATGAAATGTATTAATTAAGTCGTGTACATAGGTCTATACGATTTTACGATTTCTAAAACTTTGTCATTGAATTAGTTTTATTTTTTAATTTGTTACTTCCAAAGAATTTTTTTTTGTTTCATGTGTTCCATTTTATGTACCAGTTTAAAAATCGTTTTTAAATTGAGCAAATTTCGTATGAAAATGTTTATTATGCATGAGCGTAATCATGAATTCTTTTAAATAAAAGAGAAATTAATTTGACCCAAATATGTAAGCCTAAATCTTGTTTTAAGAATTGCTTAGAAAGGCTAGTGTTGTTGTTAAACTTTTAAGAAGTCAGCTTTGATTTCGTGTTATTTTATCAAAGCTTTCCCCTCCCCTCGACGTCAATCAGCAACTCGCAGCGCTCGAGGTGTGAATTAAATATTAAAATAATATGAGTAATAAATAAATACCGTAAGCAAATTACACCCACAACTACACTCATATCCAGTACCCGCCTCAACGCTTCTTTTGCCGTACGTAAAATACAAATTAAATATTTCAGTCTGATTGCCTGCTTGAAATGATCACAAAACAAGTTCACTTAATATGAAACTGAATTATGGAAATAATTTGTTAATCATTTTAAAATTGAGATAAGGCAAATATTTAGGTATCTCTGAGATTGTATTGACTGCTGACAACAACTCAAGCAAGCAAGCCGTTAGCGATACTACAAACAGTTGCGATCTAAAATCGAAGCAGTGAAGAGCACACGCTGAACGGAACCAGCACGACATTCTCACGATCACCGGATATTTAAGTGCACGAAGAGCAGAGCTGTTTAACTACACGTCAAGCCCACTTCACAATGGCACAAAACCCACAACAACTGTGGGGTGGACGCTTCGGTGATGCCGAGGGTAAAACAAGCGAATGTTTGGTCAAATTGAATTGCAGTCTACCACTTGACTCACGCTTCTACGCAGAGGATATTGAAGGTAGCATCGCATATGCTGAGGCGCTGGCACGTGCCGATTTAATCACGACCAAAGAGTCATCCGAAATTGGTGCCGCTTTGGAAGTGGTGCGTGGTGAGTGGCAACATGGCACAATAAAATTCCTACCCAGTGATGAAGATGTGCATACCGTGAATGAACGGCGTCTCATCGAACTGATCGGTGATGTTGGCAAGCGTTTGCATACGGGTCGTAGTCGTAATGATCAAGTGGTGACTGATATGAAATTATGGTTACGTCGTGGTATACGTGAGACTGTTGCCGGTTTGCGTGCTGTGATTGAGGCTGCCGTCATGCAAGCAAGTCAAAATTTGGGTGTGCTCATGCCGGGCTATACACATTTACAACGCGCTCAACCTGTACAATTCTCACATTGGATGTTATCGCATGCATTCGCGCTACAAGCAGATTGTCAACGTTTATTGGAATTGAAAGAGCGTGCTAATGTATTACCTTTAGGTAGTGGTGCTTTAGCTGGTAACCCCTTGGGTGTTGATCGCAAATGGCTGGCGAAACGTTTGGGATTCGCCGGTGTGACGGCGAATAGCATGCATGCAGTGGGTGATCGAGATTTTATGGGTAAGTGGAAGGAAGTGGGGGGAGAAAGAGATTGCGGGAGTATGGAAGTTAAATAAATTGTGGGAGAGGGCAGAAGCTACACAAGTTGACAAACGAGACTTCATTTCTTTAATCTGTTTTGAAAAGTGTTTGGCCAGACTGCATTGAAGATGTTGCTGTTATCAGTTGCTTTGGACGCGCATAACTCTAGATAAGGGGGTTAATTTATTTCAAACAATAGCTGCAGAGATAAACTTTAGAGTGGAATTCATTTTTTTCAAAAAAACAAACAAAAGCGCTTGAATATTTGGATTAAATTGAAAATTAATTATTATTGGCGAGACGATACCAATTCGACACACTGATATTAGGGCCCGAATACCACAACTATTAGTTTTCATGTCCCCAAAAGAACAACACTGCTAACATCGTATGGGACTATCTTTGGTCTTACTATAACAGCCTTGAACAGTTCTAAAGAAGAATTGGGACTAATCGGATGACTTGGGATTTCCTATAGTACCTAGCCCATATTAGAGACGAAATAGGTGGATAAGAAAAAGTGGACTGCGCAGATGGGGCAGGAGTTGAATGTCCATGTCCACCGCCACCAGGAGGCTAAAATGCTCCACGTTCGTGAGCATGCGGAACTTAAGTAGGCAGTTCCTTCTGAACTGTCAGACCTAGTCATCCAAATCGACAACTATTGGATGAAACTCCGCCCCCCAGAGACATAAGGAAACATCTCCGAAAGCATTATGATGAGATCCGGCATCACATCTAATTGCCGTTTGATCTGCGGGACCACAGGCGGGCCCTAAACGAGCTCAGCACCAGGTCGATGGACAGATCCCTCAGATCTCGGCTTGTGAACTCCGTTATTGACACTCAACCACCTGTTCTTGCTGAGAAAGAAGAAGTTTTTTTCACTTTAAGAATAGCAAAGATGAGTTAACTCGCTTCACACGAGATCAACTGTCAATCTTATCAATTCGATATCGAATTGGGTTCTTAATAACATTTCTAAATTTTGTTTTTAATTTCATGCTCTTTATCCCCCTTTTATAGTCGACTTCATTTATTGCTGCTCACTGGCTAGTCTACATCTCTCACGTCTCGCTGAGGACTTAATAATCTATGCGACCAAAGAGTTTGATTTCATTAGAGTCGCTGATGCTTTCTCAACTGGCAGCAGTTTGATGCCACAGAAACGTAATGCCGATAGTTTGGAGTTGGTGCGTGGCATATCGGGAAGCATTTGTGCTTCATTGAGTGGTAAGTTAAACAAACTGCAGAAGCTTAAACTCAAGGACCCACGGGTAACTTAAAACACATTTCTTACTTACATTTTTCTACCCGCTGCAGGCATCATGATGACCATCAAAGGTACACCATCCACCTATAATAAAGATCTACAATTCGATAAACAATTTGGCTTTGACGCTTTCGATCGGCTACAAGATGCTTTAACTGTAGTCGAAGGTGTCATCAAAACCATGCAATTGAATACAGAAAGCATGGAAGCGGCGCTGAGTCCAGATATGTTAGCCACCGATTGGGTAAGTTCTTGTCACTTTCGTGACCGAGCGCGTGGTAGTGGAATAACTTTTAACTTCTTACTACACTTGCAGGCCTACTATTTGGTGCGTAAGGGTGTGCCATTCCGTCAGGCGCACCACTACATTGGCGAAGTGGTCGCTCATGCTGAAAAGTTGGGACGCGATCTTAATGAAATTCCATTGGAGGATTTACAAAAGATTTGCAAACATTTCGATGTAGATATCGTTCAAGTGGTGGACTATGCAACCAATGTGGAAAAGTATGATGTGCCAGGCGGTACAGCAACAAAGTCGATAAAAGAACAATTGAAAATTTTGAAAGCATATTTAGAAGAACTGAAGAATTTGTAATGCATATAAAAACTTGTTTAAAAATGAAATTAAACTATAAAGCTGATTTTTGAATTTCCTTCTTTAACTATGTAAGTACCTGGGTGACCGAGACTTGCTCGGTATTTTTCCAATTAACCGCATAATCTTACTTACCAAGAGCATAAATTTCCAAAATAGATTTCCAAAATATCGAACACTAACCACAAAAAGTCACTTAACATACTTTGGCGACACCTGTTGTGTATTAAATATTCTGGTTGGCCCCCAGCCAAGTAGAAACTCTTAGAAGAAAGCATACTATCCATCTACCAAATTTCATCGAAATCGGCTTAGCCGTTCCCGAGATAGTGGTCGATATCTGAAGGAATAAATAAAATGCGTTCAGGTGGCAACCCTAGGTGGCAATACTACTCGAAAATATTTTCGTTGGTATACGCCCTAAAATACCTTTCATTTGATACCCACAATTATATACATATGTATATTGCTTAATATTTAAAAGAAAATCGGAGAGGTGGCAACCCTCCCTAGCCGTTCCCGAGATAGTGGTCGATATCTGAAGGAATAAATAAAATGCGTTCAGGTGGCAACCCTAGGTGACAATCCTGCTTGAAAATATTTTCGTTGGTATACGCCCTAAAATACCTTTCATTTGATACCCATATAACTATTGCTTAATATCTAAAAAAAATTGATATAGGTGGAAACCCTGTGAACCACCCCAAGTGGCAACACCAAAGTAGAAAATCTTAGAACAAAGCATAGTACCTATGTACCAAATTTCATTAAAATTGGTGAAGTCGTTCGTGAGATAGTAGTGGATATACAAATATACAAGAATAACTCGTTTAAAGTTATAAGATATGGAGTTGGGTGCAGAAGACCCTGTAAGCAGTAAAGTTTCTGATTGTCATTCCGGTTGTTGTAAAAGAACGTTCGAGCTATCTCTAAGGAGAAAAAGACATAAACAAGCGCAACATAAAGAAAAAAATAATACGTACACTAACATGACATAACATAACGCAATATAATATAACATATTTAATACACCATATTATAACATAGCATAAAATAACAGTACATAATAAAAATAGAGCATGCTGAAAAAATACCAATACGGATTGTTACCTAACATAACATAGCATAATGTAACATAACATAACCTACCATTACATTTCATACCATAACACAATATAACACAACATAACATAAAATAACATAACATAATATACATAACACAACATAACATAACATAATACAACATAACGTAACATAACAGACATAACATAACATAATATAACATAACATAACATAACATAACATAACATAATATAACATAACATAACATAACATAACATAACATAACATAATATAACAAAAAGAACACAGCATAAAATAACATAACATAACATAAAGAACGCAACATAACATAACACAGCATAGCATAACCTAACAAAACATACCATAAAATAATACAACACAAAACAACGTAACAGCATAATATAACATTACTTAACATTAAGCAATATATTTTAAAATAGAAAAAACTACCATAAGATACTTTAAAATAAGAAATCAAAAAAAAAAACATACCATAACATAATATAACACAACACAGTCTAAGATAACTTAACACCAAGCAATATATAATAGTATTCCATAAGATAACGTAAAATAAGAAAGAAAAAAGAAGCATACCATAACAAAACATAACATAATATAACCCAACATAACATAGCACAGCATAACATAACATAACTTAACATCAAGCAATATAAAAAAGAAAAGTATACCATAAGATAACGTAAAATAAGGAAACATAACATAGTAAAACACAAACTAACGTAACAAACAATTACTGAAATATGTGGGATAAAGAAACTAGACGCCATATTACATAGAATATACATAATAAAACATAGCATGATACGACATAACATAAGAGTAATATTTCAAAGAAAATTATTACAAACCATTAACTGTCTCTTGACATTTGAGCAAAACTTTATTTGGTTTAATTTCTAATACAGTTACTTCCACTTGCATGATAACATTCATATTTGCTACAGCTACTAAGAGAAATGAATTCTAGTTTATTCACAATACACTTATTGTATATAACTATCTTAGAGTGAGAATTTTTTAAGTCCATGAGAACATAGTTTACAGCAGTTTAAGAGAATACTTAGCAAGTCTCGCTTAATCAAGAATAAGAACGACGAAAATAATGCCATTCTTATGCAAGTGGTACGATGTTAATGGAAGTGTGTCTATGATCGTTTTTTTTCCATGTTTTGTGAAATTTTTCATAAAGAATGCACTTAACAACTTTTCACTCTAAGCTAGCGATATGTGAATGTATTTTGATTGTATGCAATTTAAGGAGCAATTATTTCAAACTTTGATTTGGGTTATAAAACTTTAAAATTTAAAGCGCAATTATTTCAAACTTTGATTTGGGTTATAAAACTTTTTAAGACACACAATTATTTAGTTAAAAATTGAAATTAAAAATAGATTTCCATTTAGGCACTTTTGTATTACTTGTCTTACTAGATAAATTGGCATTGCTGCGCACTTCTTCGTTTTTTGGTTTTTGTTTTTTTTTTGGATATTTTATTGACATTAATTCACACTGGGACTACTTGGCGTATACGTAATTGGATCCTGTTCGGCATAACGTTCCGCACGCTCTAACTGTGTATAACCGTTGATTGGTGAATTGATTGGTGCTGCCACTTTGCCACCCGAAATTAATACACCCAAACTTTGTTGTAGTTGCCAACGGCGTGCTTCGCGTATGGACTTATTCCGACGCAGAGTTTTAGCCAACATGAAGGCGCATAGAACGCCGAGAATCTGTTGAAAGGGGAAAAGGAAAAATTTGGTTAAGTTATAAGGAAATTGTAACACAAGAATGTAGAGAATAAAGAAGCAATCGTTTTTAGGATTTTTGTTTGTCGGTTTGTATGTTTGTTCGCGCATCACTTAAAAACCGCTGCATGGAATTGAATGGCTTCTTCGCGGATAAATTGCTGGAGGTCTATATTAAAATATAGCACACATTTTACATTCATTGAGGAAGATGCCCGACTGTTACGGGATCAATTGATATGACCAGTGGAAGCTTCTAGATCAAGCCAACCCCCCCTTTTGTAAGGAAGAAGAATTTTGGTACCTCCTACCATTGCAAAAAAATCCAAAATTTCTCCCACATTTACCTGCACAAATGCCACAGTGGTGGCTCCCATAGCAATCAACATTGTGCTCTGCGAAATGATAAAGTTCATGCGTGGCAAGCAACCGCTGTCATAGAGTGTGCCGCACGAGTCCGTGCCATCCATCGCGTATTCTTCACAGCAAGATGGTGGTAATGAAATTTTTTCCTCATTAGTCAAGTTACGAAGTTTCCAGTCACCGGGGCCTTCGATGCCGCAGCAGCCAAGCTGTAGACGTAGAAAAGGATTAAAAATTATTATTTTAGATGAAAAAAAAAAACAAATTTAAGCAAAGGTTTAACTTACATTGGCCTGCATAAAGTCCACACCAGCCTGCACATAATCGTTATCATCGTATGTCATTATCGAGTCATTCATTGTGCGAATCAACATGCTGGTCACTTGAGTTTGCATTATGAAAGCAGCAATTGCAGCGGCAACTTCCAATAAGAAGACCAAAAACAAGCTAACTCCGTACTGTTTTAAGGGATAAGAAATAGATTGTAGTCAATATAAAAAATATAAAAAGGTAGGTATGTGAAAAGTTAGCGAGCTGGTGTGAGCGTAGGTGGGTTTGCCTTGCTGAAGTTGCTTCTGTCTCAACGGGTCTGCGGGGTGGGATTTTTATTATTTATTTCAACTCACCACATTGATTAGCATAACACTCTCTTTAACCGCTCCATAAGCACCCAAAGTTGCTACAAATAATAAAATAAAACCAATTGCCACAAGTAACGTTGGCGGTGAGTCAAAGTGACCATCGATAAATTGATGGAAATCAAAAAAGATTGCTTGAATTGTGGAGCCGACCATAATGAGCAGCATTGCAGTAAGCTGTAAGGAGAGAAAGCAAATAAAAATGTATATACATATCTACATATATCGAGGTAAATTATTATCTGCATTGGAGAGCAATAAGCTTACAGAATGGTCCCTATTTCCCTTTCAGAATTTTTTTGGGCCATCGTGGCATTGTTTTAACCCTCCGCTGAGTGAGAAGGTCCATAGGAACCTTTTTGCCTTTTCAAACTGAAATTACTCCTACTTCGGCCACTACAACCCCCCAAAGTTACTCTGTATTCCAAAAGTATTTTGTTACGCATCAAATCAAGTCGATCGGATCATTACTTTAGGAGTTATAGAGGTTTTAGTTAGAATAGTACGCGGACGTGTGAACAGGTCCGTATGGACCTTGTACTGAATTTCACTAATAAATGCATGTAAAAAAAATTAAAAAAATTAAAAAATTATTTTTGTATGTAGAATTTAGTTATAAACAATAAAAACAAAAAAATCAAAACAAAAATTTTTTATGTGTATGAAAAAAACATGATTTACAAAAAAAGGTCAAACGGAAGTGAAGTTCAGAACTGTCACTCATCGGAGGGTTAAAGACCGGTCTTGGACTTCTTCAGTGTCATTTCAGTATTGTTTTAGTGACTATGCTGTCATCCTTTTCGTATTGTTTGGGGGTCATTCTCTTGAAGAGTCTCAGAATGAGTGCTAAAACAGTTCTGGAATGGTCTTAAAAAAATCCCAAAACTACGCCGAAATTATCCCGACAAGAACCGAGTAGTGACGCTTAAAGCTCTATTTTGTCCAGCAAAGGTCCCGAACTTGAAACAAATCCGCTGAGTTTAAAATAAACATAATTTCATGTCTGTCCTAGTCAACTTAAAATAAATTGTATGTCTAAGACGCAGTTTCAATTTTAAAAGTTAAAGTTAGGAAAATAAAATTTTACCATTTTAAAATCACGGTTTGTGTCTATGGTTGTGCCTGTGACATTGCTTACTCCAAACTTGAGTTTGGCTTTTTTCGCTTATTTGTCACAGCTATGCTATGGTTTGTGAATGAAATAGTTAACATAGGGTGACCTTGCAATTTACAATTTTTTTTCATAAACAGACCCTGTTGCATGATATTATTGACCAACATTTTAAATTTCTATTTAAGTTTAGTAAGGATTTTAATTAAAACGAGTATTAAGCAAAAACTATGACTATCGGCCTATCCCATTTTACTTTGCACATTATAGAGTATTAGGATGGAATCTGTATAGGTTTTAGAGCCGAGGCCTAGTTATGCAAATCAATAGAATGGTCAGCAAAAAAAAAAAAATTAAGAAAATTAAGAAAGCGTGTTATTATTTTGCTATTAATATTCTAATTGCAGCTATTCAAAAATGCTACGTAGGTGCTGCGGTCGCTCACATTTATATACCTATACATACTAGGTATTTCGGAATTAAAGCTCGTATGTTTGTATGTACATAGGTAAGTTAACTACAAGGTGCTCTACAAATTGCTATCAGAAAGTCAACAAGCCTACATGATAATTGTATGCATATATGTATATGTGTGCTTTAAAGAGTATGAGTATGCACCCGGTAGGGAAATATTTTTCCCTACAGTGCTCACAATTTCGCGTTCGAAGTTTTAGGTAATTGATGTTTTTGTGATTGTAATTGTAATTAGATTTGAACTGTTATCAATAATTGAATGCTCGCAGTGGGACGAGATATTGTTAACACATTGAGTGCCACCAAACAAGCAAAAATATATGGTCACAGTGACCACTTAGCAGCTAAAACACAATTTTTTGCAGAAAAGGGGTTTCTAAGATTCAGGTAAGATATCTAAAAAGATATAGGTGAAAAATGTATTTCATTCTTTGCAGCATATTTTGCGTGATGCAAGTACAAATATTTAGACAAACTAACAAAAGCTCTAAAATATATTGCTTTCGCGCGTAGTTCATGCCTAAGTCGATTTAAAGACTATGTAAATACAAAATGTAGAAATGTGTAGCTCGGAACTATGGAAAATGTTTGAATTTCTACTTTCTAGGACATTGCTGGTTACAGCTCACTAGTTGCTTACGATGTTTAATGCACTAAAAGCGCACCGCTTTTTTGCCTGCAGGGCACATTTATATACCTATAATTGCAAAACGTTTATCAATAATATCATGTGTGAGTCATTTTTCATGTACCATTGAATGTATAAAAAAGTTTAGAAAAATTGAATCAATAATTTCATACAAATTTGAAAATTCTAATTAAGTAGCTATTTATTGATTTCTTGAAGTTAGAATATTATATGAACCATGATCCAACCATATCAGGTCGTAGCAGCTCTACAAACATACAAACACACAAAAATTTTCCATGTATTTTGTTTTTGTAATTTGTGGGTTTATAGTCAAAATCGTACTGAAAAATATTTTGATTGTCAAAATTCGAGAAAAAAATAAAACAAAAATCAGCTGGCCTATCGACACGACCTGTATTATTGGATCATGATATGAACTGTTCCAAACAAAATACTGATCTATCAAAAAATTACACCAATATTTTATGAAAGAATTTCTTTGAGAAAAGTTCAAAATATTGTAAGTGAAACATAAGTCGAATTTAGCTATTATACTAAAAAAAAAAAAATAAGTGAGCAGTTATAGGCTAAAATTCGTTTATTGCAACAATCGATTGTATGCGTTGTATTTTTCCGATCTTTTTGGTTCCAACAAATGATTAATGTTTTACAAAATGGCGGCACTATACAAAATTTAAACGAGCTATCTCTAAAATTGGGGTACTAGTTTTGCGTTGAAACAGCCAGACGGACGAACGGATAAATAAACTCAGCTTTCGCCATACTTATTGGTGGGTCTATCTCTTCTTCTTCTCATCGGATTAAAGTTATTATACTATTTGATGTTTTTGAAAGGTCAATTTTTTTTTAATTTTTGTTTGTTAATTTTAAAAAACATTTTTTTTTTCTTAATTTTTTGTAATTTTTTTTGTTACAAGTTTTAAAAATTTTTAAGAAAAAAATTGCTAAATTATAAAAAAGATACTATAATAATATGGTAATTCTCTAAATAATAAAATTTTTCTGTTTTTATGCATTTAATTTTTTGTTAGGACCTTCTTTTTAAATATAATTTTTTATATTTAAATATTTTATTTTTTTTATATTTTTTGTTTGTTTATTTACTTACCGCAAACATTAAGCTCACTATGATTAGCATAAATTTTGCACAACGCATGCTCGAATTTAATTGATCGCGCGCCATTTTGAAATTTCTTAATTATCACATTAATTCAGAAAGAAAAAGTGCTCCTTACTTTCACACTTAGGACAGCTGACGTGTCTAAACAAATTTTAGCGGCGCACTGCAAAAGGGAGAGGAAACGCAAACTTAAATTTAATTATATACATAAATTTTCTACGTTAACACTAAAGTGGGTATGAGAATTTCGCAAAATTTTCGTTTTTTACACTCAAGCTTTTATTTCTGTTTTTCTTATTTTTTTTTTGTATGTTTTCTTCACTGCTTCGTATTTATTATAATTTGAATAGTCGTTGCCAAAGCAATTGCTTTTGTTGTGGTCATTACCGTTGCTCTGCTTATTACAGTTTTAATGCATACAATTTTTTGCGTTTTGTTGTTTTCTTGTCCACCACACCGTTTCAAAGTCGCTACAATACTGAGTTGGAAAAGCTTAATGAGTAGAGCAAGCCATAGCTTTGGCTAAATGTAATACTTACATATGTATGTATATATCTATGTATGTATGTATGTATATAAAAACAAATGTGTTCCAAAGGTATATAGTATGTATGTATGTACATATGTATAACTACTACTCACACTTCATATATAGCGCAATGCTTTCCTCAGGCGCTACCTAGACCGCCCCTCGCTTTTCAAAAATCTATTTGCTTACCTTTCGATTTCGCTTTTACCTTAGCACAATTGTTTTTGTGTGTATGTATGTATGTGTGCATAATTATTGCTAAGTTCTTTAATTTTTGCTGTGTTTGTTAAAATTGTTTTTATTGTTCTTTTGAGTACACACATACATACATACATACATTTATGTATTTAACACCTTATCAGTTTTGTTTCAATTTGTGATAAGAAATTTTTTACTCAGCATTCGCTTGCAAAAACCTGCTAGAAACTTTCCCAAACGTGAGTTGGTGTGTGGGTTGAATATTGAGACTGTGCAGCGTGTGGGGGTGGTAGAAGTTTGCTGGCTTGTGCTAGTCACTCGTGTTGATAAGATTTCACAATTATTGCTCTAAAAGAGTATATATTTCAGAATTCTTGATTACCGTTATTTCATCTATAGCTTTATTAATATTTTGAATCACAAAATTTACTCAAGGGTTAGTAGTTGGTTTGTACAGAAATGCCTTTCGACCTTGTCATCATCGACTTATTTTTTCCGACTAAAAAGAGGCCTTCTTCTTTCTCTGCCTATTTCGGGAATACACTCCCTGAACAAGTACGGCCTTATAGTACTATATAGTATAAATCTAAATCCATTCACCCTTACTGCCGTAGAAAATAAGAAGGTTGGTAATAAAAGGTGAGGTGAGTTACAAAGTTATCGGGAATATTCGAACCACGATGGGAGATGGACCAAATTCGGGTATCGATGGGAATAACTTCTGAATGGAAGAGTTTTCATTATTTCATTTATCATAATCAAGCCAGCAGAGTATTTCATTATTAAGTTTCCTCGGATACTCTCTATTAAAACTTCCGAGGAACTTCTCTATTATTCCGAGGACAGGTATGATAATTGAGCACTATCTTTGTTCATCGCGAAAGGCCTACTAGCGTCAAGATAATGAAATATTACGACCCCGAGTCACCTCTCATCAAACCTTGTTTGGTTGTATATGGTCTGGTGATCCTGACGAAATGGTTGGTATTGAAATAAATATTTTGGATTAGAGTTTCTTTGTATCAACTTTGTCAAGTACATTTTTAAACATCTCGACAGATAGTACATAATTTTTTGGTTTCTTTATAATTTTCAAGCCTTCAAAATTAAGTCATCTGGCATCGATGATCACTTCGAAATCAGTGGCTGACTCGAAGATCTGGCTTCAGGTCTAGTCAATCTATCAACGACCAGTTTTTCAAAATGTTAAAGATCCTACGATACGAAATAAACGAAGTTGTCTTCTAAATTTCTGCTAATTTGCTGTTAGTTGGCGGACTTCCTCGAAACGACAGCCGTAAGCGTGACATAAGAATAGTTCTGTGATTCACTATTCTTACAAAATGCAAGTGCAAATTATAAATTTAGCATATGCGTATGTAAAAATATATTACTTAAATGTTAATAAACACAAAACTGTTATATTGCTACGGATGTATATAAATACAGTTGTGTTCAATATAATAGTAGTGAAATTTAGTTTGAATACGACGAAAGAACATTATTACAAATAAATTGATTGGATAACAAAAGTAAATACTCAAAAAATGTTCAGTTTTTGAAGGCCATTTTTCCAAGTTTAATTAATTTTTCTAAACTTTGTGTAAATTTTGATATATTTTTTTTTTGTGAATTTTGCAACAGAATTGACTATATTTTAAATGAAAATAATTTAACAGCTTCTTCTTATTACGCAGAACGATACCAACACTGCTATTATATTGAACACAGCTGTACATATGCAGATAAAACAGCTAAACGCCGTATAGATAGAGCTTTTCACTGTAAATTGTGACAGTTTTAACTTGAACATTTCCTCTTTCGTATACATAGATATGTACACATTAGGGATGCTTATTTTTTGTTATTTTTACAATTCTGGGATTTTCGGGTTCAAGGTATCAGCGTCGAGACTTTGAAATTCTCTATTTTTCAACATTTGAAAATCCAAAAAATTACTAAATTGTTTGAGAAACTATGTACCTAACCTTAAAATATATAAAAAAAATTGATTTTTAAGGAAAGTCTTGAACTTTACTTTTTTTAATTTTAAGGAAATTTTTTTTTTTATTTAAGTGATTAAGGGATTGTGATAAAAACAATTTCTATGAAGAGAAGTAAGAAAAGCCGGGAGGGCTGTGCAAAAGTCCACGTTTCAATTGACATATGAAATAGAGCATGTTTCCATTTTCTACTTTCTACCTAATTTTCATGTCCACTGAAATTAAATTAAAATAGAGTTTTTCTACTAAATCTCTGTTATAGTCTACTTAAAACACATTTTATGTCGAAGACTGGGGCTTACTTTTAAAATTACGAAAATGACATTTTACCATTTTAAATTTACGGTTTGTGTCTACGGTTCTTTTGTGACATTGCTTACTCCAAACTTGAGTTTGGCTTTTTTCGCTTATTGCCTCAGCTATGTTATGGTTTGTGAATAAAATAGTTGACACAGGGTGACCTTGCAAAATATAAAAATTTCCTCATACAACCAATCCACTTAATTTTTTTTCATAAACGGACCCTGTAGTTTTCATTTCAGCTAAAATATTTATTTAATATGACTATGATTGACCCAAATTTTAAATGCCTATTTAAATTGACTAAAGATTTTAATTAAAACGCGTGTTAAGCAACGACTAGTATTAATAACAATATATAATTTTCATAAAAAAAAACTATCACGCGACTCCCATCCCTAGTACATATCCCACACATACACATTTTGCGTTCTAAGATTCCAACAGATGAGTTTACTTGAATATTTAATCACTTGCCATTAATATTTATAACATTAAGCTGTAGTTATTTTTCAATTACCAGATACACATCTAAGTGTGTATATACATATTTTAAGTTATTCTGTTCGATAATTATCACTCGCATATTTATTTATGTATTTATATACCAAGATTGTTTTAAACGCTTTTCTCTACTCAACTCCATGCAATTGTTTCGTATATTTGATTTTATTTACAAAATACTTAAATCCAGATTATTTACTGAAAATAAGGTCAGTGGCGTTTAAATTGTTTTCTTGCCTTATTGAGCGGTTCTTTAACCTGACGCTAGAGATAAGTTGTCGAACAAAAAAATTAGCTGTGGGTATAGTCTACCCACTTAATTATTTATTATTAATTATTTAGAATCGCTCTTTCATTCATTTTAAATGGCGAATAATTTACTATCACATAAAACAATCAACAAAGCGACAGTACGTACCACTGTGCCGCAAGTGCTTTTTTGCTCTCATCAGAAGAGTTTAAGAATATATGTGAAGAGCGTAATACCCGCACGGGTTAGGTTTGCCGACCAATGGTGTAGACTGAACTGATAGCAAATCGGTACACTTTATTGCCTTTTCTGGTAAGGAAATTGATTTTTTTGTTGCTGTTCCTCTAGCCCAACCTTCTATTGCCTTGATTTCGGCTTTAAAGAAAATATCGTTCGAAATTTGGGTTTGCAAAGCCCCAGCTTTTCTACATCTACCTACAAAACCTCTAAATTAGAGATACCATATAAATTGACCCCCTTCCTAGGAGTTATTTGGGCGCTAATACTTGGGAGCAACTTGGGATACCTCTGGCTATTCCCTAACGAATGACCATCAGAAATGTTCCCTATTTAGAGGCTTTCCTTAGTTTTTCGAACTGGCCCTTTCGACGGTTGAGTAGAAGATCAAGAGCTCTCTCTTAACTTTTTTTTTAACATCTCATGCTGTTGTTTTGTAGCAGAACATTTCCTACTGGGCATGTTCTTTTCTGAAAACTGTCATCAGGATCTTGGAACGGTAAACCAGTATCCTGGGTTTCAATAGGGTCTATCATAGTGAGTTTTTTGGAGTCTGCAGTTGAGCGGTTATAAAATCTATCTACTTTGGGCTTGGTCTTTACAGGAAATAGTTTAGCCTTACCTTTTCCGTTCCCAATCTGTAGCTTTTGTTATCCTTTTCCCACCTACTTTCAGTCAGCCACTCAATGATTTCTTTAAGGCTTCGTACTTTGTTGAGAAACTATGGAAACTCCTTTCGGGGCAAACGTGCATATCAAAGGGTAGAAAATAAATAGCAACAGGGGGAGAAAAATACACTGTATCACGCGTTTTTGAATCCTTTTGAATCTTCATTTCTCGTACCTAAACTGCATAGACGAATGCGTACCAATAAGCTCATCTTATGAAAAAATATTGAGTTGGTTGGTGGTATGAGGAAATTTTTTAGATTTTGCAAGGTCACCCTGTGTCCAACCAATTTATGCACAAACCATAACATAGCTGTGGCAATAAGCGAAAAAAGCCAAACTCAAGTTTGGTGTTAGAGATGTCACAAAAGAACCATAGACACAAACCGTGATTTTAAAATGTAAAAATGACATTTTCTTCTTTTTCGAATTAAAACTCCGTCTTAATTTGACTACGATTTAGGGGCCATCGATTTTTAATACATATAGAAAATTTTTGAATCAAATTCAGAGACAGGGCTTTCTTCAAACAAACTATGAGAGCGGTCGTCTTTGACTCATTTGCTGATATTGAATGATTCCACTCAGTCGTCGTAATAAAGTTTTTAATTTGCTTTATTCATACGAACTAGTTATAATGTCATACGTAAGTGTAAAAACATTTTAAAATGGCGTTAGATGACATAAGCTAATTTAAAAAGTAAGTACATGAATGTAAAAAAAAATCCACACTAATTTAGTAAAGACTTCATCCTTTCACATGAACTGTGGGTATGTATTGTTTTGTTTCATCCAAATATGCCAGTTATGCCATTGCGGATACGAATCTCGCGCGCTATGTAGCAAGCAAAGAGAACACCAAAGAACTGCGAAGGTATAAAAGGTAATGATTAAAAGTTATATAAAAAATATTTAAACAAATTTCATGTTCTTACCTGTAAGATAGCCAGTACAATACCGCATGCGCCCAAGCTAACTGCATGCGCTTCAATGAATTCCGCAAATCCGCTCAGACAACCATTTGCGTGTAGTTGTGTATTCTCTTTATTTGGTACGCAACTGTATGCGCCAACTATACCATGGGGAATGGAGCAACAAGAGAGTGGTAAGCTGCCATTGAATTGCTTCCAATCGGTGTAATTACTCACACCACAACAAGTGAACTAATTGAGAGAGGAGAAAAATTAAGTTCAAAATTAATTGAAATGAAAAAGAATGATGAAAGAGATTTTTGAAATGGGACAGAAGAGCGGTTCAAACTTAGTACGAAGCATTCAAAAGCCGATCAACAGTTTTTTTTCACTCCCAGTTCAAATTTGTAGCTTTATCTCGTCAAATACATAATTTAGAAAAATTTTTTTGGGATAGTCCAAATAAAATCAGATTTAGGAGTTTTCAATATCACTCGAGTAAAGCATTTGAAGATTTGCGCCTTAAAGTATGCTATGAAAATGTCAAAGTTTAATAAAAATGTGTTGCATATCTCAAGGTGCGAATTTTGTTTTTAGTTTAGTGAGGAGGCTTTTGGAAATCTTAATCAACAAGCGATGTCTGAAATTCTATTTTATTTGAAGAAGGTGCAATAATGATACCTGAGTAAGCTATGGATTAAGATATATTATGAAAATATTGTTTTATAACAATAGCTGAATGAAAGATCGCTTTTTCAAAATACTTTTCAAAAAAGAACAAAACTTCAAAATATTTTTAGTTGATATTCGGGGTTTTTGAAAATTATTCTGAGGTCATTCTTCTGAGATAGAAAGTTGAACTGATAACGCCAAAAAGATTTCGATATTTTGTCATGTGTGACTGGGTCTATCATTCATATAGGGCTGTAGACTTTTCTGAAGCTCAAAAAGCCGAACTCCAATCGTTCCGTAAAAAGTTTCTATAACTTGTTCTTTTCTTTTGAACCTCCACCCATTTACCTGCTCTTGCACATAATCCCATGTAATTGTATATGGATCATTTGGATTTGTAGTATTGTACTTTTGCATTGCTCCCTTCAAACTGCTCTCAATCATATCGGCAGCATCCGCACGTAAAACATAACCACTAATACCAGCTGCCAATTCCAAAACGAAAATTAAACCAAGCAAAACAGAGAATATCAATGTGAGACAATAGTTCTCTTTGAGCGCTCCCCAACAGCCGAAGAATGAGATGAATATAACAAAAACGCCAATAACAATCAAGAAGGTGGGTATTGAGAAAAAGCTGCTGCCCAACACAGTGTCATAACCACTAAAGACGGCTGCTACGGCTACACCAACGCATATCAAGATGATGCCAGTGATCTGTGAATTGAGTGGTGAAAGAGAGAAAATTTAAGTGAAACTGATTTCGATATTGCGAACATGAGAGCGACCGTTGTCTACTGAGTCGCATCTAGCACTTACCAAAAATATCAAATTGAATAGGAAGAGCACATATTTGATGGCATTTGCGCTGCCCGTTAGGAGGGACATTTTGCTTGAGTTTCGTTCTAGGAACTATGTACTTGCTAATATCCAGTAGAAGAGAAAAATCTGTGAAATATTTTAAACCTTTTTTATATTATTAATAGATATAAATATAGAAATTTTTATTCAGTTATGTATGCTAATACTCTCTTCATTCGATTCATACTCACAAACAATACATTTTTTTAATAAAGCAGAAATTAATTATAACCAAATAAATTATATTTTCCTGATCAATAAAAATATATTTGCAATCTTCTGATAAAGCAACAAAAAATAAAACAATTTTTATCTTCCGCTGTGCGGAGGACCTTATATGTATTTATACCATTCATAAGAAAGTAAGAGTGACCCCCATAAGTGCAGACAGAAAAAATTCAGAAATACAATTTTTCGGAAAATTTTTTTCAGAAATCATTTTTCAGAAACCAAAAGTCAGAGAGAAAATTTAGAAATCTTTTTTCAAAAACCAAAAATTCAGAAACACATTTACGGTCATATTATGTATGATTTTTGGTTAGGTTTGAATGGGTTGTGTTGCATTTAATTGGTTAATACATATTTAAAATTATAAGCCATGAGCGGTCATACGTTAACCCATTGGCGACCTCAATTTTCTTTTAACTCTGAAATCAAATTTTTTCACATCAAAATAGTTTTACATATGCTTGAGTAGTTGATTTTAAGTGTTTTAACTCTTTAAACGCCATGCCTTAACCCATTGGTGACCTAAATTTTTTTGTTTATAATTTATAAATAAATTTTTTTGCCGGTATGTTTAGCGTTGTAACACAGTTAATTATGCATTAACTATGTGGTGACCAACTTTTTTCTCTTTAGAATTTGAAATCAAATTCTTTAAATAGGAGTTGCTATAAATATTTGTAAGTTTCTTTGGCAAAGTAGCCTATCTAAACATTCAGAAAGGAAAAATGCAGAAAGTGAAATTCAGATCTAAAAATTCAGAAAGTAATGAGACGGTAGAACAAAATTTAATTTTGCGCAAAATCTGATTTTTTCTCCCGCCTCATTACTTTCTGAATATTTAGATCTGAATTTCACTTTCTAAATTATTACCTTCTGAATTTTGACTGAAAAAAGATTTCTAAAAAAAAATTTCTGAAAAAATGTGTTTCTGAGTTTATGGGGGGAACCGAAAGTAAGAACCCGAAATTCTTGTAAGATCAAAACAGGCAATGCTCAACGCCGATTTGTATAATTGAAATTTTGAAATAATAAATTGGTGCCTCGCAAGGATATCGGGGTAGTTATTTTTGACTAAAGTATTAAATTTATAAGTGATTGCATTCACTGCTTGAACCAATTCAATGCAAATTAATGCAAGTTGGCAGTATCCAATCAGCTGATATCCACTTTTTTCTCAAATTTTGACACTACAAATTTCGCCGCCCTACGATTTTGTCATTTCAACATCAAGAAAAAAGAGTACAAATTAGGTAAATGGGAGGAAGGACTTCAAGTGAGAGAAAAGGCCTATTTTTTCTTATACATTTTCTGGACCATCACTGTATATGCTTAGGCAGCTCAACTTTTTCAAAGAATCTTTCAGGTGTGCAGGTAATGTCAGCATTTAAATCCAATTTCTATCTACTACTGACTGAACAGGAAACTGATAATTGATGTCCTCTCTGCAGTATTAGTTAGAAGTCTCTAATCTTATCTGACAAGAACAAGCATACCACACCGCAGGCATACTCTAATCCACCGAAAAAGCTGTGGGCTACGCTGTCTACATAAAACCATCCTACATGCAAACATGTGGCAGTGAACCAAAAGTTTATATGTATACCATTTTATGTTCATGCATGGTATAAGAAAATATGCATTACCAAAGTCTGCTTGAAATTCAATGGTAAATTTATTTTATTTGCCCCTCCCTCCCCACAACTATTTTAATCAATAACTAAATAATAATTTATAAGCTTGTCATTGGAAAGTGTCCGCAATGCAATTATCCCTAGCAAACACTCTTCCTATCCCTCTTACTTCCTCTATTCTTCTTCTCTTTTATCATATACGTTTTTAATATTGTGCTATCTATGAGTTTATCAGCGATCGATTGTCTTCATTGAAATTATGTGTTGACATGTGATTGGTGCCTCGATGGTCAATTAATAGCAGCTAGATACCGTTAACATTCTTAGTTTCATTGTATGTAGCATATATGTATAGGGTACCATAAAGTTGTAAATAATAAATAGCTTTGGAATTGCGTTCGTAGTTCACATGCAGTAAACTTTTTTGTTCAGATATGTATATATGTATGTATAAACAGGTCCACACACTCTTTGGGGCTCTCTCAATTTTCTTTTACTAACTATTTTTATTTCATTTCATTTCATTTCGCTTCATTTCATTTCGTTTCGTTTCATTTCATTTCATTTCATTTCGTTTCATTTCATTTCGATTCGTTTCATTTTATTTTATTTTATTTTATTTTATTTTATTTTATTTTATTTTATTTTATTTTATTTTATTCTATTTTATTTTTTATTTCATTTTATTTTATGGTATTTTATTTTATTTTATTTTATTTTATTTTATTTTATTTTATTTTATTTTATTTTATTTTATTTTATTTTATTTTATTTTATTTTATTTTATTTTATTTTATTTTATTTTATTTTATTTTATTTTATTTTATTTTATTTTATTTTATTTTATTTTATTTTATTTTATTTTATTTTATTTTATTTTATTTTATTTTATTTTATTTTATTTTATTTTATTTTATTTTATTTTATTTTATTTTATTTTATTTTATTTTATTTTATTTTATTTTATTTTATTTTATTTTATTTTATTTTATTTTATTTTATTTTATTTTATTTTATTTTATTTTATTTTATTTTATTTTATTTTATTTCATTTTATTTTATTTTATTTTATTTTATTTTATTTTATTTTATTTTATTCTATTTTATTTTTTATTTCATTTTATTTTATGTTATTTTATTTTATTTTATTTTATTTTATTTTCTTTTATTTTATTTTATTTTATTTTATTTTATTTTATTTTATTTTATTTTATTTTATTTTATTTTATTTTATTTTATTTTATTTTATTTTATTTTATTTTATTTTATTTTATTTTATTTTATTTTATTTTATTTTATTTTATTTTATTTTATTTTATTTTATTTTATTTTATTTTATTTTATTTTATTTTATTTTATTTTATTTTATTTTATTTTATTTCCTTTTATTTTATTTTATTTTATTTTATTTTATTTTATTTTATTTTATTTTATTTTATTTTATTTTATTTTATTTTATTTTATTTTGTTTTATTTAATTTTATTTTGTTTTATTTAATTTTATTTAATTTTATATTATTTTATTTTATTTTTTTTTTTATTTTTTTATTTTGTTTTTTATTTTTTTTATTTAATTTTTTTTATTTTATTTTATTTCATTTCATTTCGTTTCATTTCATTTCATTTCATTTCGTTTCATTTCATTTCGTTTCATTTCATTTCATTTAACTTTATTTTATTTTATTTTATTTTATTTTATTTTATTTTATTTTATTTTATTTTATTTTATTTTATTTTGTTTTATTTCATTTTATTTCATTTTATTTTATTTTATTTTATTTTATTTTATTTTATTTTATTTTATTTTATTTTTATTTTATTTCATTTTATTTTATTTTATTTTATTTTATTTTATTTTATTTTATTTTATTTTATTTTATTTTATTTTATATTATTTTATTTTATTTTATTTTATTTTGTTTTATTTTATTTTATTTTATTATATTTAACTTAATTTTATTTTATTTTATTTTATTTTATCTTATTTTATTTTATTTTATTTTATTTTAGTTTATTTTATTTCTTTTTATTTTTTTTTTATTTTATGCATTCACTCTTCTAGTGGTATTGCTAGTGTGCACTGGAAAGTTTGCAGACTACTATCCCCTTGGGTGTGTTTACAATATTCCAAGTTATTATTCATTGCTTATCATATGTAGGCATTTTTTTTATTTTATCGTCCCCCGAATGTCACTTGTTTATTGATAGTTTAGCGGATATCGTTTGAAGTCACGCAAAGCCCAATGGATGCACACAACCCAAAACGAAAACACAAAAGTTCTAACTACAGAAAGAGACATGCAAATGTCCTTCGAACAACTTGTATTTAGGCTGGACATACTCGTAGGTCAGTATTCTATGAAAGCGTATTTTAAAAAGCACGTCAGGAAGACCCGGCAGGTGCTTGGAATATTTGTGTGAGAAATTCCCATCAACAAGTTATCGTCCTATTATTATTCCAATACTAAGAGCTTCTTTACTTGGAAGTGTATAGCTCAATAAATTTTAACCATAATCAAAATAAAACCTAAAATTATAAAAAAGCAACAAAATATAGTATATTAAAGTAGCTTATCTCTTGCTCTATTTTTTCATTTTTTTCTGCCCATTTAGAAATATAAAATTTATGTGGGCTTTGTTATCTGTTCTTATCGGTAGTGATTACGTATGAGCTTAAATTTATAAATTCTGCAATAAAGCTTTTTCTTCAATTCGATTTCGCAATGCAGTTAAAACTCAAATATTAGTCTGCCTTTCATGCACTAACTTCTTATTCCTTTTATCGTACTTAGTATTATATATATGTAGGTATAGCAAATACATGGGTACGTTTATTCCTTCTTAGATAAATTCTCTCCTTTATTCTCTAACATATCCCGAAGAATATTGGATGCAAGAGGAGTCTCAATCGAGGAAGGGATATTTTAAAAAATTCCTTAAATACTTTGTTTCATTTTGAGAGCAATATTAAAAAATATTACTTAAAAAAATTTATTTATTATTTTAAAATCCGATTTTTCTCTGTTTTTAAATAATATTTCCTGCCTCAAAATATTATATCTTTCAAACTAGAGAGCACTAATGAGTATTTGTTTCTACACAAAAACACGAGATTTTCTCAAAATAATTTCTAGTCCAAAATCAAGTCACATTTAAGTTCAACACACGTGCTGGCACTTTTCTTTTCGAATCAATTTTCCTCAATATTTCTGTGTCATTTACACAAATATTCTCTTTCACAACTCACTTTTGCTATATGAAACAAAGCTCACAATATTTCTTATATGTAGTTCTTATTATTTGAAATGTATAGAAAAACAGTTTCGCGTCAAACCTTTCCGCGCCTTAACGCCGTGTTGTTAACTGTAATAAATACGAAAATACAACTGAAAGCGAATTTTTTTCTCTATTTCTTTTCAGCCAAGCTAATTGATGACGACGAGTACCTGTGAATATCAGTGCGACAAATTTTGTAGTGCATGGCGGGTGGGTGGGGCGTATGAGTAACAAATGTGAAGAACAAAATACAGGCGCACACCTAACATTTGTTGTGCATAAATGAATATTAGGGTGTGCTGCAAGTTGTATAAAAAAAAGTCGAAAATGTTAGAATGTACATGTGGGATTAGTGAAAGAGTTGATATGAAATTGATTTGAAAGTTTCTGTGGAAATATTTACTTCTTTATTTATGGTGTATTTAAAAAAAAATACAATGATTTTCCAAAAAAAAAGCAATTTGTGTGAAAAGTCAGATTAACATACCATAATACCCGAAGTTACTCTAGTATGCATTAGCAGTTTCTGATTCATTGTTACTGGACCCCTCACTGCCTTTCAACCGGAAATGCATTAGAAAATGTTTATTGTCAGCGCTTACGTGAATGGTTATGTTAAAGGTAACTTTTACGGTTACGGCTGCGGTCAAGGTTTTACGGCTATGCTGGCTGTTATGGTTAGCGGTACGGCAGAGTTCTGGTTAGGATTATGTTTACTTTTTCGGTTTTATTTATGGTTGCAGAATTGGTTTTAAATACGTGGGTTTTTACGGTTTCAGTGATGGTCTGATTTACTGATTTATAAACGGCTACAGTTAAGGTTTAAGCTACGTTTCGAGTTACGTTTTCGAGTCGAGTTTCAGTTCGTTGCACTCGCAATTTCAGTAACATTTTTAATTCTAATTTTGGTTAAGATTTCAATTCTGGTTTTCATTCCGGTTTGTTTCGATTTCAATTCCAATTTCAGTTATTTATTTTAATTCTTCTGTTTAGGTCTAATTCAGTTGAGTTCCGGTTTCAGTTCAAATTCCAGTAATTTTTTTATTTTAATTCCGCTTTCACGTTTCATTATAGTTATTTTTTAGGTTCTAATTTAGTTGATTTCCGTTTCAATTTCAATTCCATTAAATTAACTCCGGTTTCAATTCCAGTTTCATTATGGTTTCAATTCCAATTTAGTTGAGTTTCGGTTCCAATTCCATTAATTTTTTTAGTTCAAATTTAGTTGAGTTTCGGTTCCAATTCCAATTCCAATTCCATGAATTTTTTTAGTTCTAATTTAGTTGAGTTCCGTTTCAATTTCAATTCCATTAAATTGACTTCCGGTTTCAATTCCAGTTTCATTATGGTTTCAATTCCAATTTAGTTGAGTTTCGGTTTCAATTCCAATTCCATTAATTTTTTTTAGTTCAAATTTAGTTGAGTTTCGGTTCCAATTCCAATTCCAATTCCATGAATTTTTTTAGTTCGAATTTAGTTGAGTTCCGGTTTCAATTCCAATTCCATTAAATTGACTTCCGGTTTCAATTCCAGTTTCATTATGGTTTAATTCTAATTTAGTTGATATCCGGTTTCAATTATAGTTCCATTAATTTTTTTAGTTCTAATTTAGTTGCGTTTCGGTTTCAATTCCAATTCCATTAATTTTTTTTAGCTCAAATTTAGTTGGGTTCCGGTTTCAATTCCAATTCCATTAATTTTTTTTAGTTCTAATTTAATTGAATTCCGGTTTCAATTCCAATTCCAGTTCCGTTTTAATTCTAATGTAGTTAAGTTCCGGTTTCAATTCCAAATACATTACTTTTTTTTTGTTCCAATTCAATTGGGTTCCGGTTTGAACTACAATTCCAGTTCACATTTCAATGCCAATTTTATTTATTTGTTAGTCCTAGTTTAGATTTGAATATTTAAATTGTTAAGAGTTTGACTAGTTACCACTCTAATGTGCATACTCACCCAACAAACATTTCTGTGAATATTTTGAAAAAGTAAGTTGGGTTAGTAAATTTCATAACTATTCACTATTAATTTGCTTTGAAGGCTTAAACCAACGAATTTCTTTAAATTTAACTTTAGAAAAGTTGAAAAGGTAACCGAATTCAGAATTTTTTGGAATTTTTTGGCTTTTCCAACGTTCTTACGATTTATTAAGATGGTGTTAACCGGTTTGCAATAAAATATTTTTCATAAAAATTTAAATTGCTGGTCGTTAATTGGTTCATAGTCAAATAAAAATAAAAATTTAGATTTACTTTTGCTAGTTGGGTTATATTTCTTGTGATAAGCACACAAGTGTCACAGGTAGATATGTGTATGAACATGCTATAAGAATAAATTCTCATTTTAAACTTATAGTAATACAAACGTGCTTTCGTATACTTCATAGCTTTTATTGTTAAGCTGAGTATGTTATAAACTTTTTTTGTTCACCAAACAAACTCAAATTGACTTTGTTGACTCATTTTCTCTTTTAGCTATCAGCGCTTATCAGGCCACATTTTAACAATTTGATAAGTAATGAGCTTCTATTTGTTTTAAGTGATGTGTGTGTGTATGTGTACAGAGCATAAGAGTGATGAGTAAATATTGGAAGGTTTTGAGATAAACGCTATGACTTGACATGCTCTCTAGCGTTCACGCATTTTTGGGGCAAGATATATAATTTTTTAATTTTTTTAATAAAATCTGCTCTTAGTTTGTCTTATATATATGCTGCAGGTATTAGTTTCGAAAACCATTAATATATCGACAGCCACACTGCAAAACCCTGTATGTTCAAAACCAAAAAGTTTTCAGGAGAGGGAAAAAACTGTAATAATTATAACGTATGTATATGGGCGACGGTTATTTCATTTCACCACTGGAAAGAAACGGGAAGTTGTAACCCGATTTTGACTGAATTTTAATGTGCGAAATATCACGATCTATGGGAAAGGCTCATAACCTTATTTTTGGAAAAATAGTGACTTACGGGGTTTTGCAGTGTGGCTGTCGATATAATAACTTTGAGGTTAGTGGGTAGTAAAAACTGAAAAAATAGTCGTAACAAGTAAGGGAGTCCAAGTACGGCGTTCGAGAAGAGGTGATAAACCTAATCTCATTAGATAATGAGGGACTAAGTGCTACTGAGTTTAGGTAGCTAAAGATACAATATTTTTATCGGTGCAGTGAAATAACGCCCAAGGAAATAACGCCCTTGGACGTTATTTCCCATTTAAAAAGGAAATAAGGCCCATGCAAAAAGAAATAAAGCCCATGGCTCTTATTTCCTTTTTAAAAGAGAAATAACGCCCATAGGATTTTACGTGAGCAACACGAACTGTTGATTAGCATTTTTTTCACAAATTACCCTGTGAGAAAAGAGTGGGAAACGTGGCACGCGGAAGGACATCGCCGTGGCGGTAGCCACGGCTATGGCACACACCCGGAGTTGGAATGGCGTAGCCCAGGGTTATTTTTTAAAGCGCGGCCGAAGGCCGCCTACGCGGAAAGGTGTCCTGCACATAAAAAACGTGGATGGGGCCCCGAATTGGGGATCTGACCCGGGTCAATTTTCGGTTTTTCACTAATAACTTTTCACAGAAACAAAATATTGCTTTTCCCCCTTCGGATTATAGTTACGGAGGCCCGATCCACGATTTTTAAGTGCAGAACACCTTTCCGCGTAGGCGGCCTTCGGCCGCGCTTCAAAAAATAACCCTGGGCTACGCCATTCCAACTCTGGGTGTGTGCCATAGCCGTGGCTACCGCCACGGTGATGTCCTTCCGCGTGCCACGTTTCCCACTTTGGTTAACGTGAAATTTGTGTGTAACTATTCAATAAAATACAAAAAGAATTAGAATATTATTGTTTCATTAAAAAAAATGAGAGAGCAATAAGGCCTTTAAGACTTTATTTCTCTTTCGAAGTGTAATAAAGCCTTTTTTGAAATAAAGGCCTTATTTCACTTTCAATAGTGTAATAAGGCCTTAAAGGGCTTATTTCACAAGGCGCTATTGCACCCCGCCTTATAAAAACATAACAAAAATGTTAAAATTTATTGAAATAAAGAAAACCATATACTTAATTCTTGAATCAGCTTGTTTTAATTCGTTTTTAACGTCCGTGGGCTTTATTTCTCTTCGAAAAAGGAAATAACACCCATCAGCAAAAGGTGATAACACCCATGGGCTTTATTTCCTTTTTAAAAAGGAAATAAGGCCCATGGGCGTAATTTCCTTTTTGAGTGGGAAATAATGCCCATGGGCGTTATTTCCTTGGGCGTTATTTCACTGCACCATTTTTATCTAAAAGCTATTTTTGATCAAATCAAATATGTGGAAACAGCTTATCAAGTCAGGAATGACACATGAATATTTAGGCTTAGTACTTCTTCAACAAAATTTACTGTTTCAGTACGACCTTGAAACGCTAACACACCTCGACCGCGATTTCTAAATGTATAGATATGTATGTACATATGTAATAGGGATGCCAATTTTTCGTAATTTTATAATTCCGGGATTTTCGGGATAAAAATTTATAATTCCAATTTATCCACTTTAGTCCCGAAATTTGGGGAGCCGCTTTACTCAGCAGATTTGTTTAAAAAAATGAGGAAATTGTTTAAGAAGCATCTAATCCTAGCAAGGCAGCTGGATTTATCAAAGCAGAAATACACTCGGAGTTTTGCCGAGCACTGCCGAAGAACAAACCGGTAATTTTGAAAACATTTATTCCAAACATTTCCAATGTTACTCGTCAACTCGCTTAAACCGGGGATCCTCCATTCACAAAAATCCCGAAAAATTTAAGAAAGTAATCCCGAAATTTTTGACATCTTAAAAATGCGCGTTTTCCAAGTTGTCATCATGCTATGTAGATACATACATACATACATACATACAGAAAGAGAGACAAAAATTTAATTATGTTTTATTTTATCTTCAAAAAATGTTGCCTGGCTTTAGCTGTTATCGCTATCTTCCAATTTTTACGAATTTTATCTAATCTAATTTAAACAACAAAGTACTTAAGCAGATATATAAGAAAATTTAGGCCGCAGTTAAGTCAGCAACTACTGCGATCAATATCTGGCGCAGAGCTAGATAGTAAGTGCCAAATCTGAACTAGTCCCATAGTAACTACTTCCGTACTAGTTCAAAAAATATTATTGTGATGAAAATACTATTCAGACCAATTTTTGTTTTGGATAGTAAGTACAAACTAGTCCCATAAGAACTACTTTCGTACTAGTGCCATAATAACTACTCTCGTCCTAGTCCAAAAATATTGTTATAAAGGGTATTCAGAAAAATTTTGAATTAAAATATTTATTTCTTACTTTTATCAGTAGTCTTCACTATTGTATTGTTGCCTATTATTCCCCATTGAATAAAACAATTGTTCAGAAAAATTAAATTTTATTTAAAAGTAAATTGTATGTATATTTATGAGCTCACAATATTTTAATATTTATTAATAGACAAAAAAATGCGACAACTTAATGCTTAAAATAGCGAAAATTAACAAAATAAATGTCGTTTGAAATGCCAAAAAATCTTAAATTACTAATAAACAAAAAAATTTTAATATTTCAAGTGACAAAACATATTATGAATATAATTTGTGGTTAAAAAATTATCGAATTGCGCTGTGTTTAGTTTTTAGAAATTTTTTTCCATTTAATTTTAGTAAAAATTGTAATTTAAAAAAAAAACAAAAAAGTCAAAATATATAATTTTAATACTCGTGTTTTCTTTTTGCTTAGGTACTAAAGAATTAAAAATATTAGTGCTTTAGATTTTAATTATACATTTTTTTATTTGAAATTGATTTTTAGTAATGTTTTGGGAAAAGTGAATTTTTATTATTCAAAAATTTCAAATATTTAATTATTTAAGTTTCCATTTCTTTCAAAGTCGTCGCAGGAACTATACTCTACTGCAGAAAATATGTATGTAAATTAAGTCTTAGTATGCTTAGTTAACATTTTAATTAGTCATATATGTATGTATGTACTTATGGTTAAACAAAAATTTCATTGCATGCTTTTGGGCGCTCAAAACTAAATTTAACCTCAAATTTAATATCATTACAGTAAGAGTACAAAGTTTTTTAATGCTTTGCTTTACACCCTTTAACATGTTTCAAAAAAAAAGTATGTAAATTTTACAAATATTTTTGTGTTTTAATAAATAACAGGCAAGTCTCGTATAAAATTCTACCCAAAAAAAAATTGTTTATTTTTTATTTTTAAAATCACTTTTGTCGCTTTCTTCTATCCTCTTCGGCGCTTGTTAGCTGTGCTCGGTCTTCATTTTACTTTCGTTCTCTTTTTTTGCTATGTTCACTGCGCTTTTTATGCTCTTTCGTTGTATGCGTATGTTCATGGTGTCCTCCAGTGTGTCGCCCATTTATTGTTTTCGAGCTTTTACTATGTCTAAAAGCAAGCAGAAGAATATATAAGAGATTTTAAATACATTTTTTTTTTTTGGATTAGTATTATTTAGCAGAGAAATTGCTCTACAAACTACGAAAAGTATTTAAAATGGTGGGTGGGGTGTGATGACAGTGGTGGCGAAAAAATGTGGCATTTCGTGAAATAATGATTTACACTACAAATTTAAGCAACGCGTTATTTCTAAATGAAATGGGTGTTGTGTATGCTGATTTAATGAAGAAAATAAGGAAAAGTGTATGTTTCAGTTTTAATAAAATTCTCGACCATTTATTGCATCATATCAAAATGCCGTTTTATTGCATCCATTATACGTCGGCAGCTGGTAGCTTCTAGTTAGTAATCCATATATATTTTCGACAGTCGCCACAGCTTCATACTCGTTCATAAAATAAAAAAATATTTTTATTCGAAATAGGAGTTTTAAAAGCAAATAACCCCAACGTTCACTGACACCAAATTTATTTCAGTTTCCGACAGCTTTAAATCTCTCTTTGTGGTGATGACTATTGTGACTACTTCTACCGAGACAAAGGAAGACAGATAGTGCCTTTTGAAACGATGAAGCTGCAAGGCTAACCAACGTAGAGAAATAAGAACGTTAAACCAACTCAAGAAAACTTGTGGGCGAGGGTAAGTTTTAATATAGAAAAGGATTTCAAGTTTTCCAGGCTTAAGTGAAAAAATTCCAAAACTCGAAGAGCAATACTTAAGAATGGTTTTTGAGTGTTATTAATTTACGAATTGTTGTTAATGATGGAACTCATATAAAACAGGTGGTCCTACAAACCTCATACCAGCCATACCATAGCCAACGAATTGAATTTTGGTTTTCTTCATTTCATGGTTTTTCATGAAATTATCATCTCCTTGATGTTAAGCCACTAATCATTGGAGACAGATAATCAAATAAAATAAAATAAAATAAAATAAAATAAAATAAAATAAAATAAAATAATATAAAATAAAATAAAATAAAATAAAATAAAATAAAATAAAATAAAATAAAATAAAATAAAATAAAATAAAATAAAATAAAATAAAATAAAATAAAATAACATACAATAAAATAAAACAAAATAAAATAAAATAAAATTAAATAAAAATAAAATAAAATAAAATAAAATAAAATAAAATAAAATAAAATAAAATAAAATAAAACAAAATAAAATAAAATAAAACAAAATAAAATAAATTGAAATAAAATAAAATAAAATAAAATAAAATAAAATAAAATAAAATAAAATAAAATGAAATCAAATAAAATAAAATAACATACAATAAAATAAAATAAAAAAAAATAAAATAAAGTAAAAAAAAAATAATATAAAATGAAATCAAATAAAATAAAATAAAATGAAATAAAATAAAATAAAATAAAGTAAAAAAAATAATATAAAATCAAATAAAATAAAATAAAATAAAGTAAAAAAAATATAATATAAAATGAAATCAAATAAAATAAAATAAAATGAAATAAAATAGAATAAAATAAAACAAAATAAAATAAAATAAAATAAAATAAAGTAAACAAAAAAATAATATAAAATGAAATCAAATAAAATAAAATAAAATAAAATAAAATAAAATTAAATTAAATTAAATAAAATAAAATAACATAAAACAAAATAAAAAAATTGAATAAAATTCATCAAGAAAAAAGCCAAATAAGTCTCATCTTTTATTGGGACTAAGACCTTTATCGGCTATGAAAATTGAAATTGCTTCACAAACTATCGAGTAACCGCCTTAGTAAGTAACGGAGTTGAAAAGTGGGCAGTACCATGCCTACATCCCCAAAATCGACATGATTTGTTTGCGGTTTGGCCTGCAAAGGTGCTGAAACATTACATTTTTTATTTTTATTTGAGTTGTGGGAGATGCCACGCCCATATTCGAAAATGGTTTTTCAGATTTTGTTTTTTTACACGCACACTTTGGAAGTGAAAGATAATTGACTTTAATTTCATTTTCGCAAAGATATTGCCAATTATCTTCGTCAATGATAATTTCAAAAAATGTTCGATATAAAAGTAGGCGTGGCCCCTAGCGAACTTCCTCTGTTTTCCCAGGAACAATCCGTAATAAAAAAATGTAAATGTTTGTGAATTGTTAGGACTAGATGAGGGATTTTTAGTAAGATCTTCTACTACTTGTAAAATGTAAAGTAAAATAGAAAAGAAGGAATGAAAGAGAGAGCTAGATAGGCTGGTATGAGCTACATTAATTACCGCTACAACAAAGGTTAAAGTATGCTAGAGAGAAAAAGAGAACAACAAACTACGGAGTTTTCGAAGCCACATGCTTTTCTACTGAGCTACTAAGGGAAAGTTACGGTAAAAAAACGCTGTCTTACACTGTGCGAAAGTAAAAACGTATCCGATTTTTTTATTTTGTGTTGAGAGTGCTGGGATTTTCTAAGTGGTTATAGCACACTAAGTTTGAAAATTGAAGTGCAGTAGGCATGGGACAAAAATAAGTAGCAGATGAGAGTACGGAAAACCAAGATGAAGATTTTTGAAATTTTGAATTCTCTTCACATATTTATGTTATGACCAAAAAGTGTTCCAAAATTTGTTTTGAAATTAGCAGCGACGAAATATGAGTGGGTTTTTGTGAGTTAGTTGTAGTTAGCACTCTGAGCTCAGCTAGCTTTAAACGCTCTTTCAATGTTGTTGCGTTAGTTTATTTCGTAGAATGAGATCATTTATGTAAGCCTGCTTGCGTTTCTCCGTTTCTCTGTGTGATAGTTCTCTATTCGAATTTCGTAAAATGAACACATTTATTTTTTCAGTGTATTAGTTTTTGCTCTCTCCTGATATCTTCTTATTTATGTTACTTTGTCACTTTCAGTCGACCTTTTTTGTTATGCTCACTCGCTTGTGTGCTCTCTTTTCCATGCTTATCTATTCGTATCACTCCCTCCCTCTCTCTCTATCTACAGTTGTGCTTGCGTCGCTCGCTCTCTCTGACTACGAGCACGCACACAAACCAAAGGGATGATGCGTCGACACATGACTTCGTACTGTACGCAATTTTTGTCTTGTTATCTCCGGTCTTGGTGGTGGCACAACAATCCCGCTGGCACTCCAGAGTGCAGCTACCTCAGGTGGTGGGCGTGGCACATTAACAGTCTTTGCTTTAACTTTTGTTGGCGTTGCATACAATAGATAATTATGATAAATATGACTGGCATCTGAAGGTCGTTTACCAGGTGCAGCAGGCAAATAGGGTAAGAAGGCAAAGGATGAGGTTGTAGATTGTGTACGTGAGGGCTTACGTGCACAAGGAAATGAAATAGGTAATGGTAAGGCGCTACGTTTACGCAAACCACGTGTCAAAGTGTCTTTACGTAATGTCGACTGATTGGAATAGGTAGTTTCGGCTTGCTTACGATGCAATAAAGGTGGTATGATTTGGGCATAAATTTGATGTTCATACGTAATGGGGGCGGATGGGGGTGGTGTAGTAGATGAGATGGATGGGCGTGGAAATAAAGGTAATGATGACTCTGATGAAGATGTGAGAGCAGGCGTATTGGAATTAATTGGTATGGGTATGAGTGATTTAAGGCGCTTTCGTCGTGGTGGTGGCAAGGGTGGTTTTGCTGCCACCCTTTCCATTTCTAAATTTTCGTCATGTAATGCTTCATGCACTTCGTTAGTGTTAGTTTTGAGCTCAATTGATATCAGCGCCAAATTTGTATTGCACTCTGGTGTCATGACTACATTCGGGGTTTGTGTCATTGATTGATCGCTTATATTCTGCGCTTGCGCTAAACACTCATTACAACTGTTGGCACAATCGGTTTGTGTCTCTACTAAATTCGTTTCGTTTTCGTATACGTACATTGTTGCTGTTGTGGTGGCTGGTTCGTGTTGCTGCTTGTGTACTGCACATGTGGCTAATTTTTTGTGTTCACGTTCAGGAAGTTGATGTGTGCCTTTGCGTTGGTGCTCACTGTGGCTGTGTGGGTGGTGCTGGGTTTTGCTTGTCGTCGACGAGTGACCTGTGAATGGTGTGCAAGGTAGCATAAGTATAGGGTTTGTAGATTTTTTACGTGCATCAACACAGATTAATTTGATTAGTTGGTTTGAGAATGGGTTTATCGAGGGTTAAACACTACTTTGTGTGAATTTGAGATACCATAAAAATAGGTTAAAGTTATAAATTTTCGAGTTCAGCTACAATGAGAACATCAATGGCAGTGCAAAAACAATTTAGTTTTTTTTTTTTTGCTAGACAAAACCAATTGGCAGTGCTCTGCGCCGGGTTAGGGTTTATGTGTAGTGTGTTTTTTTTTGATAGTTTGTGTGTTTTCTGTTTGCTGCTAACCTAAGATCTTTGTGTAGTGTTTGCGGCTGTGTAGCACCCATTATTAAGATGCCCAAAACAAGCAGCTCTGCAAGAAATATTTCACGTTTCAATTTTAGATTAAAGTACAAAGAAGAGAATATAGAACTCTTTTACTTGCGCTCTCATATTACGCTCACTTCCGTTTCCTTTATGGAAGCATCGCAGCTAAAAATATTTACTTACCTCGCGATTTGGACTTGCTCTCCTTTTCGTGTACTCTTTCTCGCTCATGTTCACGTTCTCGCGTGCGCTCCACTTTTCCATCACTACCGCTGACCTTTTCACGCTCGCTAGTCGCTCGATGCGCCTCTCCACTGTGATGTACAGCGCATGCAGGCGTTTCGTCTGCTCGTCCGCGCAACGAGCGAAACAGTCGTATACCACTACCATTACCGCTGCGTGATTTTTCCGTGCTACCGCGTGAGCTCGCATGCCGGCCACTACTTCCGCTAACAGTGTTGCCAGCAGGCTCTTCACGCTTTTTGCTACTACGTCCACTACTTGTAGTGCGCGTTTGCTGCTGCGTTCCAGTTCTGCACTCAGCGCGTTCCTCTCGCTGAGAGGCATGCGTAGTACCACTGACCGCGCGCCGTCGCTCTTCATCTCTACTCGTTATGGAGTGATGCTTTTGCTTTTCATTATGATGATTATGTTCGTTAGTGCTCTCTCTAATGGTGCGTCTATCACCGCTACGACTTAATGTGCCAGCATTGGCGCTACGTTTACTCTTCAAGCGTACACGTTGTTCCTCACGCGCGCTTACTTCATCACCCGATGAATATTGCAAACGTGCTGAGAGTTGTGAGTCGCGTGAGCTAGAACGATGTTGTTGCTTTACACCACTACCACCAGTGCTACTCCTACTGATGCGTGTGTGTGTTGTTTTAGTTGCCGCGCTTGTTGTGTTACGTGTCGATTTAGGCGATCGTATATTTTCGTATTCACGTTCGCTAGAGAGTGAACGTGAGCGTGCACGTGGACAACTTTCTACCGATGATTGCGAAGAGGTGCGTGCTCGCGTGTGCATATCTTGCGTTTGTTGTGACGATGTTGTCGGACGCGTGTGGCGTTTTGCTTCGGAGGCAAGTGTACCACGTGACATTTTCACAGCTATGCAAGCGTCGTTAGGCTTATGTGTTGCCATTTTCTCATCGATCGTTTCGAGCGGTGTTGATTCACGTATATGCAGTGATGAGCGTCGTCGACGTCGCCGATCTTTATGAGCGGCCTCATCGGATAGAGCCTGTGTGTGTGAGTGAAAGAGAGAGAAAAATACAGAAATTAGAAATGTTTAAAAAACTCTTTATTAGGGCAATTTACTACCAGTTTCGACACAATACGTTAAGCGACTGTTACTCACCTTCATAGTTAGATCGGCATTCTCATTCATTTCGCTCAATAAATATGCATCGCGCGCTAAATCTGTTTTACGATCATACGGTTGCGGAGATTTCACCTTGAACACTGGCGTTATTTTCTCATGCGCAATATTCTCATAATAATGATCACTTTGATCACCAGCATTAACATCCACATCATGCTTTTCATCAGCTAATCTCACTGGAGACATGTGCTTTCCACGTTCCGCTGATCTTGCACGTTCACGCGTTGGTTGCACTTCGGCTGTACGTCGTATCAATTGCGGTTCAGCAATCTTCGGACTGTGCCGTAATAAATCTGGTTTATCATTCAATAGCTGCCATTTCGTTGCTGTTGTTATATCATTCGTATTCGTTGTTTCTGCTGTATTAGTTGTATTGTCGTCATTGTTTCGTGTCAACATTTTTAGATTCGTTGTATCTTCGTTACCAATAAGAGTTAAGCGTTGGTGATGTTGACGTGACGGTAGCGTACGTTTCGTTGTGCTTATAGAGTTAGTATTGTCGGTTTGCAATAAACGATTTGTGCTCGTTTCGTTAGCATCGTATTGTTTATGTGAGTGCGGTATACCGAAGTATGAGAGCTCATGTTCGCGTAGTTTACGTGCGCCACGTGCCTCTTTGACAATTTTCAACGCCTCACGTTGCGCTGCAGTGCTGGCATGCAGTGCTTGTTCTTGCGCGTTTGCGTTAAGCGCTGCAAGCGTAAAGTTAGAGAGAAAATATTTGAGGCTCTGTTGGAGTGCTGAGTAACACTGCATACTTACCACCCACAGCATTTCTGGGCTTGGCTACTGGCGCTGTTTGTTGATTACGTTTGAAAGAGTCACGCTTCTCCAACGAGATCTGTGGTGAGTGTAGCTCAATACTCATGATATTGGATTTAGGCAGATCTATGCAGAATAGAATAAAAAAGAAAGTGCGTATGTATAGCAAACTGCAACTCAATGGTACTAGTTATTAGCTATTTCGCTTATCAACCTAAACTCTTAGTGCGGTTGATCTACTTGATTGCATCATTATTTGTCTCTATCACTGCCTCTCTTTTCATTTATCTTTTCCTCCCTCTCTAGACCCTACATAACTTATAAAATATGTATTTCCTTTTCTCTAACATTTCTTAGTCATTTACCTGCTTTATCCAATTTCGTAGCTGTCACATTCTGTCCCACTCCGTCTATTTTCCATACAGTACGCTTTGCTTTCAAACGACTCCAACTACCGCTTGTATACTCCACAGCACGTTCATCCTCTTGCGATGAACTCTCTAACGTACCACCACCACTATCGCTTTGCTCATGTTCTTGCGCACAAAAATAGCTCTTTACCTCTTCGTCTGCACTATCGATAACATCGTCGTCATCGTAATTGTTACATTGCTCATTCGCTGCAATATCGTACATGCGTCGTAATTGCGAAAGTTGTTGACTCACTGTAACATCACTGCTGCCGAGCAATTTCAAACGCGGCGCCACGAGTGGTGTATGCGTTCCACTCATAGGCGTTACAAAAGCGCTTTGACTCTCACAAGAGAGTCTACGGCTGCTCGTCGTTATTGTGCTCGTACTCACACTCTCATTCATGCACGTTCTTGTCGTACTTACAACTATTTGTGTGCTCAATTCGCGTTCTGTATTCTCCAATGATGCATTTGATAGACGTCTAACTGTTTCTTGATAGCTATTCGAACGTAGCATCGGTGTTGGTATTATGATGGGTGGTATTATTGTGGCAGAGTCTAATGATGCTATACTCAAACGTCTCATAGCTTCATCAAACTCATTTGCCGAACGCATTGTTTTGATGATGAGCGATGTTGATTTCAGGCCCTCGTCTAGCATACGTTGATGTTCGCGTAAATCTTGTAATATAAGCTCTTGTGCGCTTGGACGTCGTTGTGTTTCATTGGGATTGGGTTCTTGACGGTCAGTGATGGGCATTAGCTTGGGTTGACCTGAGTAAAAGTGGTAAGAGTTGGTTTTTTTTTTGTTTGGTTTGGTGTTTTGGAAAATAGGTTTTTGTTATTTTTGTTTTGTTAATAAAAGTTTTTAAAGTAAATGCGTTTTAGAGTTTAAAAGTGGAAAATGCTTTAGTTCAGTTAGCGTGGCATATAGAGCTTGCAATTTGGTGTATAGGTATTGGAAAAGATTCGTATTATTGTGCTATTTCCCATATTTTCTTTAAAGTAAAGGGAATTGAGGTTAAGTGTGCGTAGGTAGTCAGTACAGGCTGTATATTGGCTTGGGAAATGATAATTTCTAGAAAAGTGTGTAATAGGAAAAGTATGCTGCATAGCTAAGAAGAAGTAGAAAATATAAATATATGAAGTAAGTTTATGGTCAATGAATATTTTTTTGATAGATTTCAGTAATGAGCTGAGTACTTATTCAAACTAAGTAATTGCTTTAATGTAGTGGAGTTATAATAAGTGAGGTTGGAGAGAGATAAAACATTAGTAAATAGGGACTACTATTTGACCGCCGTGCTAAAACCCTTAAACCTCTTAGAAATGAGACCCAATGACCTCCAATAAAAAACAGAAAGGAAGGATAAGAACTTTTTTTTTTTTAACAATAGCCTTGAGAAGCTTTGCACCATTCAGAGAGCTCCTAACTTCTCCATCTCGCTCTCGCACTTTTACTTTAAATGAAATCTTTGATTTGATATTTTCGATGCATACTATAGAGCTCTTGGAAAAACAACTGGTGGGAGGAGGAATGACACTCCGCCCCTAAAGAAAGCAGAAGCAGGATACATAGATAACTTGTGTAGGTATGACGGTTCGACTTAGAAAGCGAGACCTCTAGTTTGAGGGAAGAATCATGAAACAAAAGGCTTCAAACGTTCGCAGAAAGAAATAATGGCTCATAAATTTCACCGTAAAGGTCCGCCGATGACAAAAAGTTTTGCATATAACCAACAATAATAATAACAATAGCGGCTTGGTATTTGATATACAGAGCTCACATAAAGAATGGAAGGACTATTTTTGACCATTACTTAATACAATAAATAGCCTGAGCATGCTACCCGCAGAGTTCTTCAAATAAGTATTGGCACTTCAGTGTATTCTGTCCACTATACAATAAATCAAAGCCAACTATAGCGCAATTGGCTTTCTAATGCTAACCTAATAATCCAACCGGCAGTCACCATAGCAAAAAAGTGATATTTGGGATTGAGTAGACACTTCTTAAATGAAGTTTTCTCTATAAAAAATATGAAGAATAGAAGGTGATAATCGTCTCTCAATCGATTAGGATTAAATATTGTGTTCGATTGATTAGGATTAATGGGGATTTATTTCGTTTTCAATTTTTCCTACGATTAATCAAATTAATCGAAATTCCAATTTGATTAAAATTTTGATTAATTGCGGTTAACGAGATTAATAACAAATTTAAAATATTTCAATATTAATTAGAATTAAAATTTTTTATAATTTTGTGTTTTTTTATATAGATATTCATCCAAAAAAAATATATATATTCCCAGCAAACCATAGGAGTCATACAAGAGTCAGAAATGAGTCCTAAATGGGAGCGTTTATGGTCTTTATGAGGTCGCTTATGAGTCCGAAATGAGGGTATTACCCTTCTTGCAATGGTCGTCCGATATGAGCTTGATTCATATGATGTAGAGCTTGAAGAAGAGATATACTTAGGTCACCTTTTTTCTCATAAACGGCACTTATTAATCCTCGTTAATCGAAATTCATCAAATTTTAATCAAATTGAAATTTTGATTAATTTGATTAATCCTAGGAAATCGAACACAAAGTTTAATCCAATCGATTAATTATTCTAAAAATTTTCGATTATAACTAATTAATCAATTACTACAAAAATAACCAAAAATTGAATTTGATTATCAATGATTAAGATTAATAATTTTTATTTAACAGGTCTGTCTACCATAGGGCAGATATTTACAAATCTGAGAATAAAAAATAGTGAGAAAGGAATTGACAAACTTCAGGTCTTCGTCGACTGCATCGCCTGAATTTGGTTTACCTCACCCCGTCCTGCTGTACGGTGGAGAAGCTCGGACACCTAACAACAACAATGAGGCAGTTCTGGGAGTATCCGATAGCTAGGGATCATCATTGGAACGATTTTCTATGTGTTTATCTATCATGGTTTGGTTTAGCATTAGGACTTTTGAAAGTGGATTTAAAGTAAGCTTTAGTCATACATAATTTAAGAAAGAATTAGGAAAAGGGAAAAGTTGTATTCACTATTACCAACAAGTTTTATTTTTCAAACTAATTTAATTCCACTCTACACTGTGAAAAAAATGTTAGTGGCATTCAGCATGCAAAGAGTTAAACGAATTAGTTTTAGTAAAAGGTTAATAATAATAACACAAACAAAAACAACATACAAAATCCGTAATACTAATTTTCCCAATAATATAAAATTCAGCCCAATGGGAGCAGAAGGAGGAATAAATAAATAAACATTCCAGAAAAATACTATAAATATAAAAAATAACAAAAAACATAGTAGATCAACCCACGATAGTAGTAACTAAGTGTAAAATAACGTACTTGAAGAGATAAGATATGACTACTTATTTTTAACTAAAATATTGTAAAAGTCAAATCTCAAAAAAAGGATTCAAATATAATACATTGGGAATAAATTTTCTTGTTTACACTTTGCTAAGACACTACAAAGTTGTTAATGAACTAGGATCTTATATACATCGGTTAGACTTAATATAGATGGAATACAGAAGATTGAGCAATGCCGGATACATGATTATAGGAAGGGGGCTGATGTCCAAATTTGTTTCATGAAATTTTGAGGACATATTTTATCTACAGTTTCTGAAAAATATGACTTGTGGATCCGTCCCTGAGATTGAGCCTTGATATCTAAAGACATTCCGCTTACTTAGAACTAAAGTAGGATTTTGTTGAGACACCAACATAATGAGTTACATCCACGCCTGCCCAGAGCAGGAACTCTTTACCAACGAAATTGATCATGGCGCCCAAAGAGCGAGTTCCTGTTAAGCTTGGTTTTTTTTGTCAATTCAAAAGAGTTATATTTTTCGAAAAAATTCTGTGAGTCCCAAACAAGTCCTACCACAAAAAACTCTAAACCTTCTGTATTCCATCACAAGTGGGTTAAATAAAATTTTACTAAAGCTAACTCACCTGCGCCAGTCCAGTCACGTACCGCTGGAATTGGTTCATCCAAACTGACATTGATTTTCGTTGAATAACCATTTTGTCCGGTAGGCTCATAACGTTTCTCAACAATACGTACACGCTCTGCTACAGACTTATTTAAAGCAGCTGTGGGTGAATCGTCTTTATGTGTGAGAGAGAGAGAGAGTAAATTAAGTGAGTAAGTTAAATGGTTAAACTCAGCACTCTCACTGAAGGTGGCGCATTGTCAGTGGTGTATACAAATGATGTATGGCGCTCAAAAGTCAAAAGTACATCATTTTAAGACTCAGTTATACTTGTAGTTATACTTGTAGCATAGCGCATAGCAGCGCATTGCGTAAAGGTGGAGTTATACCTGAATACGATTTCATTGTTTGGCATGCATGCTCTCTCTGAAGATTGTAACTCTTCAAAGGGTTTTTTGTATAGTTGATGAGCCAAAGCAGTAAGCTAAGCTATTTGAGAGCGCGCATATGACATGATCAGCGCTTATGTTGAAGTATAAGCGGAGCTTTACACTTTGCTTAATATGACAGAGAACACAACTTGCTTGTGCAACCATAATGTGAGCGCTAAAAATACTAATTGCTCTCACGCGCCACCTTCAGTGATCTTATGTGATGCTAATGCTCTCTAACTTACCTTTTTCACGATTGCCTAATGACGCTCCACTGCTTGCGCCCGCCACCGGTTTCAATTGCACGCCCCATAATGCATCAGCGCTCTCGATATTCTCACCTAAATGATAGGGCTTCGGTTTGATTGGCTTATTCTTCAGTATGCCACGTATAGCTGAGATTTCATCATTCTCATTGTCCGTTGTATCGACACCGCTTGTCGTTGAGGCATAACTGCCGCGCTTGCCATCCAGATATGTATCCAAAAGTGTTTTTTGCACCGATACCGTTACACCGGTAGGCAGCGCGCCTGCATCGCTCACACGATTTGTATCCGGCGCATCGACCAGTTGCGCTTTGTACGCCACGACTGAACTGGCGATAGTGCGATGACGCTGCTGATGTAGATCTTCACTACCACCGAAGAGCGTAACATTATTACTACCGCCTGCTGTTGCCGCTGCTGCTTCTGCCGACATACTTGCCACCGCTGCGCTTGCCGCTGACCTAGTAAGACTTTGTAGTGCGCCACTTGTAGTACGACGTCGACGACGGAAATTATTTGTTGGTGGCGGTTTGCCATCCGTTTCCACAATATTAACACGTCCCGACTCGGCGGCAAAATGTACCTCGGTTTTACAAAATTCCACGCGTTTTTGCGCATTTTGTGAGCGTTGCAAGAGCGCAGCGCTAGAGTTTGCAGCGCTTAAGCTTTGAATACCATCAGCGCCGCTTTCGAAACGGTTCAATTGCAGAGTTGGTTCTTTGAAACCATTTAAATGTACTTGCGAGGTCTTACGCACGTACTGGCTCTCATCCACTGCAATCGAATGTCGTTTGTTTAGATCTTCATCATCAATGGGTGCAGCACTGCGCGCTGGTGATTTAATGCGTGCACGAAATGGTGTCAGTGGCTGCGTTGCCGTCTTCGCTGGCTCACCAAAGTGTATGACTGTGGCGCGTGTAGATGGCGTTGCTTCTGTGGGCGACCAGTTGCCTAGCTCACTTGAGCGCCCCAAACCGCTATCTGTGGAGGCGTCCATGCGTGACATGGATTTGGAATCGGGTGGTGACATTTTCTCAAAACCGTATGACTTGCGGCGCGAGTGCCACTCTAATGAATTCGTATCTTTTACTTTTTGACGTGTTTCTAAACTGTGTGAGGTATGCTGCTTAGGACTTGGCGACTGTGTGGCTGCAGCAGCGCGTGATGCCAAAGTGTTGCGCTCTGCAGCGCTGCGGTGCGCACGCTCTGGCTCGTTGTGCTTTTGCGCTGACGTTGTAATCTCCAAAGATTGATCGGGTGTTAATTGTTGTAGACGTGGCGTCGACAACTTACGGCGCACACTTTGTTGCACTTCAATGTGTTCGTCGGCGGTAGGCGGTTGTTGATATGCTATAAAATCATCCTTGTACAATGACTCGTCTGATAATTTTTTTAAACGTCCGCGTATTTCTTTAAGTGACTCTGCTGTTAGCAGCGCTGTAGATTTTTGGCTGTTACTTGCAGCGCTTTTCTCTGCCTCCCTGGGACTGTGTAGTATGCTGTCGAGCGCTGCTAAATCGACGTGATTGTTGCGCATCGCCTTTGTTAAGCGTCGCCCACTCTCCAATTCAGCGCGCATACGTGCAACACTTACCGAGCTGGCGGGTAAATCGTGTGGACGGCGTCGCTCTGCATTCGTTGTTGTTTGCGCTAACTGCTCGTTGCTGTTGTTGTTCGATGCTTTGTTTGCCGTGGCGGATGACTGAAAGGAACGTCGCAATTTACTAACACGTCGCCATTCATTCGATTCGGCTACCCCTTCGGCGCTTTCCCAATCGTTACTCAGATCGTCTGTTGAAATGGAATGTGAACGTTGGAGTGTTGAAACGCTGCTGGATGATGACGATTGACCAAATGGTTGTTGTTGACGTCGCAGCTGACGCGTTGATAAGCTGAATCAGGTGAAGAGAACAGAAGTGAGAAAAAATTGCATAAATAAATACTTATTAAAGTTTTTTTTTGGCCTACTAATATTAAAATGTACTTATATTTAAAAATATTTTTTTTTTTTTCTTTTTCATAAATAATTTCTTAAAAAAACCGGAAAGGAGAGTGTGACTTCATTATGGCGTCGAATTGACTACATCAGTCGAGATGATCGATCGAATAGAGTTATAGAAATTGCCGACAGGATTTTTAAAATAATTTTTTTGTTTCACTTTTAGATAACGACTGCTGAGTGAAAGATCACCCTATTTTACACTTTTTTAAAAAACGCAGATTTTTTTTCAATAACGCCCTTTTTGAAAATTCGATTCAAAAACGCCCTATCTCAGCCTAAAATGTATTAAATTTCTCTCCAGTTAGGGCATTTTTGAAATTTATTTCGATAAAGGACGTTCTTCAAACGAGTTTTGAAGTAGGTTGTTATTGAAACAAGGCGTCCCACAAACAAATTCTGAGATAGGGTGTTATTTTTTAAATATTTTCAAAAAGGGTGATCTTCCACTAAATCGATATATTTTCGCATTATTTCAGATAACTATCGATTGTCTCCCAATTTTTTAATAGCTTAAAGTTTTTTATTTTTATAGGTTCCATTATAGGATCCATATTTATAGGTTGTGCGATTTTATCGATTTTTTTAATTTCTATCGAATTTTATGATCGTAAATTTGTACAAATTTTATCGAGTATTGCACATTATCATCAATTTGTGCAAGTTTGTTTTTGATTTTATTCTTCCTTATCGATTTTTTTTTTGTGCTTACTGCAACTTGAGGATTTGTTCTTTCTTATATTTCTAAATGTCGGGTTTTACTTCAACTTGCCGGTATATCGTTCAACATTGAACCTGTTTATCGAGTTTATTCCGCTTCGATCGATATCGATATATTTTTTACATTCTTCCAACTCGATATATACAGAACGTTATTGTATTCTTTCGATAATTTTTTTATTTTATTTCTTTCTTTTTTTAATCTCACTTTTGCAGGTTTTATTCTTATTTATTTTGTGGAAGAGTATCTCTCATTTAATAATGAAGAGACGATTCTGTGACTACTCTGCTGATATACACACGCCTACCTCCTTTCCATTGTAACTTTTAATTATGAAAGTGCAATAACAGCAAAAGCTACGAGAAAACTGAGTTGTAACTAAGTTTGCCCTACTAAAATGTGTTATCACTGAAATTCTGTCTGTTTCAACTTTGATTGTATTTGTAATAACAACCTAATTAATTTTTTGTCTGGTTATTGGTTTATAAGAACAACCAAAGTCAACTTAAGTTTAATATTTTTTGCGACTTGATTCGCAATAAGATCGAGAAAAAGAAGCCAAACTGTTTTTTTGGTCCATGCATCCTAAAAATACTACGTATACCTTGAAAATCGTACAACAACCTGGCTTCCGGTTTCACGAACGAAATTTAAATCACAAATAATTTTTTACTAATATTTTATATAAAATCTGATTGCGGGAAAAATTATTTTTCACTTAAATTATTTCGTAAAAGTGGCTGTAGAAAACTTTATATTGACTGCGAGCACTTCAGGTTGATCTCAAGTTCCTAATTTTCGGATAAGATTTTAACTTTGAAATGCATTGCTAAAAATTTTCCAAAATTGACTTTGGCTCTTATTACCTTTTAGCACATACATATATTTAACACATAACTGTTTTTCACACAATTTTCTCTCTTACTTTCAAAAAGAAAACAACGAAAAGCGCTGCTGCTTTAACCCAAAGACGATTTGATGCAATTTTTATACTGTTTTTTTTTTTGTTTTTTTTTTGTTTTTTTTTTTGTTTTTTTTATTTCATAAACTAATTGTTTATATTTTTCAATTGCTATATTCACTCAATCATTAAAATTTTTTTGAAAAATTTCTAACACTTTCAACTAAAAAAAAAATTTCTAAAATTCTCTAAACACGCTGCTGCTTCACTACAACACCAGCAGCAAATGACAATTAAATTCAAGTAAAACGATTGTCGCACTGACAACTCAATTGAAATTGAATTTTTTCAATAATACTTAACAAACCCAAAAGTATTAATCTAACTCAAAATACTCACCGTAAATCATCGCGTTTGCTTGCGTTGTCATCTGTTGCCGTCTCGCTAACCCCCTCCGCTGTATCCGCCTCTAAAGCCAATTTAGCTTTAGAACTCGCGTAATGCCGGAAACTTTCCAAGTCACGTCGACGCGTTGGTGTCAAAGCGTCGCTTAATACATTTTTTGTTTGTTCATGTTCATGTTTGTGTTTGTGTTGGTGTTGGTAATGCGGTCGCGTCTCATCTGCGTCAGTTAACTTTGTCGTTGTAGCAATACAATCATCATCATCATCGCCATCGCCATCGCCATCAACATAACAACAATCAGCAAGAACACCTACGCGCGCTCTGGATGAATTGCTGTTTTGGCCATATAGAGTAGCTTGTTTCAAATGACGAGCGTTTTGTTGTCTTTCTTGTTCTTTTTGTTGTTGTTGTTGCCATGTTTTTGTACCAGGCACTATTGCGCTGTTCGTTGTTGTGCTTTTTGGTGTTGTATTTTCTACTCCACCACCGCCACCAACAATTGAATGTAGGCTCACCTTACCCGTAGCAGCGCTCTGATTGTGTGTGTGGGTGTTCATTGTTGTTGTGGTTGTTGTTGAGTTGGTACTGCTGCTGCTATTGCTGCCGCCGCTATTGCTTTTCTGTAAAAGAAGAGAAACAAAATAAAAAATTTAAAAAAATGAATCCAAGAAAAGTTCGTTGCTTCAGTCTTTGGTTTATTATTATTGATTTTCTCCCTTTTTTCTTCTGTCAGAAAAGTACATAATTGACAATTAACATGGTTTATTGCTGGTTTTTAAAGGTGAAAGGAGAGAGAAGATGCATGCGTTTAAAGTTCAACCAACAAAAATAAAACAAAAACAAAAAAAAATTAAAAAAAAACAGCTCAAAGAAGAAAAAGCTCTTCTTTAGTTGGCTACGAATTGATTGGCAGAAGATTGATTATAATCTTCTCAGTCACATATGTTTGTGTGTATGTACTCATATTTCATTGGATATATATTTTTTATTTTTTTTTGGAAGTCAGTCCGTCCTAAAGCATTCTATTTTTGGCCATACACTACAACAATTTGAACATTGATGGCATACTTTTTTTTTGTTGCCCACGCAACATTGTTATGGTTTTTGTTTTACTTTTTTTGTTGTGTTCTGCAAAGTGAAATTGCCTAAGAGACCGTTGTGGGTTTAATACCTAATTAATTGTTTTTTTGTTTTAATTTGACATGAAAATAATGCAGACGTATTGATATTGGAGTTCACAGCTGGTTTAAAGATATACGCGACCACAAGCAATAACCGCCAAAGTGTAGTTAGTATGTAATTGAGTTGTCACCAGCATTGTATGGTCTTCGTTGTGATATATTATTACACATGCATTTCACTCAAAAATTAACGTCTTAAGGTCCAAAAACCTAAGGGCGAAAGTTGATGTCCTGCTGGCTTGAATTTGTAATAACAACCTAACTCAGTCAACAAAGCAAGCTAAAATTTGGGATGTGGGCCACCTAAAATTTATGCGAAGCTCATCTATTTTGATGAAATTGAGTACGCCAGACCAGCCAAAAATTAAACGAAAATAGATATATAATAGTTTTTTCGTAACTCGAATTACTTTCTATAAACATATTTTCAAAGTTCAAAAGTTTTTCTCACGATTGATCAGTCTGACTTCTCTTATTTTTTAAATATTTGCATATGCAAGCATATCAAAGCAATAATTATAGTTGTTCGAATTAAAATTTATAAATTTTTCTATATTTTTTGATTTTTTTTTATATTTTTAAAGATGCAAACAAAAACTTATATTAAGAAAAAAGATTATCCACGTCTGTTTTTTTATATTTGAATCAAGCAACGGAGATGCATTTTTAAAAAACTTATAAAACGTTTTTTAATTCTTTTAAAACCACAAATACCTTCATGACTTATTTTCAAAATTAAAAAGAAAATATTTTTACTGAATTTGTTAGCACGAACTTTAAGTTATTAAATAAATTAATATTTTACTCAAGAGTTATGTTTATACTAAATAAATTTAATCCCATTTATTATTTATTAATAGTCATGCGTACACACATCTTTTATAATTCAAATTATTCAAAATTTCAAAACGTGTTTAAATTTGCCTTGAACCCCATTTTTTGTCATTACAAATGACAGACATTTTTAAGAACTCAAAAAAATATGTATAAGCCTTTGAAGTATAAGTTTTAAAAAAATTTGTATTCTGCCAACAGAGTTAAAAATAAAATTAAAATTTTGTTTGGAGTTAATAATAAAAGTAAATATAATTTAATTTTTTAAATAAATAGATTCACAATATTAAGTAATTATGTGGCATTTGTTTTTTATCTAATCGTCGATTTGCGCCATCTCGCCTTAACAGCCAAAGACAGCCAGTCATCGTTCTCTTATTCCATACTCCCTGATGCCATACGTCTATTTCGAATCCACTATATTTTTATTAGAAAAATTGGTCTTGTAAAAAATGTATTAGGTCGCAACCTAGTTGAATACCCTTATTGCTTTAGACTTGAGAAATACCTAAACAATTTGCTGTACATAATGGAAACCTTCTCCCAATTTATTCAATTTGTGTATCAAAATTTGTTGATTGTGAAAATTTCGAGATAACCACAAACTTCCGATTTCAGGTAAAGATTTAAATTTTTAAGACGATTAATTGAAAAACTAAAATATGAATATCGTCTAAAACGTAGAGTCGGTTTTATCAGTAGTAAATGCCTCTTGATGACACATGCCCAAAGAGGTTCATTCATTGTCAATTAGTGGCAAAAAAAATGACGTCAAAACCGGAAAACCGGATGAAATTTCCAAAAATTTCAAATTCTGCCTTAAAAACATATCATACTTTTTTCAAATGAATAAATGAAAAGGGCTCACAACCAAAAGTATCTAAGTAACATTTTTTTTTAAAATTGAGTTATACCCATATTTGTATAGTGAAATATGGTGTTTATTTGTTGGAAAAGAGATCCGAGTCATTTCGGACATTGTAGTGCCATCTATTTCCCATACAACAAACACCCTACCCAGATTTTACATAGCATTTTCAAAAGGCAGTAAACTTTAAACTTGAATATCTCAAATCAATTTCGGAGTCACTTAGATCCATTTGGTTATAAACCCCTTTATATATATTTCGAAAATGTCAACAATTCTATACACAAAACCGTTGGGAGCTTTAAAATCGGTTTAAAATGGGTTTTCTAATGAATTGTTTTTTAAGAAAAAACGGGTTTAAGGTCATAAATCCAGATTTTGGGGGTGTTTATCAGGTAATCTAATAAACGAGTGTCAAAACAACACTATTACAACTTGCCGCTAGGAAACACTCGTTTAACACAGATCAGAACGAAAACTTACACTGAAGATGGCGGATCGCCGAAACCGGTTTGTAAACAAACAAAAATTGACAATGGATGACGGAAAATCGTTCCAATATAAATCTAAAATTATTTACTTAAACAAGATTTTAAAATGAACATTATTTCATGTCTGTCATAGTCAACATAAAATACATTTTATATCTGACAGCTTTAATCTTAAAATCACGGTTTGCGTCTATGGTTGTGCTTGCCAGAACGCTTACTCCAAATTAAAGTTTGGCTTTTTCGCTTGTTTTCAAAGCTATGATATGGTTTGCGAATAAAATAGTTGACACCTTGACATTGAAAAATATAAAAAATTCCTTCATACAGTAATTTTTTTTCCATAAGGAGACCCTGTTAATTTCTATTTTAGCTAAAATCCTTGTTTAACATGACTATGATTGACCAACACCATTTTAAATGCTTCGAATAAAATAAAAAACCCCACAAATTTTTTTTTTAAATTTCTTATACAGTTTTATTAATTTTTCACCGAGAGACACCAAAGACGAATTTATTTGGAAAAACATGTGCATTTCAACAGTGCTACGAAAGTGCTAACAAAGGTCAATGAACTTTTTTCTTATAAATCTTTTCCGTTCAAAAAGTATTGTTCCTTATTCACAAAAAAATTAATGCGGAAAATGTTTCATTTCCAAGAAATTTTACAATTCTAGCAATTAAAAAGTTTTTGATTTATCATGACAACCACAACAAACAGCAAGAAACATGTAAACGAATACGCCCTCGATATCAACTTAATTAACAACGCACGAATTTTGTCCATACGCTCTGCTTCTTTATCTTTGTTCTTGTTATTATTTTTTATGTTTTTGCACAAACAAATCAACGAAAAGTTTCGTGCGCAGAAAATTGTGCCTTTCTTTTGCATTGCTTCAGATGCCGAGATGCCCTTTTCCTTACCCGAAGATATGTATTGGTGTGTTTGAGTGTGAGTTTTTGACTTAACATCAAAGGCGACTGCGACTATAATTCGCATAACGAAAGCGTGAGCTCGAAAAGCTGACCTATAGAAGACGTGTAGTGTAAAGCGATGCTGGACATTTGCTGGATGTTGCTGCTGCTGTTGCTGCTGCGGCGACTTAAACTGACGTTAAGTTTGTAGTACAAACGATTCGCAATTTTCGGTCATTGCCATGGCTTTGTGACTTGTTTGCGACTGCGCGCTGATCACAGTAAGATGTTCGAAATTAACATAATCACGCAGACGTAAATCGCGAAACGCTTATCTTCAAATCTGAACAAAGCCTACAATGAAAGAAGCAATCAACTAACCGAATGATCAAAAAGAAAACAGTCACTTTAAATTAAGACAAAGGAATACAAAAAAATATAAAGCAAACAAGAAAATAAGAAAACAAGTAGTACGATGGCAATGCAGTTCAGATGGTTATATAGTTTAGTTAGCAGTTATACCGCTTTATAACTGGACTTATGTATGTAGACAAGCTGCTGTTTGGCAGAAATTTGAGACCACAAATCAAAACACTGAGGAAAAAGTTGATGGAGTAGGCGAAGTGGGGCCAAAAGTTACAACCTTATTTTTTCTTGTAGAATCAGAGGCTTAGTTAGATGCCAACTCAATGTTATTTATTATCCAACTACCTATGTACCTGAAGAGAAGAGCATCCTTCCCAGGTAGACTCGAGTCACTGTGACTCAACTTTGATCTGATTATTATAAAAGGTAAAACTTTTACCCATCGAAGCTCAATCCCTTCATACTCAGCATATGTGGTATGTCTTCTCTTGGCAGCAACAATTTAGTAGAACCCATTCTTCCAACACCAATTTCGCGAGTTTCCCTCGAACCACCGTGAGAATACCATGGTAACCATCGTGAATAACAATAGCGACAAGAAGACGGGTATAGAGCGTGATCTTTTTTCGCTGAGAGAGGAATTTATTTCTCAATTTTCCACTCAGTCGTTGTTTGGTCGACTCTAAATTCTATTTTTGTGCTGACAATATGTTTGATTTTGACAATACCCCTCAAAAGCTTGAAATTTTTGTCTGATAATGTCTTCGCACCAACGCAAAGAAAAACCTCTTAGTTTAGGTTAGTTATTGAGTTAGGACTTCAGTTATATCTCCTGTAGACTAAAAACAGAGTGAAGAATAGAAACTTGAAATTTAGTCATTTACGGGACGTTTGTTCGGAGCCAATGATATTATGCTTCTAGGTTAGGCAGAGCTCAAATAAGATCCAATCTGAACGTAAGTTCAATCTGTGTTAGTCCGACTATATTCTGAGTAGGAGTTGATGTGTGTTTTCCAAGAACCCATCCGCTTTTGGTTGAAGGGCTCGAAAATATCTTGTTAGCCTAGATGTTGCCATCTTCGCTTCATCATAGTCAGATAATGGGTCTGTGGCAATCAGAATTCAGGTATCGGTTTTTCAGAAAAGCGTTTCGTCCATCCATTAAGTATCCCTATAACCGGTGCCTACCAGGTCGTTATTATTAGTGAATTCCAAGAATTTCTTGATGGACTTTTGGGACATTATTCCCTTTTAGCCTCAATTTATTTTTGGGAATAGGCTAGAGCCTTCCTGGCTTGACACAGTTTGATGGCCTTTGTGAGCTTTCAACCGACTTCAAGGTTATCGACCAAAATGTGAACTAAAATCGGTCTCTGCTAGGGAATAATTGGTTTTATTTGGGAACATGTGGGGAGTTTTTCGGGATCACTTCAGAGGTACTTCAAGATAACTTCGGAATAGATTTAAGGCTTTTCTGGTGTTGTTTTTGGGTTTCAAAACAGCTCAAAAAAGTGTCTGAATGACCTCCTTGAATATTCCACATCTTTATTTATAAAGATAAACAACGATAAAGGTTCGAGAAGGTACGAAGGCCACTCATAGCTTTATTTAAGAAAAAACCTATATCGATTCGCGAATGCATTCACGAACGAATATGTTTGTACGACGAATGGCGAATACAACGATGTGGATTTATTTTTTGCCTTATAAAGATAAACAACGATAAAGGTTCGAGAAGGTACGAAGGCCACTCATAGCTTTATTTAAGAAAAAACCTACATCGATTCGCGAATGCATTCACGAACGAATAATATTTGTACACGCTCTCCTGCGCGAATACAACGATGTGGATTTTTTTTGCATTCTCGTTTGCGAAAATAAACAAACGAGAGTTTATGTTCCCGAGCCCTGGCTAGAAAAAAATTGGTTGTAAGGTACAACCAAGTTAATCACTGATCGACATGACATGGAACTACCCATTTCTGAATAATATTTCACATGAAACGAGTTATTTATTTGTGTTGATAAATTTGTTTAAAAAAAACTGCAAGTTCATTAGTATATTATTTATTTACTTTTACTTATTTTGCTATTAATAACTTTATCCAAACACAGGAACTTGTTTTCTTAACTAAACTTTTTTTCAATTACGCCATAAATTACCATTTTGATTTGGCAACACTGATTTCAATTACAGAGATTTGCGCTGAGATACTTATAAACCAACGATAAGCTGTAAAGCATTTCAAAAGCTGAGCTATTAACGAGCTGGCTGGTGGTTCAGCCAATAAGCACCAATGAAAAAAAAAGAAATAAAAAAAAATTATAATAAAAAAGTTCTACAAAAATTGAAAAAAAATTTGCAAAAAAATTAGCAAACAAATTATAATTTATCAAAACAGCTTAAATAACTAACGAAAAAAAAAACCAAAAAAAAAAAATGGTCGCACACTAAAAAATTAAGCAATTTGATTAGCTTACCATAAGATTGCTCAATTTCAAGCTTGGCGCCGTATCCGGCACCAGGCGCGCTGTTGATTGCGAGTGCACTTTGGACGATGTGGACGTTGACGTTGTTGGCGGCAGCAGCGTCGTTGTTAAGCCGTTTACATTTTGACCATTGCCGGCGCAGCCACTTACACCAACTCCCTCTCCACCACCACCACCACCACCACCACTACTGTTCGTACTACTACGACTAATTGAATAATCGCAATAAACATTGTCAACGTCATTGCCTAGATTATGATGATGATCATCATCATCATCATCATCTGTATCGCCACCATCTTCCACAATGTATGGTGTTGGCTCAGTCACTGTCGCTGGTGCTGCTTCTGTTACTGTGGTGGCTTTTTCGAGATCATCATCATTTGGATTAACTTCGCTTATGTTCACATTGGCAGTGATTGTTGGCGTTGGTGATAGTTGAAGCCAATGAGAGTTTGCATCAGCTAAATGTTGTTGTAATGTGCTATGTATGGTTGTGTGGTTGTTGTGATTGAACAATGTACTACGTGCACCACTACCAGCGCCAATACCGCTGCCAACACCTACACTACCACCACCACCACTATTTGCCATACAAATGGGTGACGCTGAGGCAGATGTTGAGGCTGAATTGGAATTGGATGAGGACCATGAGCGGGATGAGGAGGTTTGTACGGTTTGGGCGCGTATTACTTTAACGGCCCCGTTGGCAGTGCGCGCTTGCAGCACTTCGAGCTGTTTGCGCTGTGTGTGTTGGGTGCCGTTCGGTTGTGATATATTTTGGGAATCGGATATCTGGAATGAGAGGAAAAAGTTAGGAAAATGAGTATTGTATGATTTTTGGATGGAGGAATTTTTTTTGAAGGAATACTCTTGAGAGGATTATATGTATATATATATCTTAAATCTGTGGTAACGAGGTTTAGTTTATCATCGTACGGGTCGGAGCCGGAGTCTTTGGCCCAAGAGCAAAGATCTCTGCCCTCTAGGGACCTACCCGACCATCTTTCAAGCGGAAGTATACGCCATATACCTCTGTGCAGAACTAAATCTGCAGCGGGGTTATAACAATGAGCGCATCGCTATACTTAGCGACAGCCAGGCCTCACTATAAGCAATTTCATCAGTCCAGTTAAAATCGGCGCTTATCCGTGAATGCGTAGAAAAACTAAACGACATAGGAGCCAGAAATAGCGTACTGCTAGCATGGGTTCCAGGTCACACTGGGGTTGAAGAAAATGAGCAGGCTGATAGCCTAGCGAGACATGCAGCAAGTATAAGGCCCGTAGGGCCTGAACCAATGCTGCCAGTGGGCCCTCAAAAGTTCAAGGGCGTCTTGAGGAAAGATGAAGAAAAGGAACGAGAGAGTCACTGGCGTAATGTACCCGGCTTACGGCAGTCCAAATTGCTCCTTGGGGGATACAATACCTCCCTCTACAGGGCAATCATAGGCCTCTCTAAACCTAACTTAAGAATTATTATTGGTATAGATACTTTCAGGTCATTGCAGACTCAACAGCCACCTCCACAAAATTGACATAAGGGAGGACAACAAGTGCCGGTTTTGTCACACGACCGCGGAGACTGCAGAACATATCCTCATGGCATGCGGCGCCATCGCCAGAAAGAGAGCACAAGTCCTGGGTTCACCATGGCCAGAGCACCAACAAATATAAGCCCTCAAGCCAACTGAGATAATCACCTTCCTAAGGGAAATTGAATGAAGCTTTGGCGACCAAAAACAAATGTCAAGGAGGAACTTTCAGGAGTACAATACCTGCTCAAAGGAAGTATAGAAAAGCTGTGCGAATGGCAAAAGATTCTTACAGTTCACTTTTGGGAAAACCCTGGAGAGCGGAGCAACGAAGAGAAGTGGGGTAGCAGGGCGTACCTAACTTGTTAAGAAGCAAATTCTAGATGAATTAGATAGTATACTCGCCATTTATGCAGAAAAGCTAGACATCTTTGATGAAGGAACTATAGGAGATTTTCACAGCATACGCCATTTATAACCACCAGTAGTGGACCCAGGGTTTGGAAAGGGGTCCAAATTTTTGTTTATAAAATTTCGAGGGCATCTTTCCTCCACAGTTCCTGAAAAAAATTAGTTTTTGGATTCCGAAAAGGGGGTTGGACTCGAAAAAAGTTTTGAGTGATTATAAGACATACATAAACGGAAACTTCTTCAGGAAACTTCTCTTTCGGAGAGCGTAATATTTCTACGTTGAGGGAAGACTTTTCTGCTCAATAGTCTACTCAGTGGGAAGTAGAAGTTCTAGGCAATAGTTAAACTCAGCTGGATATAATAGCCTCAGATTTACAACAATTTTAGCACTAAAGCTCATATCAATCATACATTTTACAACAACACTAATGTAAATCAAAGTAAAAAACTAACAATAACGCCATAGCACGGCAACGTCGAAACACCCCAATTGCAAGACCTTTTATAATGTTGGCCGTAGCCTAATTTTGTTCGCCCAATCGACTGATGGAAAGATTGTTACATGAAAAACACCTTTTCTTATTTACGATCTATTCATTTATAGTAGAATCAAACAACATTCAAATACATACATACATACATACATATCTATGTATATGACTGTTTGTGTGATTGTATGCAAATGAGTAATGCTCAGCGATAAATTTACAAAATGTATAACAAAATGCGAAGTTGACTCACTCTTCAGTTAAAAAATGAAAAAAAAAACTGTATCCATACAAAACTTCTAGTGAATTCCAAAAACCACAAAAAATCGCAAAATAGGGGTTTGATTCACGAAAAATGTATTTCATGTGTATTGATAAATTGCAAAAATTAGTCAGCAAAAATTTTGTATCATAAATAAATAGTTTATTCTTGAAAAAAAAAAAAAGAAAAAAGTTATATCAAAACCACTTCAATTTGAGTGTTTACGTTCACTCAGTTAGTGTATTACAACAACAAAATGACAGTCACACTTCCACTGCCAATTTTAACAATTGTTGCCCTCAATATTTTTTTTTGTTCTAATATCGCATGACCATAATAATAAAAATTAATTTTATTTGCGCTTTTGTTTTTAATAAAATAAAATAAAAATTGCCAAAACGCAAGAGTTGCACTCAATCGAAAATGTGCTATGATTTTGCACTTTGACCGCCCCCATCGACGTTGTTATTGAAACCACATCAGTTGCTGTACAGTGGTACGCGAGTGAAAAAAAGGGGATAAATTAAGTCATTTGATTTGATAGTGATAGTGATAGTGATAGTGATAGTGATAGTGATAGTAATAGTGATAGTGATAGTGATAGTGATAGTGATATTGATAGTGATAGTGATAGTGATAGTGATAGTGATAGTGATAGTGATAGTGATAGTGATAGTGATAGTGATAGTGATAGTGATAGTGATAGTGATAGTGATAGTGATAGTGATAGTGATAGTGATAGTGATAGTGATAGTGATAGTGATAGTAATAGTGATAGTAATAGTGATAGTGATAGTAATAGTGATAGTGATAGTGATAGTGATAGTGATAGTGATAGTGAAGGTAATAGTGATAGTGATAGTGATAGTGATAGTGATAGTGGTAGTGATAGTGATAGTGATAGTGATAGTGATAGTGATAGTGATAGTGATAGTGATAGTGATAGTGATAGTGATAGTGATAGTGATAGTGATAGTGATAGTGATAGTGATAGTGATAGTGATAGTGATAGTGATAGTGATAGTGATAGTGATAGTGATAGTGATAGTGATAGTGATTTAAATTTAAGCAGTTTTTGCTTACTTTGGTACCACTGTGCACCGCCACAACCTCCACCACTACATTCATGGCATCAGCTGCTGACCAGCTAGAGTTCGCTGACGATCAGCTGTGTAGCGCAACGGTAATAAAAATCGCTTTACACCCGCTTATGCAAAACGGTAAACAAAACGCTGTGTGAAGAGCAGCTTTGCATGGCATAAAAAAAACAACAATAATAACAACAACAAGTATAGAACAACAGCAAGTAAATAAGTACGCGAGTATTTATAAACGACTCCAATCATAACGCCTTGACTCTTGGTTCAGCTTGATTGCTGGCTGCAAATCGTTGACTGCTGGTTGACGGTGGCTTGGCTTTTTGCGCTTTGACTTCACTTTGGATTTGGGTGCAATGGTTTTTTTTTTGCCTATTTTCTTGGCTTGTGCTGAGCTCGTAAATCTTTTGTGGCCAATCAATATTCGTTTATCAGGTTGCAAGTGTCAATGTGGCACGACTTTTGTTTCAGCGCACATTTAAACATTGTTGCAAATAGAAACACATGCAAATATCAAATAATATCTAACTGTTTTAACGGTAATATATTTTCATGTTGCCATGTGAAACGTTTTGTATTTGTGTTGTAAATTATTACAAAAATTGCAAATGATAAATTATGGTGAGCATTAAGAGCTTTTTGAAGGACTTCGTCAGGCGCCAGTTTGCACAAAAGGTTGGTTGGGGTTTACATGACGCAGCAGTGTGGCCACGTGCCATGCCGTTGAGTGGAGAGGTCAGCAAACAAAGCAGCTTAAGTGACCCGAAAGTAATTGTTGTAAATGTGCGAAATAAATTTTATTTGTTGCAAATATTTCATACTTTTTTTAGTCACTCTGAAGTTTCAAAAAAGAAATAGATAGGATACAAATATATCGAATGATTTCAATCTATCAACTACCTAAGGAGACAATAGTCATGCTCGCCCAACTTCGATCTGGATACTGTAGTTTATAAAATTCTAACCTAAAAGACCGAGCCCCAAAAAGCAGTGCTCAAAGTGCAGACTCTTCAAACACCATTCTCATTCTGAACCTTCACTATTGAAGCCGCGAGGTTCCTGGGACTTCCGTTTGGAAGATTTTTATTGGTTCTCGTACTGTAAGAAGTGATTGAATTCCAAGAGCTGATGGTTCAGCACTTAAAAATGGAAAATCCACAGCCTTGCCCAGGCCTACACGAAGTGTTTGCTTTTAACAACAATAAAAACAACAACAACATGTACTCTCGCAATGTCCATGGTCGGTTAAATAAGACTTTCTGTGTCTAACGTAACAGGTTTCGGTAGGAGTCTTGTCCAATATCAATCTAAAGACAGTGTAACCGCGGACATAGCAACATAAAATAAAATAAAATAAAATAAAATAAAATAAAATAAAATAAAATAAAATAAAATAAAATAAAATAAAATAAAATAAAATAAAATAAAATAAAATAAAATAAAATAAAATAAAATAAAATAAAATAAAATAAAATAAAGTAAAATAAAATAAAATAAAATAAAATAAAATAAAATAAAATAAAATAAAATAAAATAAAATAAAATAAAATAAAATAAAATAAAATAAAATAAAATAAAATAAAATAAAATAAAATAAAATAAAATAAAATAAAATAAAATAAAATAAAATAAAATAAAATAAAATAAAATAAAATAAAATAAAATAAAATAAAATAAAATAAAATAAAATAAAATAAAATAAAATAAAATAAAATAAAATAAAATAAAATAAAATAATTTGTAAGTTTTTGCAAGCTTGAGATCAGAGAAACAATAATTCGTAATGAATTTTAATTGTCAGTTTTTGGGAAAAATTGATAATTGGAGAAAAAATAAAAATAAAAATAAAATAAAATAAAATAAAATAAAATAAAATAAAATGAAATAAAATAAAATAAAATAAAATAAAATAAAACGCAAAATAAGATAAAAAAAAGAAAACAAAGATTAAAAATAAAATAAACTTTAAGATGACTTCATCACGACTTCTTCTCTGCAGACTGCTCATATTTTAAGTATTTTTTTATTAAATATTTTTTCTGTAAATACATTGAACTTGCAGACCTCTCAAACGGCATGAGTTGCTGTTGCTGTTGATGATGCTGCAGCGCATAACCTTAACGTTGACACTAATACTAAGTAACAGCCAGATATGCAACTGGATTTAGTTGAGTAGCCACAGTACTGCTGATCTGCACAGTCGGCGGTAGTGGTCTTGCAACCTTTAACTTGACTTTGTGACCGTTGTAATATTAGAAGTGTACACAATTTAAAATAGTTTTTTTGGTTTTTGCAATTTTTTATGATTGAATTTAAAGTTTGTTGCTGGTGAAGACTTGTTTGTCTCGAACAAAGAACTTGGGCGGTTAAATTATCTTCTTTACTTATTAAATCATCAGCAGACACTTCTCGTGTAATGGCATTCGAACTTTCTTCCTACAAATAATTTGCATAGCTTTTTTTTACCATTTTATTTTAACATATTTCGTTTCAATCAACTTTTTTCAAAATTTTTGTTCTTATTATACATTTTTGAACTCATTTAGTTTTCTTACGATTTCCAAAGCAATCATTAATCATTTTAATGTGATGACAACTTTTACACTCGAAAGACTTAAGCGACAGACTCGATAACATTTTCTCATTAAATACAGACATTTAGTATCTTGCAGCGCACAAACCTCAAGCCTAGAAACATTAACTGTATAACTCGTTGAAATTTAATTAGGTGAAAAGGTGTAATTTAACCGATTTCTGTTCGAACTTACCTAAAACCCAATTTTACAAATTCGCAACTATTAGCACACCAACAACTTAAATGTTTTACTAATTTACACAATATTATTTGAATTAAAATATTTTTCAGATCGAATTATAATTTTAGAGTCGATATTTATACTTTCTTTGTGTGCATCTAAGATAGATTTTGAAAAGTCTTTAGGGATTTTTAGTTATATCGATTAGGGCGCCACATAGCGGAATATGGTTTTCAATAGATTGTATTTTTACTAAGTCCTAAACTATGTGCCAGTATTTGGGACGCTGGGAGTTTCACACGAACTTTCGAACTAGCTATACTGTGCGACACCTAGCTGAATATTTCTTGATCAAATATTTCATTGTTATCGGGCTTCAAGTTCCCCGCTTACCGGAAAGTTAGTCAAAATTACTTCAAGTTATCTCGATCGGGGCGCCCCCTATAGGAATTTCGTTTTCTTCGGATTATACTGTCGCTGAGTTCTTAAATATGTGCTAATTTTCAAACTCCGAAATTGGCGGGAAGTTGATTTGAAATCGTTTAAAAAATTCAAAATTTTAAATGCCTCGATCTGAGCGCCACCTACCGGATTTTTTATATTTTTTCAAATTGTCACCGCGTTCTGAACTATGTCTACAGTTTAAAGCCTCTGGCCCATCGAAAGATTACTTAAATATCGATGACCACTTCTTTTCGAAAATTTAAAATTTTTTCGATCAGGAAATTTGTGAACCCCAATCTTTTCATGTGATTTTTTTCATATTTTAAAGGCGTTTAGGTCAAAAGAAAAAAACGGGCAAAATTAATAAAAAGTTGGAAAAAATACAAAAAATTTTAAGAATATTTTTTCGAACCTTACATAACGAGAGCTAGCAGGAACATCGACCTTTTTCGAAATTATTTTCTAAATCGCTTTATTTCTGAATATTTTCAAAAAGGTTTTATTTTATAAATTGGTGCAAATACAGCTTGTTTAAACAAAATAATTTTCAAAATTATAAGGAGACTGCATAAACAATTTTAAATTTCTCAAATCAGCACTTAGTAAGCAGAGACACCCTGTACATAATCGAAAAAATTTAAAATGATTTAAAATATATATTTTTTTTCAAACAATGACACCGTGAGAAGCGGAGTCGAACTTACAAAAAGCCCTTAAACTAGTTGCAAACGTTTATTTGGTAGGAAATTCAATTATCATCGTTTTAGTGCAATAAAGTATTTCCTGGTTTAAAAGGAAAATTAACAAAAAAAAAATTAAAGTTTCTTTTTGATTTTATGAGCACAAAAGGTGCACTACAACAAATCATTTTTACAATTTTTTTTTACTTTTTAGTTTTGTTTGCCTGACAACTGCAGAAAGTGAACGATTTCAACGATTTTCCATTTTCTCAGACAATACGGCAAATACTTTCATGCACCTAAACACAATACACAACTACAACATATCTACATACAAACAGTTATTTACAAATAAGTGCAGCATTTTTTTGCTACATATTTGTCTGTTTGTATATTTTGCCTTACAGGCCAATAGGTGTTGCAAACGAAATGGCTAAGGTTGAAAGAGAAATTGTTGCAGCTTAATCGATTGCCATTGGAGGCACTATTAACGGCACCCCGCACCAGCAGCAAAATGGTACCAGCACCGCAAGCATTTTTTCCAATGCCATTTTATGTATATATTTTTTGTTTTTTTTTATATTTTCTATTGTTGTTGAGTTTAGCTAAAAATTTTTTTTTTAAATTTTTTTTTGTTGTTTTTTCCATTGTTGCCACATTATTTTGTTACGCTTTAGTTTTTGCCACAAGCAACTTTGTTCGCTTTTACTTTGTTGTAGTTGTAGCTTGTAAAGCTTGCACTCAACTATGGCTTTAAGCAATGTGCCGCGCACTATAACGGTTTATTAACAACAATAACAATAACAAAAATTTATAGTAAATCTCACTAAACTCGTTGGTTTGTCTACTTAGTTGAGTTGTGTTGGCTGCTGCACGTTGTTGTTGAAGATGCAAACTATTTTTGGGTTAGTAGGTTGAGCTCATTGCAACTAATGCAATACCCATACATGCATATATCGAAATGTTGTTGTTGTTGTTTTTTGCTTATTGCCTTCACAAGCTAAATGTGTCTATGACTTTGTGCTACTTGTAAGTAACGGGCGTTGCGACTGATTTCGCGTCTGACATTTGTGTGTGACCGAGTGACTTGTTGATTACCTGGATGACTTCTAAATGAGTGTAGATAAATTACATACAAACATACATACATACACTCGTTTGATTGTGTAAGTGATTACTGGAGTTAATTTTGAGAACTAAATTTGAATGGAAAAATGAGAAAAGCTAGCAGGACAGGCTATGGCTGTGGATGTGTTGTAAGAGACAATTATCGCTGAATGTTATAAGAAAGAAAGCAGTGGTAATTGGATAAATCGTGATAGTAATTTAAGTAATTGTAAGTAATGGTAATAAAGTATGGGATATAGAATGACGTGATTACGAGCAGCTAGATTTGCTATTTCAATTAAAGTAATGGTAGGAAAAATAAAGAGTCAGCAAGACACGAATACGAACAAATTAATCTACATATTACAAACAGTAATTGCATTAACGGTAATGTTAATTGAAGTAATGATAGGGAAAATCTAAAAACAGTAAAGAGAAAAGTGGTCTGGTAGCCAACAGGCAAACATTTTTTACAAGACTGGTAATTTGAGTAGTGGTAATGATACTTAAGGTAATGGTACTGATAATGTTTACCAAATAACAAGCAAAGTCATCTGCTAGGCAACAGAAAAAACCAGGGACCCCCCGTAACGATTATTTTTGTATTTTTAGCATCAAAAATGGAAGACTTCCCAATATCGCAGATACGTTTCAAGTATATGAATATGCACGTCTCTTCATGCTCAACAAAAAGCTTCTATAAACTAAAAAAATTTGAGGGAAATCCGTATAAATTCCAAATAATCATTATTTTTGATTTTTATTTTTTTGGTCAAACATAAAAGTTATTTTTTGATTTTTATTTTTTCGATCAAACATAAAAGTTATTTTTTGATTTTTATTTTTTTGATCAAACATAATAGTTATTTTTGATTTTTATTTTTTTGATCAAAAATAAAAGTTATTTCTTGAGCGATATTTTATTCCTCAAGAATAAAAATTAAGTTTTGAGTTTTAACTTTTTTCGCGGATTGAAAAACTCAAAACGCCGCTGTGCCTTTTTGGCAAGTAATAAATCATAATTATTGGGTGGTATATCCTCATCAACATAGTTTATATTTATGTACATACATTTTTTCACCTGGTACACTTGGCGAATTTTGCCCCATACATACAGTATCAATGTGTATACATGTAAATATGTTTCAAATTATTGAGCACTTATGCTGACAAGGATATATCATCTAATAATTATGATCAACAACCTGCCAGAAAGGCGCTGCGGTTATTTGAGTTTTTCAATCCGCGAAAAAAGTTAAAACTCAAATTTTAATTTTTATTCTTGAGGGATAAAATATCGCTCAAGAAATAACTTTTATTTTTGATCAAAAAAATTAAAATCAAAAATAACTATTATGTTTGATCAAAAAAATAAAAATCAAAAAATAACTTTTATGTTTGATCAAACAAATAAAAATGAAAAAATAACTTTTATTTTTGATCAAAAAAATAAAAATTTAAAATAACTGCTATTGTTGATTTTTATGAAAAAAATCTGAAAATAATGATTAAATGTGGATTTTTATATTAAAACTCATAACAGTTACGGTCCCTGGAAAAAACATCTGAAAATTTTATACAAAAATGGAAATTTCAGTAGTGGTAATGGTACTTGAAGTAATGATAATGAAAACTTAAAAACATACGATAATGAAGTGATATGCTAGCCAACAGGAATAACGTCTGAAAATTTTGTACAACAGTGGTTATTTCAGTAGTGGTAATGGTACTTGAAGTAATGATAAGGAAGAATAAAAAATACAAAGACATTCCCTCAGAAAGCTGTATCCCCTATGAGTAATGAAAACGCATCTGAAAATTGCATATAAAAAATAATATCAGTGCTGGTAATGGTAGTTACAGTAATGGTATGTAATGGTACTCACTTATTAATAGTATGTCATCGAACAGCTGGTTTCTCTAACCAAGCGGAAAAGCGTTCGTAAATTATGTGAAGGAATGTTAATGGAGTTAATGGTAATGGTACTTAAAGTAACATGCAAGTATTGGCATGAAAAAAGTAAGTGCAAAAATACATTACAGCCAAATTTGTTTGCGAATAAGAAAAGCGTTCGAAAATTATAAAAAATAGTAATTGTATTAAAGGCAATGATCTTGAAATATTTTAAAGTAGTTGTAGGAGAAGAGAAGAGTAATTGTGGTATTTGAACTTAAAGAAATGTTAAAAAAAGTGTATAGAAAGGGCATGACTTCGAAGAGCTTGATCCTCTAGCAAACAGGGAGAGCGTCCCAAGTTAAGGTAGAGGGGTGTTTATGGGATAATTGGTAATGGTTGAAGTAATTGTATTTTGTTATGAAAAATTAGAAGTAAGAAGGCATCGTAGGTGACGCTACTAGCCAACAGAAAATCGTCTAAAAATTCTATATACATTATCTCCAAACATTCACAACATAGTTGGATAACAACAGGGACCCAGTAAATTGTTTTTTAAGTAAAAAGTAATGTTTCAGTTAGTTTAAGACGCGATCAAGTCAAAAAACACATAAACACAAACACACACGCAACTCAGCCAGATACATAAGTGAAATTTATTATGGCGGCAATGATCAGAGGCTTTAACACAGCATGTGGTGAGCTTAAATATCTACAAAAGAAAAAAATATTGTAGTATATCCCCAATAGTCGTAAGCATCAAATCAAAATCCCAAGAGTCTATTTAAAACATTTGAAGTGTTCCTCCACTCGACGTGAGCGGTCTTCAAAGAAAGAAAATAAAAGAAAGAAAACAAAACATCCTCACTGCGAGGGAGATTTGTTAGCTTTAGCGCTAATAATTCGTTGCACAAATAAGAGCAACAAATAGAGTAGAAGATAAAAAAATGTCTTGAGAATTTTAAGCTCAATTGATTTTGATTTGTCGGCAACGGAGCTTAGATTTCAGTGATGGCGGTAGATTTAAATCGTCAGGTAAGAACCGATTGGCTCTGACAGTGACAGTAGCGGCAGACTTGAAAAGGCAAACGACAACTGTCAAAAGTTGACATACTCCAAAAATAAAAGGAAGAATAAGAAGAAGCGCAAATAGTTGAATTGTTTAGAAGTGACAGCTTTATGGTTGAAATGATTTTGTATGGTAGATTTGAAAAGCATTGATTTGGTATGAAGATATCTGAGAAGATGCTTAAATTACTTGTGGGTCATCGAATAGTAGGAAAGGAGCATTGGAAATAATTCTTGTATAATAGTAGGTATGTATTTATTTATTGAATTGCATTCATGAGTTGTCATCGAGACCGTAAAACCGACAGTTCCAAGAACCATGCAGCTTTGAGCTGATCTGATTAGATTGAAAGAGTCGTTTGATGTGTTCTTTCAAGAAGTACTTTGACAATGAGGATTTTTATACAGTAAATAAATGTCAAAACAATAGGATGTACAAAAACCTTGTGGACTGCAATTTGTAGTGTGTCCACTGGGAAGTCAAGGGTTAAAGAAAACTTTGTTAAAAATAAAAATGAATGTGTGTGCTTTATAGGTGTCCAAAGTATGCAACCGATCTCTTTGATCTTCATAGTATATTCTTGAGTTCACTGATTACAGCATAGGTTATATAAAGTTTTAGAAAAATGGGCGGTGCCACACCCCCAGCCTATATAAAATTTCAAATTGTCATAGCAATAAACGGATTGGGTATAAATCAATGATATTGAGATACAGGTGTCACTCGGTCAAGATTAACATAATTTTGAAAAAGTGGGTGCTGCCACGCCCACTTATTTTGAGCTTTGTTTGTACGTATTTTACATCGATAGTTTATTAGCGATTTTTCTGAAACTTTCACGATAGCTTCAGAATTTCGCTGGGTATGACATAGGCTAATATATATTTTTTTTGAAAAGTGGGCGGTGCCACGCCTCTAGACTGTAAAGAACTTCAACTCGTTAAAGGTATTTAATCTCAATGAATGATGTTTGGATATACATAAGTGTCCCTTAGTCAAGATCTACGTAATTTTTTAAAAGTGTGCCACGCCCTTTTTTTCCGTTTGTTTATATTTCTCTTTACAAAAAAGTAGAAATTCTAGATATATACAAAACAGTGTCCAGGCCACCCTATCGTGCGTTCTCCTAGTAAATTTAGGTTGTTGTCAATGGTTTAGAGACAGAGTATATGGAAGTGAAATCGTCTGGTAGTGGACTCTCTAATTCGATTGCCTACTTTAGAGTGCTGACCGGAGGAAATGAGAACCGCTTCAACATTACTAAGGACCACCTAAATTAACGCTTCTGATTACAGTTTTTAACTTGCTTAATTTCGAATTTGATTCGCTCTGATACCGAATTACTGCTAAGGAAGTCGGCATTTTTATGCACTCAATACCCACGCTTGTATGTACATAAGTATGTATATAAAAGTTATAAAAAATATTGCCAATCACACATGCTCAAATACATACACACATTAATTTATTTTCACATTTATATAAGCTCATTAAAAAAGTGTCTACAAGCAATCCGCAAAAGGAAGTAGTTAATTGTCTGTGAAAAGTGCTTTTGATGTGGCAGCAAATTTTTATAAGCCAAATAATGGGATGTCATACATTTTGTAGTTGTCACACTTTAAAGGTGGGGAAAAAATTTATAAACTACTGAATGTATAAATGTATATAAAAACTGGTGGAAATATATGTATGTATGTATGTAATTTACTTGAATGAAAACATTTTCAAACGTACTGATTTGATGATGTGATGTGTTTGATGACATCCTCAATTAAAAAAAAAATTTATTACGCTGATACGAGCTTAATGAGCTGTGGAAGCTGTGTTAATATAAAAATGTATATACGAGTACATACATATGTATGTATGAGGGAGGAGTAGCTTGTTTTTGTGTGAACAGTTAGGCTTATTTACGTATACCAGTCCATGCCGAAGGACCCAAATTCAAGTATTGGAACTTCTACAGCAAATATCATTTAGGGTCAAAAATATAGATTTGTGAATAGAAAAAGGGTCCTCCCTAGTTATATTTCCGAAATTCTAGTCAAATAAGAACCCTTTATAACACATTTACTAGGGTGGGTCAGAAAAGTAGGAAATTTGTCTGTGATTTTGTGCATCGAAACTGGAGCCTCCCTAGTTATATTTTCGCCAAATAAGAAACTTTTTATAACACCAGGGTGGGTCAAAAAAGTAAAAAAAAAAATTCTTGGGATTTGTGCATCAATTTCTAGTCATATTTCGAAAATTCTCGCGCCATGAGAACCCTTTATAACATATTTATTAGGGTGGGTTAAAATAGTAGACAATTTTTCCTTGAATTTTTGCATCGAAAATAGGTTCTTCCTAGTCATATTTCGGAAATTCTCGCCAAACAAGAAGTCCTTATAACATATACTAGGGTGGGTCAAAAAAGTAAAAAAAAATTCTTTGCACTTGGCCCTCCCTAGTCATATTTCGAAAATTCTCGCAAAATAAGAACCTTTTTATAATATATTTACTAGGGTGGGTCAAAAAAGTAAAAAAAAATTCTTTGCACTTGGCCCTCTCTAGTCGTATTTCGAAAATTCTCGCAAAATAAGAACCTTTTTATAATATATTTACTAGGGTGGGTCAAAAAAGTATAAAATTTTTTTTAGCATATGTGCATCGAAAAAGCGTCCTCCTCTTAATGGTAATAGGAAGGTCTTAAGAATTTGAGCTTTACTTTTTTATCAGTATTAGAAAAGAGAGAAAGTAAGAGCAAACTTCCGAGAGCAACCTCTTGATATTGAAATTGCGAGAAACAGCTGTTAAAGATTAAATTTACTTCGACATTTTCATACGCATGTTCTTTTTTCTCACCATTTTTAGTACCTATCTTCACTTCTAAGCAAGGTAGAAATTGCTAGTTTTCACCAGGTGAAAGAGCATCTCAAAAACTATCGAAGTCAGAAAAAAGTGGAACATTTTTTTTTAAGCCATCTTTTCATAGCCCGGTCACATATTACAAAATAAAAAATTTTTTTTTAAGCCCACTTAATGTGTACCTTATAATTACACTTGAAATGCTTCTCTGTTAGTTCCCCAAACAAATTTTAAATGCTTCAAAAACACTTGAGAAACTATTCGATTTAATTAAAAATAGCAACGCCTTAAACTCCAGCAAGCAAGTGTGGCAAGTACGCTCTTAAAAATAGCTCTTGTTAGCTGCAAAGTGCAGAAAGCAAAAAAAAACAAAAAATTCAAAGTTGACGAGTTGTCTGTTTTTGCCAACTTGTCAGTTATTTCGCGACTGACCGTTGAAGTCGCCTTCGGATGCGTTGAACCATGTATTTTGTTGTCTATCAATAGGGCGGTCTTACAAAAGTACAGTGTATAACCCACATGTGTACATATTTTTGTATCTATTTATATACTAACATACATATATGGTATATACAAATGTACGTTCACTATCTATGTAAGTCCAACCTTTGGCATGCGTGCAAGAGTCCACTTATAAATTGGCCGCTGCAGAAAATATTTTGTGCCACTGCTCCATTGTGCACAAGAATCATGCAATTAAGTGCATTGAAATGTAACCGCAAACTTTAAATTATAAAAAAAGTGCACACAAGCACGCACACACATACAAATGCATGGTGGAGATAGATGCATGTTTACAATCGTTTACGCATAGCAATCAATCAAGTACAATGCTGCATTTCGCTTTAACATTTTACTACCGTAATTCTAGCCAACATTGCCACAGATATATTATAATTATAGACTAGCTTACTGGGATGTTTGTATGTAATACAAATACACTAATAGTAATATATTTGTATACCCCGATGCGCTTTTCGTAAAAACTTTTGGTTTGTTAATGAGAATGGTGTATAAAAATCTCCTTTATTATTGTGAAGAGAGAAATCAGTTGCTTCATGACTGGTCAAAATTCGAAAAAGGCAGATGATCACGCCCATATTTTCGATATCGAAATTTTCGAAAAATGTTAAAAGTTGATTATATTAAATTGTAATGGATAGAAACTAAAGTAATAAGTATCTATGTATGATCCTAAATTTTTCGATATCGAAAATTTAAAACATTTATACAGTTTAAGTGTAAATGTTGTCTCCGAACAACTTCTCCGATATCGAGCTAGCACAAATTTTGCTGTGCTTAAATGTACCTCTTTGGTAGATTGAAGAAACCATTTGGGAAATTTTTGTGCAAAAAAAGAATGACAAGATATAGTTAGCTCCACTTTTTCGATATCGAAATTTACGAAACACTCAAAAATGTCTGTTTTTAGTATGCGAACATTCTCTGGAAAGAGGTCGATCGAATTGAATTTTTCGATATCGAAAATTTTAAAACACCAAAAAACCGCTGTGGCGAAACTAGTTATCTTCGAATCATCGTATTGGAATATTTTCAATATGAAAACGAAAAAAATTGTATTGTAAAACATTATGATTTGTGTATCGAAGAAGTCGTTTAGGAAATTATTGTTTGAAGGTTATCGAGGTAGGATGACTTTTTCGATCTTAAAGTGGTCGAAAAACTCCAAAACTGTATTATTGTACATAGAGCGCACTCGATAGGAGGAAATGTACGAACACAGAAAATATTTTTGGCACTTATTCGAAAAAATTATTAAAAATTAAAAATTATTCGAAATCAAACATACAACTTTTTTCGACTTCGAAAATTTCAAATACCTGAAACATCTTACAGTTACAGAGTTTGAAAAGTACATTTCTTCGAATCACCATCATCAAATTATTTGATACTTTTACTACATAATTTTGCGACTTCAATACACTAGGATATACAAAAAAATCTAAATTTTTAAAAATATATTGAAATTTTGGAAAACAAAAAAAAAATTATTTTAAAATGAAATAGATATAAAAAATTAATTGTATTCGAAGCTTTATGCTAGAAAATCGAGGTCGAAAATTAAAATGTTTCAATATCGAAAATTGAAATTTTTCGATATCGAAAGTTTCGAACTTGAAAAAAATTAGTTTCAGAACTACACACATACGAACATACACATGTATTTTGATTAAGTAGTGTGCTAAATAAGAACTCGTAAGTGGCTTTCCATTTTGTTTTTTTAAACTACATTGTTGCCCAAATCCGCAACTGGGTATAAACCACTTGAACTTTTATCTTTCTGTAAGCTCACTTACCTTTCCATACTTATTCAACGGTCCATTAATCCAACGATCGGCCTCTAAACGTCCACTAAGCAATGCGCCCGTATCTGGATCGACACGTTGCCATTCACGCACTTCACGCTGAAAGGGGGAACGTGGTGAAGTGCCTGACGTACTTGGTTCTACGGCTTGTATATTATTGACTGTAAGGCTAAGATTGCTACGCGGTTGTTGTTGTTGTTGTTCTTTAGACATTGGCAAACGATACGTAGATGACGCTGGACGATGAAGTTGATGGCCAAGATGATGATGATGATGATTGTGATGATGATGATTATTTGTTGTGGCTACTTCCATTTTATATTTTATAATTATGTTTTCAATTATAATTCAGTATGAATTGCTATTTGTTGTTGTTGTTGCATGCTACACTGCGTCAATTTGGTATGCGCTGTGCGTTTGCGTTTCTGCGAATTTGCTCTCCTTCTTTTAGTATGTTACTTCGTAGTTGTTTTGTGTTTTTTGCTTTTTGCTTTTTAACTTCTTCTTTAATTCTCTCTCTTTTTAAATTAATGGCAAGCTTTTATTTATTATGATAATAATAATTTACGCTACGTTCGCATTGCATTTATCTAGTTTAACGTTCGAGCTACTGATTTAAATTCTGCTTTGTTGTTTTTGTTTTCTTCGTTTGCACTCGCATGCGCGCTCGTGTGGTGCTAGAGTAGTAGCGGCAACTGACCAGTGTTTACGCTCTAATTTTTTTACGTTACTTGCGTTTTTTGCTGAAATTAGAAAATTAAGTGGGAAAACCGTTAGAATTGTTGGGTGGTAAATTGGCGGCATTGTAATGCATGATATGTGGGGAAAGAAAGTTTGGTTTTAATGAGGCAGAGCTATCAATCAAAAGTTCAACAAACTTTTATATTTTTTTCAAAATAAATGAATACAGATTTGTATTAACACTGGGGGTGGTGGGTATGTGTGTTGCATTATTAGGTGACTACCTGATATTACTTTATAATTATATATGTAAATCCTATATCACTATACCCTCATCACGCTTTTTCCTGGAGACTCTCACTCTCCCTGCCCTCCGCCTCCTTCAAACCTCTTCTTCTTTTTATGTCATTCCACTGTATGTATTTCAGAATAGTCAATTGTAATTCAGAAAGTGTAAAATGTATTTCATAATAGTCAATTGTAATTCAGAAACTGTAAAATGTATTTCAGAAGAGTCATTTATATTTCAGAAGATGTAAAATGTGTTTCAAAATAGTCAATTGTAATTCAGAAACTGTAAAATGTATTTCAGAATAGTCAATTGTAATTCAGAAACTGTAAAATGTATTTCAGAATAGTCAATTGTAATTCAGAAAGTGTAAAATGTATTTTAGAATAGTCAATTGTAATTCAGAAACTGTAAAATGTATTTCAGAATAGTCAATTGTAATTCAGAAAGTGTAAAATGTATTTCAGAAGAGTCAATTATGGTTCAGAAGATGTAAAATGGAAGGATAAATTGCACCACATAATAATCAATTGTAGTTCAGAATTTGTGGTTTCTGAAACAGAACAGATTATTCTAAATAACATTTAACAGCTTCTAAAATATATCTTCCAGTTTCTAAATTACATTTGACTATTCTGAAATAAATTTTCCTGCTATTTAAACACATGAGCCATGAGCTGAGCTGTGTCATACCCAGCCCTCATTTGAGCAGCTTACCGCATACCAGGTTATGACTACATCCGTCATTTATTAAGTTATTTAAAATATTAAGCTCAATTAGTTTTAAATAAACTAAGCACTAAGAACTACATAAGTGTAATTCATTACCAACGAACGGCAAGCGATAAAGAAATTAGGTGCAATGCCAAACCAGAAAAGCAACAAATCTTAGTAGTTTAATAGACAAACATCAAATACTAACTACTATCAATATGTCTAGTGAACAACAACTAAGCAAACAAAAACCAGTCACTCGATAGCGGTATGCGTTATGTATGAGCTGCTGTTGTGGTTGTTGTATTTGTAATAGAGATGAGCGATACGAATAATATGTGCAATCGATTGCAATTAAGATTATAAAAATTAAAAAAATTAAAATACAAAACTTTAGAAAAAACAAAATGAAACATTTTTTAAAAATAAAAAAGTTTAACAAAAATAGAAAAGAAAAAGTTTTAAAAAATAAATTTATAACATATAAAAATAAAAAAATTTATAAAAAACAAGAATTAAAAAATTTATAATATATAAAAATAAAAAAATGTATAAAAATTAATAACGATTTTTCTTTAAAAATAGAAATAAAAAAATGTATAAAAAATAAAAATACAAATATATTATAAAAAATGCAAATGAAAAAATTTATAAAATATAAAAGTAAATAAATGTATGAAACATAAGACTGAAACAATTTAATAAAAATGAAAAAGTTTTAAAAGAATAAAGTTAAAAAAATTTGGAAAAAATGAAAATGAAAAAATGAAAAAAAAAAATAAAAATAGAAAAATTTATAAAAAATAAAAATACAAAAAATTTATAAACGAAAATGAAAAAAATTTATAAAAAATGAAAACAAAAAAATTAAAAAAAATAAAAATTAAAAAATTTATAGAATATAAAAATTAGAAAATTTATGAAAAATAAAAATGAAAAATTTAAAAAAAAAGTAAAAATTAAAAAATGTATAAAATATAAATATGAAAAAATTTTAAAAAGTTTTTAAAAAATGAAAATGAAAAAAAAAATAAAAATAGAAAAATTTATAAAAAATAAAAAAACCAAAAAATTTATAAACGAAAATGAAAAAATTTATAAAAAATGAAAACAAAAAAATGTATGAAATATAAATATGAAAAAATTTAAAAAAATAACAATGAAAAACTTTTTTAAAAAATAAAAACAAAAATTTATAAAAAATGCAAATGAATTTTTTTTTAAATATCTATAAAAATAAAAACATTTATTAAAAATAAAAATTAAAAAAATATATGTAATCGAAATTTCGATTGAAATAATCATTAAACTTGATTACAATCGATTGAACATATTAGATACTCAATTATCGATTTAAAATTGATCTCCCGTCGTCAGTGGTCCACAACCCGCCAAGCGTATTTTTGAAGGTTTGCCTTGATCTCTTCGGAAATAAATTGCACCAATTATTTTTTTCTTTGCGTTCCCTATTTTTTCATAGAAAATCTGTATGTTTTGATAGCAAATACTCGCCGAAGCTTAGATCTGTAACTTTTTATATTTCCTTGCCAAATTTTCTTTGGATATTTCAAAAAGTGAGAGACTTGCAACGTAATAGACGATCATTATTAAATCGATTGAGCTCATAGTCTGAGTCACTTAGAGCACGCTGATCTTTTGATTAATATCTTCTTCTTCTTAAACGTATAGCAATCCCGCAGCAGATTTAATATAATTTCATATTATTAAAAATCATAAAAAAGAAAACTTTACATATATAAAAAATTTATAAAAACATTAAAACATGCTATTAAAAATTAATATGAGTTATTAACTTCTACCTAAGCCACATAAATTTAACTTAAATAAGTAGTGGTGCATGTGTTTTCATTAAAAAATTCAGCACAAGTTCAATATGGTCGATGCCAAACACAAATTATACGTTACTCCAGAAACTGTTAAACTCATTAACAGCATAACCTTACAGGCAACTTTTTCAAAAGCCAACGAAGCTAAAACAAAATTTTTAATAGCCGCTGTATATATGTATATGAGCACATATAATGGCTGTATTCTTTTGACACTGGTTGGAAAAAATCAGTTGTGGAATGATTGAAGGAAGCAAATCTCTACTGAATGTTAGTTTGCACTAAGAAGAGCGCTACTCTGGTATTGATACATATTTCAGTGTAGACAATTCCTTTTGTATACTAGGGTGGGTTAAACCTGTTTTTGTGCTTGGAAGAATTTGTAGTATATAATAAAGAAATTTAAAAAACAAAAATAAGGGACAATAATAATTTCCATAAAAAAAGATAATAATAATTTTTATGAAAATTCTTATTCTTGGCCATGAACTTATTAATACTCACGAATGAATTATTATTGTATGAAATTTATTAAGTGACGAATCCAGGATTTTGGGATGGAGGTGGTACAAATTTTTTTAATCGAATTTCGAGGGCGAAAAAAGATGCTATTACCTGAAAAATATGACTTTTTGTATGCCGAAGGTGGGAAAGAGCGGGTTGGAAACGGCCCCTCGTGGATCCACCCCTGAGCTTATTAATAAAAATAAATTCCAATTCCCTCTCCTGAATTTTATTGAAATTGATTCCAATAATAAAATAAAATGAAACTAAGCTCTTTTTTTGATCCAAAAACGCAAAAAAAAAACATTAAAAAATTTTAGGAAGTCACTTGTTTAATCCTCCTAAATTCTCACCACATTTTTAATTAAATTACAAAATTATTTTTTTTTTTTTAACATTTCCTTAGTTTGACAAGCTCAAAGATAGTTGCTAATAATTGTTATTTAATTTTAATTTTTTATTTTGAAAACAAAACTTAAAAAGCAGCAAATGTGTAAAAGCTTTTAAGGTTTTTTTTGAAGTTTTACTTTGAAATTATAATTTTTTTTTTCCAAAAATAATATAAAATTTTTTTTTTGCAACTTTAAAAACAATTTTCATTTTCTTCGGAATACTTCAATGCATCCATTATTTATATAAGAATCAAACGAAACAGCGGGAAATTTTTTTTTTAATTTTAAATTTTCTATGAAGTAAAAAAAATATATATTTTTCTCCACCCTAATGGGCCAAATTAATCAAGGTGTGCGTAGGCGTTTTCCTTAATTTATAACGAACAGTGATGATAGTAAAAAATGTTACTCAAATTTCGCCACTCGTTTACCAAAAGAATTCAGCTACCTACTATCTAAGTCCACTCCACTCCAGCGCGACTGAACGCCGTTGCATTAGCACAAGAACAAGTTTCATTTTCCGTTGACTTGCCCGCAACTCATATATGGTAAGTTGCTTTTTCTTCCTACATTTGCATGAAATTGCTTGTATACTATTTCCCTTTTGTTGTTGTTTTTTTGTAAATGTTCTACAACTAGCATTTGCTATATGGCGCACACAAGTATTATGCCATGACATCGCTACTAACATCGACAGTAGTTAAGAAGAAAAAGTAGCGCACGCGACTTAAAGCTTGAAGCATTGAAACATTTCGTTGTAGAGAAAATTCATGTATAAGAGTAAAAAGTAATAAATAAAAGTGTTGAATATACATTGAAGCTATGTGTAAGAGCGTGCCAGTTCAGTGCGCTATTTAATTTTTTTTTCTAACTACTTCTACCCATTACAACTCATGTGTGAAGCGTATGCAAAAATTTTATGTTGATTTTATACAAGATTACAGTTATAGACAGTTTATTATGAGGTGCTAAGATTACCGCAATACTATGAGGCTGTTTTTTTTTTTTTTTGCTATTCCCGTTTGTAACGGAAAATGCATAAAAAAAAATGAATTTCAAATGACTTGAAGAAAATCAAGTTTGTCGCTTAAGTCTTTTGTGTGTGTGATGGGTTAGTAGCTAAAATGAAATAAAATGAATAATGAAGTTTTACTGAGCTGAAAATGACCAAAGACTGTGTATGAAGCACTCATGCATAATGTTTTTTTTGTTGTAGTCAGTCATATTGTGCTGCGTTTGAATGGAATCGCTCTCATCAAATTTTGTATAATTGGAGTTAATAATTAGAATAAGTTAATTTAAAATTGTTGGTGGCTCGTTTTGTTTTTTTTTCTGATTTTTTGTAGATTTCTGAACATTTAGTTTTGTGTTTGGCGTGATATTCATAAAATTTGTATATGTTTGTAATTTTTTTTTGTATTTTTTTTCAGCAAACTTGTTTATTTCTTACCTAAAGCACAAAATCCAAAGTCAAGTTCAAATTCAACTCGAAACATTTCATTGATTATATATTTTTTTTTAATTTATATTCTTTTCTAAGCTTCTTATGCGCTAAAATTGTTTATAAATCTCATCTACTTATTAGCTTAATTTTTTGTTTTTAAATCACGAAATAAAATTCAATTATGAAAGCAGCTTCATATCTGTTATTAATAATTTTTTTTTTAAAGCCAACAACAAAAAAGCTATCAATTAAATTTTTGGTTCATTATTGTTTCATTTTGCTGCAAGTACTATTATTATTATGAGCAGTTTTGCTGGTCTCTATCCGAATCAGCTAATTTAGTGTTGCCAATAACGCTTAGGTTCTGAGTTACTCATGGCCTGCCTGCTTTGGATCATAAAGTGTTGACTAAGCGCCCAGTTTGGTCAGGAGATATGCATGCTCATAAAGAGTGCTGGCTAAATATACAAATCGCAAGCACTATACAAGTCAATTTTATTCGAACGACGAACATTTCAAATTCGTATAAAACTTGAAATTTTTAAAATCAAAAATTTTTTTCGAAATCCACAAAAAAAGCAATATTCACCCATCAAAAACTAATAATTATTAATAAAATCATAAAACTAGTTGAAACTAAAATTACAAAAAAGTGAATGTAACAAAAATAAATTGGAGTTACCACAATAAGCCTTACAAAAACCACGACCTAAAGTTGAAAGTGAAAAAAAAAAGACCTAACCAACAAGCGCTGCAACCACCTTCCGCTAACTAATAATAATAATTGCATTGACCTTCAATGGGCGTAGATAGTTACAGTTACAAAGCGCAGGCGGTTACGCGAACAATCACTAAGCGATTGCATTACGCTTTCAACTGTCATTCGTCACAATGCAAAAAAGAGCAGGTCACAATAAAATAAAACAAAAAATAACGAAAAATCTAAAAAAAAAAAACAACAGAAATTTAAATCAAGTTTGTGGTTTAAGTCTTTTGTTCGTATGTAATTATACAATAGAAGAATTAAAGCTGTAAGCACTGCAATTTTAGCTGAGAAACAAATAAATGGAAAAATAAGAACACGTAATAAAAAAATAAAAAAATTAAAAACAACAAAACGAAATCTAAACTAAATAAATAAAAAATAAAAAAAATTGTTTATTGCAAAAATTTTACTGTGCCAGACTGTGACAGTTTGCGCTGGCGTTTGAGATTTGGTTGTGTTCACTACAATGCTCCGTAATAACACGCAAATGATATGAAAGCTGGAAAATAAGATGGGTGATAAAGGAGTTATAAATTTTGGTGGTTGTCTTCGAGACTGGCCCAAACTCTTGGCTTGAAGAATAATGATTCACGATCTTCAGAACGCACTTGAGTTATGGGAGCAAAACTTCTCCTCATCCGATAGCAAAATTGATGCCTTACTCCCCGACTATGAAAAACCCATTTTTAATTAATAGTTATTTTGGAACCTTGCGCACAATTGCTAGCGCTGCGAAGGTGGCTAAGGTGTCGCTGCTGCGTTTATCGCTGCTTGGCGGTGGCGGAAGGTTTTTTTTTTTGTTTTTTTTTTTTTTTGCTCTCCGCTTTACAGCACCTACGCGTAATGCGGTCGTTCTTGTTGTGTTGTAATGACAATTGCAATTTGCGCCTTTTCCTTTCTATTAATGATATCAATTACATAATTAAGCTGTGCAAATTGCTGCTGGCTCTAAGCAGGAAAATAAGCAAATTGTGTAGGAAGCTAGACATAGCAGCGGTTAGGCGCAATGATTATTGGTGATGTAAAATAAGTATGAGGAACTAAATAAATTGAGCCAGTTGCAATTTTAGGTGAAGTGTGAAAAAACTGATTTCTTGTTTATACTTAAAATAGAGATATTTTTGTTGTGTGAGTAGGCAATAAAGACCAAACACTGTTCACTACCAAATTTCTCCTACCGAATTTCCTCTTCTTTTGAATTAAGTGGCACTTTGGAGATAGTTTTTTTTATTTTGGGGAACAGCCACAGCCAAACAAATAATTTCCGTAGTGTGACCTAAGGATAAATTATGAATGACACTCAATCACCCTAAAAAATCTCCCACTATTGCAGCTTTTTTAATTTTTTTTCTCAAGTCATCTTCCGTTTTCTATCATATAAAAAATTCAAAAATGCACTTAAAGTTTTTATTATATATTATTAGTTCTTAAACGAAATTGGTATGAGAAATACATTTCAATTCAAAGAGCTCATTCATATATATTATAATCATAGGTAAATTGAAATATTATTTTATTATTTAATAACCAAAACATCGCTTTTTGGATGTCACTTAGTGCGTATTTTATTACCATAAGGAAGTTTCAAAATTTTGTTTGATTTATTTACAGAAATTAATAAGTTTAAGACTTCCATATATGAAGTAAACAAACAGGAAATAAAACTGTTGGTGTAATTAATAATGCTTTGAGCAAACATAGATGATGATCATAAAATATTGATGAGAAATAAACATCAACGAAAAGTCTCTTTACCTCCTTTATAAACCATAGCAATTTAAGTAATTTAAACAATTAGGGTACAAAAAAAAATAATTTAAAAAATAAACATTTTAGTAAAGCTGTCACAATATGAAATGAAAATAATACCCTGCAAATAAGGCGACGAGTCTAGGGAGCATGCCTAGGAGAGACCAACTGTAACCATTTATACTTGAAAGACTAATACACTTTCTATACAAACGCATACTTTTGACTCCTAAAGGTATGCTACAGAAACCAAATTTGACTCCTAAAGGTATGCTACAGAAACTAAATTTGACTTACACTCCTATGAGTATGATACATAAATAAAAATTTACTTATGTATGTTTATTATAGCCAACTGGAGACTAAAGGGTTTAATTGCGGATGGGTCTCTAGCCACACAATTTTTTCAGGGTATCTACATAAGTACTATAGACATACATATATACTTCTCTGCAATACAAGCTATTAGTCTAGGATGCAACTAGGATGATTGTCTTTGTATGGGTTAAAGTGATTCCTTTTGTTTGAGAATATCGAATGGAGAGACTTATTGATCCCTTTCATGAACCAAAAGTGTACTTTTAACATCTAAAAGTAGGCTACAGAAATTAAAATCGACTTAGCCTAACAAAGCCCATAACAAAATAGTTGGGATCATTTGTAGCCCACTCTAGACGAAAGGTATTGATCCCGGATCAATCTTTTAAGAGATATGTAGCTTAATTTTTGCAGGCTTATTTGTATTACAAATGCACATAATTTTAATTGCGGAATATGTATTGCCTATTTTTGCTTCAGACAAGAGAAAATTAAACTGTTTGACTAACTGACTATATTTCAAATAAAATACATCTCTACAAAAGTTTATACATAAAAAATGAATTCAGGGATCATAAAAATAAAAAAACCGATATTTGCTGAATAACTATACGATTCTGAAATCTAAAAAAAAAAGAAATGATTACAAAAAAAAACTAAAAAACATTGAATGTTAAAACTAGCCTGCAGTTCTATTCGAACTATATGAAAAAAGCTATACACATAGGCACTCTGTATTTCGATCGAATTTACTTTGTTAGATATTCCAGAATAATAGCCTTCATTGTTTTCACAAATTTCGACAGTGTAGTATTAGACAGCGCTTCGAAGGTCCTCGCACCATTAGCTTTTTTTTTTTTAAATAAAATTTTATCAGATATAGCACTTCTAATATTTTTTTGAATTCTTATAACTTTTTACCTCACATACTTTAATATTTTTCTGTCAACAGTGACTGTTTCTGGAATAAAAATAATTTCTTGATATAAAAAAAATACTAATTGTTTTATTCAAATCCTAAGAAAATACTTGTTTGTGGACTTCCCATCGTTAATTTTTTGTCAAATAAAACTTTCAACCCTTTCGAAATAGCGAATATCAAATTTTCTATAATGGAAAGGGAGAAAAATAAAATTCGAAGGAAACAGAATGGAAATCGAATAATAACCATGGGTTCCCCTCGAAAATTTCTTACAGAGTACCAATCATTCGAAAGCGAAAAAAATTTCTTTCGAATAGAAGTACAGAGTAAATATCGTCTAGGTGATCTTGAGGTATTTCAATACGTATAACAAACTATTGAAAGTTAAAAAAAAGTGTTTACATTGGTGATTAAGTAGAGATAGGCGATTATGCACTTTGCTAAAACAAATTTGAGTTTGTAGTAGATCTCACAAATTAATGGTTTTCGACGGCCCCTGAATGTAATACGCCATACTTTACACTCTATATGTTTACCATAATATATTTGATTTGGTTTCATGTCTCGCCTTTGCGGTTTGTATATAGATATAAATAAATACAAGCATACACATGTAAGCCTGTACATAAGCACACTATGGGATTAAGTATCCAATATTTATGTATATCCCAATAAACATCAAGAAAAAACATTTCAGATTTTTATTTTATTTACAACTTACTACGTGCTTACGAATAAAAAGCGACTAGTGTATTTATTATTATATTTTTACTGTGTATATGTATTGTTTAACTGTCACATTTTGTGTTGTATTACAAAAAATATAAAATCTTATTGTACTATTTTTATGTTTTGAAATGAATGAAATAAAATATTCACCCTTATCGCCAAGTTAGCATTTTTGTTCCGGGGAGTTTTTATACCTATCGATAATTATCAAAAAAAAGTCAACTTTAAATCAGCTGATGCTCTATTGTGAATCAACCGCGAATAAATAATTAAAAATTTGAAATTCGTGAACTATCGTCAAAATTTTAGGAACTAGTTATATTCCCAAAGCCTTTACAAATCGATTTTGCACAAAAATGTTTATGGGGTAAAACACAATTGTATAACAAAATCAAGTCTTAGATTTGTATACATCTATCATTGGATATACTATATATATGTACAAGTATTATTGTGACAGCGTGATAATTTAACTTCATTGCAGACGTGTGGGTGTTGCAGGAAATAAATTTTCAGCGCGTGAGTGCGTGTATTGGAGGATTAGATTGAAAGCATAACTTATTATTTGGCTACATTCAGTGGCGGATATACAAGTAAATAACATTTCATAATTTTTCAATTTGTTTATGACAATAATTTCGCTTTATTGATTTTTTAATTTTTGTATAGGAATTTAATTTCTAAAATCTAATTACGAAATCCAATTTATAGTTTTAATTTGAGTTTTCGAGTAGGTTCGCGTAAGACTTCTTTAGCAAAGGGAAGCATAACTTGTGATTGCGTATAATAACTTGAATAAAACTAGCTGTTTCCAAAAAATCACAGGTTCAAAAAAATCACAGGTCCCAAAAATCACTGGTTAATATATCTCTAGCTTCGATATATTCAAAGATTGTAAAATAGTCACTGGTTTAGAATGTAACTGCCGTAAAAAGTTACTAAAAAATAAAAAAGTGGTTCAAAAATCACAGGTCCAAGATCACATGTCGAAAAAATTACTAGTTTCAGAATTCACTTGTTTGGGGAAATTCGAAGTTTTGCGAAAAAAGTTTTTGGTTTACAAGTGAACTGCCTTAATAAGTTATGTAAAATAAAAACCTGTTCCAAAAAATCACTGGTCCGAAAAATCACTGGTTCAAAACCCACGAGCTGCAGAGAAGACACTGATTTACAAATTAGGTGCCTTAAAAAGTTACTAAAAATAAAAAACTGCTCCTAAAACCACAGGTACAAAAAATCATAGGTACAAAAAATCACTGGTTTAATAAATCACTACCCGCGATAAATTCAAAGTTTGTAAAATAGTCACTAGCTTACAATGTAACTGCCTTAAAAAGTTACTACAAAATAAAAATGTGGTCTAGAAAATCACAGGTCTCAGAAAAATCACAGATCTCAAAAATCACTAGTTTCAGAATTCACTTGTTTGGGGAAATTCGAAGTTTTGCGAAAAAAGTTTTTGGTTTACAAGTGAACTGCCTTAAAAAGTTATGTAAAATAAAACCCTGTTCCAAAAAATCAGTGGTCCGAAAAATCACTGGTTCAAAACCCACGAGCTGCAGAGAAGACACTGATTTTCAAATTAGGTGCCTTAAAAAGTTACTAAAAATAAAAAACTGCTCCTAAAACCACAGGTACAAAAAATCATAGGTACAAAAAATCACTGGTTTAATAAATCACTACCCGCGATAAATTCAAAGTTTGTAAAATAGTCACTAGCTTACAATGTAACTGCCTTAAAAAGTTACTACAAAATAAAAAAGTGGTCTAGAAAATCACAGGTCTCAGAAAAATCACAGATCTCAAAAATCACTAGTTTCAGAATTCACTTGTTTGGGGAAATTCGAAGTTTTGCGAAAAAAGTTTTTGGTTTACAAGTGAACTGCCTTAAAAAGTTATGTAAAATAAAACCCTGTTCCAAAAAATCAGTGGTCCGAAAAATCACTGGTTCAAAAACCCACGAGCTGCAGAGAATACACTGATTTACAAATTAGGTGCCTTAAAAAGTTACTAAAAATAAAAAAACTGCTCCAAAAACCACAGGTACAAAAAATCACAGGTCCAAAAATCACTGGTTTAGTGATCCAATAGCTTCGATAAATTCAAAGTTTTACAACAAAGTTAATGGTTTACAAAGTAACTGCCTTAAAAAGATACTACACAAGAAAAGACGCTTTCAAAAAAATCACGTGTTTAAAAATGGTCGCTGACCCAAAAACTTCTTTAAGAAGAAGTTTGAAAATAGCAAAAAAAAAAAAGAAAAAACTAGTAAGACGTAACTAGTAGTTCTAAATGAAGTCACAACAACAAAGAATGCACTGGATAGTTACTGTTTGCAAAAAATATTGCTCCAACAAAATATCACTGGTTCCAAAAAAAAATCACTAGTTTCAAAAAAGACATCGCTTGCAAAAAAAAAAATCAGTTATGAAAAAATCCCTAGTTTCCAAAAGCTGCACTTATTCTAAAAACCGTAAAACTCACTGGTTCCAAAAAAACGTCAAATTGTGTCAACAGGTATTAGACCTACCAACTAATCAGGTTCAGAACAGCACACAAATAGGATACAAGTTTTTTTTGTTGCAACTGCTACTTTGCTATCAAAACTCGAGATAACATTTCTCCCCGAAAAAAAAATAACTCGCGTGTATTTGTTTATGCAACTTTAGCTTCACTTCGTCGACCGTCACGTCATCATTGCACATATCACGCGATATATTTTGTAAATGTCCGACGTGACAGCGACACAATCAGAACGTATGCCGTTGAACCACAAATATATTTTACATATCGAAAAGAGTAAAGCATAAAAAAAATAGATTATATGAGGTGAGTTCTGGAGATCGTATAGCCTGCCATACTCACTAGCAGACAAATTGAAAATGCTATGAGGCAGTCAAAGTGATAAAAAAATATCGCGCAATGTGTACCTATGTACATATGTATGTGTGTTTATAGAACCGAAATCAATTTACATTTTGCATGCAAATAAAAATCGTGCGTATACTGACCGATATATAATTCTTTAATTTAAAATTTTTGTGACATTTTTCACGCGCTTACCACGTCATGGCGCACACAAAATTTGTTTGTGTTTTGGTTTAACGACGTTTGATCTCAATTTATTTGTTTTTTTTTTTTTGTTTTTATTCACTACATATTGATTTAGGTTTTTTTTTCTTTTTTTTGAGTTTGCATGCTGCTCTCATTAAAATGTGACATACAGTAGCTGTGGCGGCAAATTGTGTTACATTTAAGCGGCGACACGTTCTAATTTATGCCTCACTACGCTAAATGGATGTGACTGTGAATAATGTTAATGTGGTTATGTGTATGGGTTTGTAGTATATTTACATACAAATGTTAACGTGTTGTTGTGTGCCAATTTTTAGTAGGTAATGCGTTTGAAAGAGGAAATTTGGGTCTTAGCTTATCATGCCAAATTGCTGCTTAACTGAGAAAACTGTGGCAGCGAGCGATATACTAGCAATGGTAGAGCTCTAAATAGTAATATGAAAGTCAGAAACTAAGAAAAAAATAATATGGAAATAATGTCAATTGATGTTATTGCACTCTTTCCAAATGAAAATAAGACCCTTGACTTTATTTCACTTTCAAATGTGATAACTATTTAAATTATTTACAAAGCGCAGTTAACAAAAAATTACATGCGTGGTGAAATAAAGTCGTTTGATGTTATTTCCGTTGACTTTATTTCACTTTCAAATGTGATAATTATTTAAATTATTTACAAAGTGCCTTAAACGAAAAATTGGATGCATGGTGAAATAAAGTCAATTGGCGTTATTTCCTCTGGCCTTGTTAGCTGCCACTAATTGTACATACAGCCATTATGAAAAACATCGATATTATTGAATTTCATCTTTTATTTTCCCAGTTGGATGCAAATATACCTATGTACATCGTGGCTGCAGCAAGTTTGTTTCTTAAGTCCTTCGTTTCATAAAACTCGTTCGCATTGCATTGCATCGAATGGTTTTTTTTTAAATAACACACGACTAATAAAAGCGTTCAGCAATTTTAATTGCACTGCATTGATTCGCTTTTCATGGAGGACACATTTTACAATTAATAGTACCACATCATAAATTAATTATTCATCTAGGAATGTGGACACATAAACTATCAAAAGTTGTCTCTTTAAAATTAGTTTATCAATTGATCTGCATTTAATTGCAAAAATAATCAATGTTTATAGGCTAATAAATAGAATTATTAATCCATAGTTTGCTTATTAGTGTTTTGATTTATACAAAAATGTTATTTTAAATTTTCAATTATTTTGTAAAATTTAAAAAGTTATCTAATGACTTGCTCTTGTTCTGCCTTACATTATTCCTATCCTAAACTAGGTAAATTCCTCCAACTTCTACTACTTCATAAAATGGACAGAGTTAAATGTTTCAATTTCGTCACAAAATGTAAATCACATAAGTCACATGACTAACGTGTTCAGCGGACAACAAAAAGCAATCGTACTCTTATTTGCGCTGTGTCGGTCAAACCACAATGTAAATCAATGAGTCAGCTAATTTGCATATAACTGTTGCTGTGACCATATTTGTGGCATACTTTTCTGTCAAATCACATTTAAACAGCCTCAAGTTGCTCTTAAGTGCCAAATTAAAATTTCTTCGACCTTTTTGTGGTTTGAGTAGGCGCACATTTCTTTGTGTTCTTGAGCTATTGTCTTATTTTGCTTTGAGAGATTTCTTGTTTGAGTTTCAATTATGAAGGTATAAGATGGTTGTAAATTTTTTTTAAATTATTTTATTTTATTTTATTTTATTTTATTTTATTTTATTTTATTTTATTTTATTTTATTTTATTTTATTTTATTTTATTTTATTTTATTTTATTTTATTTTATTTTATTTTATTTTATTTTATTTCATGTTATTTCATTTCATTTCATTTCATTTCATTTCATTTTATTTTATTTTATTTTATTTTATTTTATTTTATTTTATTTTATTTTATTTTATTTTATTTTATTTTATTTTATTTTATTTTATTTTATTTTATTTTATTTTATTTTATTTTATTTTATTTTATTTTATTTTATTTTATTTTATTTTATTTTATTTAATTTTATTTTATTTTATTTTATTTTATTTTATTTTATTTTATTTTATTTTATTTTGTTTTATTTTATTTTATTTTACTTTATTTTATTTTATTTTATTTTATTTTATTTTATTTTATTTTATTTTTTTTTTATTTAATTTTATTTTATTTTATTTTATTTTATTTTATTTTATTCTATTTTATTTTATTTTATTTTATTTTATTTTATTTTATTTTATTTTATTTCATTTTATTTTATTTTATTTTATTTTATTTTATTTTATTTTATTTTATTCTCTTCTACTCATTTTGCTTTTTTGTCATAGTCACATCAAACCACAGTTTTAATGCCTTTTAATGTTCATGAAAGTTTTAGTTATGCCTAAACTAGCAGACCTCCTGCCGAAAATTGCTTTGCCTACATTTGAAAGGTATACAAATTTGCTATAGAACTCAATTACTAGCTGGCTGGCAATAAAAGAATACCGTTGTCTAAGTAATTTGGTCAAAATTACTTCATCTTGTTTTTCTTTTGTGTTTTAGTTATCAGATTTTATTTGATTTAAATTGTCGGTACACGTAATAAAATTTCTATTCGTTTATGCTGAAGGTGATTTTTATGAATTAAGTAACGGTTATGTTAGAAATTCAACAATATGTTGTAACATATAAAACCGTCCGAGAATCATAAAAAGCTGTTGATTGAGGCGATAAGAAAACAAAGAGGTTTGCGTAAAAATAAAAAACCAAATTTAAACCCGAAGAAAAAAGTAGGAACTGCGTTGAGAAAGACTATAACTTGTTGGTGGTTAATTTTATGACATCCATAATACCCAAAAAAAAATGTTTAATACCCATCAGTATGTATCGTATTTCTTTTTTTTTTTTTTTTAAATAAGATTTTTTGCAGTACAAATAATTTGAAAGGCTGAAAAGAGTCCAAAGTATATAGAAGATGTGAGTCATAGAAATATGATTATATAGAGGAGTATTTTATTATTCCGGAGTAATCAAAGTTTTTAAATCACAAAATATCCTAAAAATGCTTTGTAAAAAGAAAAGTAATTTTTTACCCCAATAAGTGCCAATTAAAGTCTCATTTATAACTCCCATTCAAGCTAATATGATAAATGACATTTATCTAGTATGGAAAAGAAGGAAAATACCCTCAATTTGAACCCATAAAAAAGCCCTTAAAGTGCCTATTTACTCCTTTTTGACTTATTTATGTTTCCAAGACCTTGCTGGGTATATAATCACATACATATGTAGCTATACACATAAATTTTCTTATTTCTACGTTTTCCTGCTCGCTTTTAGCCTGTTTATTATTACTCACAATTAAGTTGATTATGTGCGAATAATAGTAATGATGAGGTCTGTTGTTGTCTTGATATGTGAGTGTGTAGGTGCCATTGGTCACTGACTTTGCAAAAAAAAAAAAAATGAATAAACACACGTATCCGCTAGTATAACTTTAACAACTGTTTTTATAGATGACCGATTACATAAAAAAAAAACAAAACAAAAAACACAGAAGAAGCTAACAAAAGAAAAATAAGAAAGTCTTAGCTAAGCCAGAATCCATTAAATCAATACCCAGAAGCAGACTTTAGTCGAATTAGAGGTGGGGTTTTTCGGAGCAAATTTTGCTGACAGCATCGTAGATAGGATTTCCTAATTTCTAGATAAAACATAACCCAGCTTTAAGTTGTCAGTTTATAAATTCAGACTATGGATATTATGGAGTTTCGATTCCGAATACGTCGGAGCTTGGTATCTATTCATTTAGAGTTCTGGTTTCGATTGAATCGCCGAACGGCAAGTGGAGTAGAAATTTTAATGAGAAGCTAAAGACTAAAGGCTAAAAGGTGCTTCTATTGGTATCCCAACTCGGCAGCGCAGAAAGCGGATGGACCGAATTGATATGAAAAAAGAAAAAAGCAAACCAGTGAAGGATGACGTCACCTACTTTTGTGTTTAAAAATTGTTGTCAACTATCGCTAAAATCGGATGATCTCCTAAGCACTTAAATAGTCATGATAAATTACAGCCTATTAGCGCAGCTGGGTATACAACTTTTGAACTGACAAATCACCTGCGGATGCTGATTGCTGAACGACTTCCTGCCACCGCCTTTGTTAGCATAATTATCGGTTTTGTTATTATTCGATTGAGTCGAGCGTTAACATTTTTATAAAACATGTTCCAGTATGTGTGTGCCTTTACATCGGCACATCAAACAGCAGCACGCACTTAGCACAATTTTTCTAAGTTCATTGACAAACTAAACTAGACGAGCTATGAATAATTATTAATTAAATCGTTAATCGATTATTTGAGGATATCGTTTATGTTTAGTTTATAAAAGTAACATCGGAGGCTATGTACATATATAGCACTTGCAGTACAAGTGCTCGAGGTTCTATAGTTGCCTGGGTTAATCCTGTGCTAAGCGGTAGTATGCTCAACGCAATTCTGGACAATCATCGGGCAAAAGGAATGAGGATAGTCGTATAAGCTGATCACTCGGTGAACGGTACTACAATAACTCTCTCCTCTAGAGTAAAAATAGTTTGGCTTAATTCTCAGTGGGAAACTAAATTGAGGAAGGTATACGAAAGAAGCAAAAAAAAAAGACTCTGGTAGCTTATTACACATGTAAGAAGACCTTCAGGAAGAACTGTAACTCCAAAGTCTGACGATATCAATTAAAAGCTTCGACGCACCAAAGGTAGAGCATCCCGCGTGGGAGAAATGGGTACATGATTAAGTCACTGGTACATTTATTAAAATCTACACGGATGACTGAAAAATGGAAAATGGAAAGAGAGATATGTTATACTCGAAAGCTTTGCTAGCTAAAAAGTAACATTGCCACCTTGACTCGTTCAGTGTCTTTCAAGCGAATATCTATGCCATAGTAAAAGCGGCTGTGGCTTAATACCTCCGACGAATATAAAGATGATCAGTGATGGGCAAGGTGCTTTTAGATTTGATAAAGTTCGTTGGTGCCAAACCTCGCTGAATTCCCTGGGTCATCTCAGCATTTTTCTTTACCAAGGGTACCCAACCTGCGCAGTGTTGATGGAAATGAAAAAGCTGATGAGATGGATAAGAAGGGCTTCGAAAATTCACAAGTCAGACGCAGGTAATCTGCTAAGAAGAATCGATAAGCATTTTTTAAAATACAGATTTTACTATGGTCCTACTGGAGTGATGGGGAAGTCTTACGGCCCATATGGTGATGTTTAACCAGAAACTGACCAAATCGGCGGTATATCTGACTTTGTGCTATCTCACCGCTGATTCAACGATGGCATACACCAACAAATTCCCAATGTAGAAATTGTCAGGTTGATGGGGATGAGAAGTGGATACTTAAAGTTCTTTAATGATGCCCAATAATACAGTCAATGCTTTTCAAAGTTCTATGAAAACGATTTTTCAACAGTCTGGCAGGGTTGCGGCAAAAGGAATCTCCGCCCCTAGTTAAGTTCATATGGAAGAGTGAATAGTTTAAAAAGGCTTAATTGATATCTAGTTGAACGAACTTGGCTCCTTTTGCCGCGCGACGACAATATTCACAATGGACGAAAGTGGTATTCACAATAGACACAAGTGTATCCAAGTAAAAGTTTTTAATATCACTTTTGCGCTCTCTTAGTCTCACCTTACATTCTGTATTTCTTACTTTTAAAACTATTACCATAAATGTTTGTTGGGTTTGATTTTCGCTTACTTCGCCTTTCCTTTTGCTTGTTGGGTAGTTGAGCTTGTCATAGCTTTTCTAAAATATTACTCACAACACTCACACTCATGACGGTATACTGTCGAAATTACTTTGTAAAATCACTTTTTATTAAACCAACAAAACTGTTTCCAGAATATTCTTACACATTTTCATATTAAAGTTTGTATGTATAAGTGCAGGCTATGGTGGTTCAGTGCTAAAGTATTACGTGATCTTAGCTGTTGTTGTGGGTGCAGTGAAATAACGCCCAAGGAAATAACGCCCATGGGCGTTATTTCCCAGTCAAAAAGGAAATTACGCCCATGGGCCTTATTTCCTTTTTAAAAAGGAAATAAAGCCCATGGGTGTTATCACCTTTTGCTGATGGGTGTTATTTCCTTTTTCGAAGAGAAATAAAGCCCACGGACGTTAAAAACGAATTAAAACAAGCTGATTCAATAATTAAGTATATGGTTTTCTTTATTTCAATAAATTTTAACATATTTGTTATGTTTTTATAAGGCGGGGTGCAATAGCGCCTTGTGAAATAAGCCCTTTAAGGCCTTATTACACTATTGAAAGTGAAATATGGCCTTTATTTCAAAAAAGGCTTTATTACACTTCGAAAGAGAAATAAAGTCTTAAAGGCCTTATTGCTCTTTCATTTTTTTTAATGAAACAATAATATTCTAATTCTTTTTCTATTTGATTGAATAGTTACACACAAATTTCACGTTAACCAAAGTGGGAAACGTGGCACGCGGAAGGACATCACCGTGGCGGTAGCCACGGCTATGGCACACACCCGGAGTTGGAATGGCGTAGCCCAGGGTTATTTTTTGAAGCCCGGCCGAAGGCCGCCTACGCGGAAAGGCGTTCTGCACTTAAAAATCGTGGATCGGGCCTCCGTAACTATAATCCGAAGGGGGAAAAGCAATATTTTGTTTCTGTGAAAAGTTATTAGTGAAAACCCGAAAATTGACCCGGGTCAGATCCCCAATTCGGGGCCCCATCCACGTTTTTTATGTGCAGGACACCTTTCCGCGTAGGCGGCCTTCGGCCGGGCTTCAAAAAATAACCCTGGGCTACGCCATTCCAACTCCGGGTGTGTGCCATAGCCGTGGCTACCGCCACGGTGATGTCCTTCCGCGTGCCACGTTTCCCACTCTTTTCTCACAGGGTAATTTGTGAAAAAAATGCTAATCAACAGTTCGTGTTGCTCGCGTAAAATCCTATGGGCGTTATTTCTCTTTTAAAAAGGAAATAAGAGCCATGGGCGTTATTTCTTTTTGCAGATGGGCGATATTTCCATTTAAAAAGGAAATAAGGCCCATGGGCGTTATTTCCTTTTTGAATGGGAAATAACGTCCATGGGCGTTATTTCCTTGGGCGTTATTTCACTGCACCGTTGTTGTGCTTTAATATTTTTCTACACGTTTATTTTCTTCTCTGCTCGTTTAATGCATTTTTATTTTACTACTTTTCCAGCGAAATTTGCACAGCAAATTATATTAACCGTTAATAGTTAGAAATTATTTACATAACAACAACAAATATAGATACATACATGAGAATGTAAGTAGTACTTAGTTTGATGTTTTCACAAAAAAAAATAAATAAACGTTAGAAGGTAGCAAAAGCGCAGGTGGGTTATTATTTAATTTTCATAAGAATGTTTAAGTTAATGTTTAATGTTGCTTATTTGACCCACAAAAGGATGGTTTAACGACTTAAATGTACATATGTACTTCTGCACTTAACAGGGAGGAATATTTTAGTTTTAAGTCAAGATAATTTTTTCACTAATTGATTTTCACCGCATTTTCTCTTTTTTGCTTATTTCAGTTTGAATAACAAAATTTTAATTTTGCAATTGAAAATTAGAAAAGCGAGAAAAGTGATTAAACTTGCTCGAAATCATGCATGAACTTGCCGTTATTCAACAGATAATAGACAAAGAAACTTAAAAAGAGGGAAAAGGTGAGTAAGCTAGCATTAGCAAAAAATTTACTGGCAAAAAAATATTTGAAGTGCCGATACTGAAATAGAACCGGGTGCAAACTATGTATATAAAAACAAATTTATTTTGGAACGTAATTAGGGCAAATTTACATTAAATCGCAATAGCTATGGAAAATAAAATATATTTAATAGTTTCAAATTTTGTAAAATAATACAAGCTTAGATTGCGACTATGAGACTAATCAGTTAATCGAGCATAGTAACTAACTTAAAATTTATTAATTAATGAATTAAGGAATAATCATAATCAATTAATTAAAAAGATTAATTTATATATTAATCATTTATTGATTAATTTTATTTATAGTATTATTAATGTGATTACACAAAACGACTGATTAGTCGCAACCAGCTTAGTCAAGGAATTTCGATGATTATAAATTTGTATTATCCTTGGTATTAGTTTAACAGAATGCTGCTTAAGTAGCCACTGATTTATTTGTTAAGAAATAAAAATAGTGGAAAGAAATGAATATAACTTTACTGATTTCAATTAACTAACTGGTTTTGTTAATAAAAAAAATTTTATTAATATTTTGTTTGTCGACAATCATGCATTCCTATTTCAAATACTGTCGATATTAGTTTGAAACGGGGTGTAAAGTACCGAAAATAAATCTACCTAGCTTCGCCAGGCTATGGAAAATTAAATCAATTTATTAGTTTGAAATTTGTCAAATAATATAAGATGAGATTACGAGTATGCCACTAATCAATTAATCGAGCATGCAAACTAATATTAAAATTTATTAATTAATTAATCAAATAATAGTAATAATCGATTACTAAAAACGACTAATTTCTAGTTGATTAATTCTAATTATAGTCTTATTAATGGCGCTAAAAATAAGGGCCATTTATGGATTTTTTGTGGTCCTTTTTTCCGGGTTATTTCAGTATTTTTCAGAGACCAATTTGGCTTAATTTCGGGACTTTTCGGGCTATTTTCTTTGAAAAACTTCCAGAATGATCTCTAACACAATTCCAAAACACTCACGAAAAAATTCTAATATATTCCGAAAGGAACCAAATAATCCCACCAAAAAACTTTTTTTGTCCAGCAGTGATGACAAACCTAAAATCAACTCAGTTAATCTCAATATTTAAATTAAAAATCGTAATTGATTAAGAAAAGATTTCCATTATTTTTTAACAGTAATAACAGTAATTCCTCTGGATCAGACGACTTTCAACTGCTTTGATTAATCAAAAAAGTATTAAAAAAAAATTGTCTAGGCGAAATTAGGCATTCCATTGAAGACTACCAATAAAATTGTAAAAGCCTATGAAGGAAAGCTATTATTTTTCAACAGAAGGATAGGTCCGAATTATTCATTGCTTTTCTTTTGGGTAAATAAACCCTATGGCTGATAGTATGAGAGCTTACAACAACAAAGATCCCAAAAAGGAGTACCAAAATTGTTTAGAAAAAATGTTTTCACCCGGAATAGCCCCTCGGCTGTGATCGGCAATCCCTCGAGTGAAGTTCTGCCATGAAAATTAACTTAGAAGTCATATATATTAAAAACAACATCAATGACCTTTCTTGACTTCTGGTCTTCTTTGAAGAGCAATGACTCTTTTCTTCTAAAATAGGAAAACAGCAAAAATAACAAACAGCCACTTTCGTAAATTTGGCAACATTTGTCCTCACTTATGGTAGCTTGATGCGATCTTTGTACTTTTCTACGTATTTTTCTAGCTAAGATAAGTATCTCTCGCAACAGCGAAGCTCATAAAGTATTGTAGCAATAAACGCTGGCTAAATGTCGGTAAAAGTTGAATTACCAAATTGGGATAAGAATGAAGCAAACAATTAAAGCTGAACTGAATATTAAATTAAAATGTCTAAGATAACTGAAAAAAATGTAAATTCATAAAAATTTAAAAAAAAAAGATTTGAGGAAGGGATTAAAAAATTTGCAAATAAACTAAGAAGTGGATTACTGTGGGTGTGCGAGACTAAGACAAGCGCTGAACAAAAACTGTATAAATAGTAAAAAGAGGATTTCAAGTAAGACCTGGAGAAATACATGGACAAAAAAGCTTGCACTGCCTTGCACGACTTTTTAAGTGATGCAGGTACAAACTAACAGACAGACAAATAGGTAGAAGTGTACCTAAACTTTAAAGTGCATATCTCTCTACAAATTGGTGAAAATTTTACTCAATTCCGTGCAACACTTTTCGAGTGATGAGCGAACGAACGAACAAACACACAAACAAAAATTCTACAAACTGAATTTTTAATGTTGCTACGCTGTTTCAAACACCAGGTATGCATTTATCTGTTAAAAGCAGACACAGTCACGTTACAATTGCGATCTAGTATGTATGCAGCAACAGATTTTGTGCTTTCTTTTATTACCACTACTGTATGCACCTTTGTAATATATTTCCAAGATGTCAAAAGGTACCTAAACTTTGAAGTACATATCTCGCTACAAATTGGTGAAAATTTTACTCAATTTCGTGCAACACTTTTCGAGTGATGAGCGAACAAACGAACAGACAAATACATAAAAGTTCTAAAAACTGTATTTTGAATACCGTTACTCTTTTTCAAAAGCTTTATATGCATTTTTCTTACTACATATAGTGTACAGACAGCGGTCTTTACAATTTTATCATTTGAAAAATATTAAAAACCAAACTCCTTTGTGTGCTATGTATTTCAGTTTAACAAACAACAACAACATACTGAAATTATTTTTCAGTTATATCCACTAATTGGTATACATTTTATTTCCTACTTTACGCAACAGCAAAATTATATACCACATACGAGTATGTATGTATGTATGTTTATTCAAAACCCATGATGCCACATAATAATTATACCAACAATGGCTTATGGCGACAAAGTCGAAAGACTTAAGCAACAAACTTCAGATTAGCGAAATGCGTAAAAGTGTAGCGCAAAATATATAAATGCTGCCATACGAAGTGCGAAAATGATAAATGAATGAAAGCAAGATTTAAAGACAAAAAATTACATATTTTCCACATTTACATTGTAGTATTTATGTTTTGCTGGTAGACATACTTAAGTAGTAGCATTATGCAAATAAACGTTTTTATTATAATGATTTATTGTTTTAAATTGTTCGCAATAAAATAAAATGCGGCAGCGACACACTTTTGGTGAAATGTGTTAAATTGGCGCTATTAACAGACGATTATACAAAATTGTGTGACAGAAAATAAGTGGAGTGGAGAGAGGTTGGCAATTTCTAAGATAAATTAAAGAGGTCGTTTGATATAAAGGTAGCGGGAAAAGTGTTGAAAAATTGTGTTGTTGTAGATACACTACTAGCTAGTTTAGTGATACTACTTCGAGGCAAAGTTTAAAATGTTGGACTGTAGTAATTTCACGCCGCCTATTTTAATTAATTTAAGCACCAAATTCACTCAGTGAGTTAGTGTGGCCCCCTCTTCGACTACAATTTCACATCTCTAAACAAATTTTTTTTTTTAATAATCCTTTTATAAACTACTTAGGTACATATCGCACACTAACTGTGACTTTCAGTTTTCATAATTTATATTGGTCGTTAAGCAATTTACCTCTTTCTACTAAATTATCAACGCTCATTAACCGTATTGTACTTCAAACTTGTTGATTCGTTAGAGCTCTTGCTCTGATTACATCAAATCAAATTCAGTTCAAAAATCACGCTCTCTCTCACTTGAACTTGTTGTAATTGCTTTTTTTGTCTCGCACGTTGTTTGTCATTGCTACATCAATTTGTGCCACTCATTAGCACTCGTTTGTGTTAGTTGTTTAATACATTAATAATGCTTTTATAATAATAATAAACATAAAATTAGGTTAAGCTGCAATTTAAAAGGTAAGTGAAATGTAAAAAGTGAAAATGAAAATAAGAAACATGAAATTGGAGTAAAAGTTGGCTGACATATTTAAATGAGAGCAAATATTTGGGGGTAAGTGGGAGTCAAATATTTTAATGATACGAAAAAAAAATCATAAAAAATTTTAACATGCAATGTAAAGTAGTAGTAGCCAGTAATGGGAGGTAGTTAGAGTGTAATTTTTTTTTGACAAAATTAAGAGTTGAGATTTTAAAATGATGATACATATTTTGGAGCACGCAATTTTGTTAAAAAAAAAGTGACGCAATTTTTGGGAAATTGTTTTTTTCGGCATAATTAACTATAACAGCTGCCAAACGGTTTTTTAACAAAAAATTGTTTTCCATAAAATCCTTCTTGACTAGTAGTTTCACCTTAGGGATTTAATTTATGATAATTGAAATTAATTCTTATATCAAAAATATTTCCACATATGTTTGTATGCTCGAGAACAAAGTTTGATTGAAAATTGTACGCTTAACAATCACACAAAATGCTTGGTTCACTTTAAAGTAGCGCATGACCTACTTTTTCTTCAACAATTTGCCACCCACATTATTTTGATTTTGTTTTTTTTTTTACATACTAAAAGCTACGGTTTTTGACTTTGACATGACATAGTTTTTGGATTGACCGCTTTTATTAGCCAAGATTTTCCAAATTTGGTAAGAGTAAACACTTAAGCGGTTGGTATGTTGAATGCGAGTAAATGTAATTTTCTTGTACTTTCTGCTATGACCAATCTTGAGGTTAGCATATTTGGACAACGAATGAAACTTTTCGTGCAAAAAAAGGAGGAAGAAAAAAAAGGAATGCAAAAATTAATGATTTTTTAGTGTATTCATGTATAAAAAAATTTGATGATGCAGAAGTGCATAAAGTAATTTAAAAGGTGTTTTGAAAATTAAAAAAAAAAAATTATAATAATAAAAAAATTTATAAATTTTTAATAAATTCTTTAAAGGGTATACAATTAAGGTACTAGAACCCTTTGCAAATACTGACCGTAAGAACAACAACAATTCCAATTTATAACATATTTATATCTAAACAAAGCGGTCATTAAACTAAGTGAAATGAGTTGAAACACCGCAATTAACAAATACCTTTTATTAATAAAATTAAAATAACAAAGAATTTATGTTTTGTTTTCTGTCTTATTTTGTTACAAATTAACTGTTTAAACAGAAGACACAAACAACAAACTTGCCATATAAATATGCCGTCATACAAAAGTATAATCACAATTAAACAAAAGACTAAGGCAACGAACGCATAGTTGAATGTGCTAAGTTATTTACACGTTGTTGTTTTTTTTTTTCAAGCTTCAAGTCTAAGCAGCGAACGAGTCACATTAAATATTCATTTGAGCTGAGAGGCTGAAAAATTGTTGCTAATGTTTCGTCACGAAAGTAAAAGTGTGAAAACTCTTCATTGTTGTGCAAAAGCTTTTTTTTTATCTTAAGCATCAGTTAGGCATTAAAGTAAGTAGTGACGTTTGTTATAAGGCGTAAGAAAATTTAATGGTAAGTGTAACATGCGTATAAAAAACATTGTTGAGCGTAATTAAGTTCATTACAACTATTTTTAGTTTTGTTTGCTTTAAAAGCTTAAGGACTCTTTACAACTAATCTTCCCGAAGTACATTACCTCGAATTAAGGAATTAGTGTATTAAGTTCCACAAAAGTTATACTAGCTTAAGGTATATGTATGTGCTAGCTTTCAAGCTATGAAATTCTTAACCTAACAAAAGACTTAGGAAACGAACTTGATTAACACGAATGAACTAATAGTAGCTATAAAATGCTTGTTTTATTAAAAGTTGTTTCCAATGAAAAAAAAAAACAAGAAACTCGCAAGATAATGTAAGAGTTTCTTTGTTTTTTCAGGGAAGTTAGCTCATTATTTCAGCAAGGAAATACATTTTTTTATACATATATGAACATACACAAACATCTGCTTTTTAAATTTTCTACTGCACGGTATTACTTCACAAAGCTTTTCACTCAGAAACTTTTTTTTTTATATATTTTTTGTGTTTATAAATGCACAATCAATCCTTTTTAGGCTCTATTGTTATGCCCCCAGCGATTCACATCATTAAATTCAAGCAAAGGGAATACGAAACCCTTTAAAGGCTACACTTTTGTAGTCAAAGCAGCGAAAAATAGGCAAAAAATGCAAAAACACAAACGCAAACAGCAAGCAAAATAGATTTTCTTATTTGATTAGCACTGACACTATGACCATAAATAACTGCCTAAAACATGCAGCCCCCCGAGGCTTAGAGGGTTTCTCTCTATGCATTGTTAAGCAATGCGCAACCTTAGACAAAGAATAAATACAAAAGAGCAAACAATAGCAGTGAAACACAAATAAATGTTGCTATATGCAGCTGACTAGAAACCAAATCGAACATTAAGTCTTGTTGGTGGACATGCGAAGGTACTTAAGGAAACATAGAAAAGGAGTACGAAAATAAGAAGAATTTGTGAGTAAAGGTCGGTATGTTTTCGGATGTGAGCTGAGGTGCATAATGTACGTGATTGCAAATATAGTTTAATTTAACATAACATAACATAACATAACATAACATAACATAACATAACATAACATAACATAACATAACATAACATAACATAACATAACATAACATAACATAACATAACATAACATGACATGACATAACAAAACATAACATAACATACTAACATAACATAACATAACATAACATAACATAACATAACATAACATAACATAACATAACATAACATAACATAACATAACATAACATAACATAAAATAACATAACATAACATAACATAACATAACATAACATAACATGACATGACATGACATGACATGACATGACATGACATAACATAACACAACATTACGTAGAATAACATAAAATAACATAACATGAGGTAACATAACATAAGTAACATAAAAAAGCAAAACATAAAAAAGCATACCACAAAATAACATAACATAACAAAACATAACATAATATAACATAGCATAACATAACATAACATAGCAAAACATAAAAAAACATACCACAAAATAACATACCAAAACATAAAAAGCATACCATAAAATAACTTAACATAACATAACAAAACATACCACAAAATAACATAACATAACATAGCAAAACATAACATAACATAACATAACATAGCAAAACATAAAAAAGCACAAGATAACATAAAAAAACATTACTGTTTGGGCCGATATTCTCCTGTTTATTTTGTAATCAAGCCAAATACATACATATGCTTGCTTCATGAAGGGTATAAAAAGCAGAACAAACAAAGCAACATTAAGACGCATAGAACCCTTAAGCAAAAAAGAAAAAAATCTGCAGGCTGTTCACTTAAACGACGGAAATTGACTTCCAGCTTGGCTAACAAGCGTTGCCAATGTCTTTGCTCGCATGACAAGCTAACTCCACATAATGGCTCTTTGCAGCATTTTATTTTTATCCCTGAAGTTATCAAACATGACTGGTTTGTTTGAAGGCAAAAATGTAGGTGGGGTGAGAGAAAGGAAGTGGCTGCTCACGATAGTGAAGGCCCTTTGCTGCTGATTTTCTGCCATAGTTGCTTATGTAGCTTCTAACAGCTGCTAGGCAATTTCCTTTTTAAAATGTTTATTGTTAGAAGAATTTGTGTTTTTTTTTTTCATTTTTTTCGCTCGTTCAATGGTTATTCATACAATTTCCTTAGCTAAAGGCGAATATGGCTAGCAACACAAAGGCTGCTGATATGAAAGGTAGCAAACAAACACTACACTCCAGCTGCCAAACGAAGGGCTAGCTGTTTGTAAGTAACAACTTTTTTGTGTATTCCTTTTTATGTAAATTCGTTGATAGTGTTCAACATGTAACTTTGGTAAAAAAAAAATAGTTTGGTTTTGTAGTTTTATTCTTATTGGTTTTGGTGTTGTTTATAAAAAGCGCCCTATTTGGCTGTTGGACGATTTATAGACGCTTGTTGCATCAATTCAACCAAACAAGGTATATATGTACGTCGACACTGGCCAACACCCGCACTACTATCACAATTGGCAGATCGTAGGAAAAGGTAAATGACAGAATTATTCGTTGAGATGTTAAGCAAATGTGGAAAAGGGGTTTGCATAAAAAATGATTTTTGTATGAAAATTGCTAGGAAGAGTAAAGGTTTGCGGATATATAGGCGCGAAGATAATAGATGGTATTTAAAATTTGGATACGCTTGAAGCTGGTTAAGAATGTGATATGAGCTTTCTTCTAAATGGTTTAAGATATTTCGCCTTATGTTGGTTTGTGGTTTTATATAGATTTACAACTTTTGAAGAAGCTACTGGAGGAACGTTTTTAAAGTGACTCATTTAGGAGTCTTATAAACAGACATTAGTAAGACATTCTCACAATCGAAATTCCGAAAAGCTCTGATTAGGATTAGTAAAATTGAGGAAATGCGAGCAAGAAAAAATTATCTCCAAATTGTTCATAGTTATCAATACCATACTCACGGAAAGAAATTTGGAATATCGGAAAAGGGGGCGTGGCACCTACCATACAAACTAAACTTAGCAGGCCGAAAATGTATATTCTGGGTTCTTGGTAGTGACAAGAAACTTGGTATAGAGCAATACCATACTCCCTGAAAAACAAAAAAGAGTAATGTGGAAAGGGGCGTGCCACCACCCATTTAAATTTGAGGTAGGGACCTGAAAACAGGTATACAGATATTCGATATGAATAACATACCCATGGAAAAAATGACAGTTGTCGAAAAAGGGGGCGTGGCACCTCCCATACGAACTTGAATTCCAGAGTTCAAGGTAGAGATTTGAAAATTATTATGTAGATATTCGATATGAATATCTAACTTAAGGAAAAAGTCTGAGTTATCGAAAAATGGGGCGTGGCAGCTCACATAAAAACTTAATTTTTAAAGCTGAATATCTCTAAAGTATGTAGTTCAAAGGAGGGGCCAGCAAACTCGTGTGGAAATATGCAATGCACACGGATAGCAAATGGGCGCTATCGAAAAAGAGGGCGTGGCACCTAACTTAGTTTTTATACTACTATTTTAGGTATACTTACTTATTTGGATAGTCAATACTTGTATAAAATGTGATTAAAAAGTACCTGAAAAGAAATAAGCAAGGAATAAGTTTTAATTTAATACTAGAGATGATATAAAGAAGTAAATAAAATAATTATAGTAAAGCGAATCTGCTTTGAAATTAAATTCAACAAGGAAACTACATAGATGAAAATCAATCTTTCCCTTTTAAATAAAAAATAAAAACAAAAAAAATAAGAAATAAAAAAAACAAAAAGAAAATAAAGAAAAAATAAATTATAATTGAATATGATTTATTATCCACTGGTATTGAGCTTGTAAAAATTAAAAAAATAAGTAGAAACTTAGTGAGCATATTCTAAAAAAATACCCTCAAACGTACTCAAGTAAAAATCTTCAACTGTACTATTCTAACAGAAATTTATGAAAAACGAAAAAAAATATTTTCACGAGCCATAAACAATTTTTAATGAACATCAAAAGCAAGCTTCATATATTTTGTGTTTTTTTTTACAAAAATTCTTCTTTTGGTATTTCAAAAGTAAATGAGACTAGCTCTTGGAATTTAAATTGTCGCTAGCTTAAGTAAGTATTTATTTCAGTTGCAGCCAAAAAAAAGCATACAAATAACATCATTGCTGCGCGTATTTGACACACGTTGTTTCTCCTAATAAACAATATAAAATGCACAGCGTATTACGCCATTTGATAGAAGCAATTTTTCAAACAATTTTATGTTATTTCAGTGGTTGTACATGCAAAAATTTTAAAGAGTTGTATCTGCGATTAAACTGTATTTGAATATATATATGTATATTAAGGTGGTCTTAAAAATTTTAATTTTCAATTCGAATTCCTAGGTGAAAATGGAGAAATTTATTTGACAATAATTATTTTTTATAAAGTTAATAATTTTGTAATGGTTGTATTATTGAAAAAATAATGGAACATTCTTTTTTGTAGAGCATTCAATTATAGAAACTGTGATGAGCCCTAAAGAGCATTGCACTTATTTTTCAGCTACGAGTTTGATTTTCAATGTAACAGTTTAAAAAAAAGAAAATACATTTTTTTTTTACCCCACCCTAATGTATGTACATACATATATCAGTATATGGTCTGCACATGTTAAGGCATGACACCGAAATGTGCATCATCTAAAACCGATTACGCAATTAACAGCCGAGAATGTGATGTGTGCAATAGCAACAACAACACAGGCACAATCGCCTAGTCTCGCTTACTCCACGCCACAGTTATAATTGCATACAATTTGAACAATCATATATTTTGACAGTCATATGCACACGTATGTACATACATATATAAGTCGCGTTACATATCAGTGTCTAAACAGCTGGCAAGCAAAAAGTGGAAATGGGAGATTTTTTGTTTTAGTTCAATTAAATATATCCAAAATATGTTATTTAAAATAATAGAACTAGGTGGCAACCCTACTCAAGTATAATTTGTGGTCTAACACAACAAAATATCTCTTGTTCGATTTCCATTAAGAAAGACTTCGTTTAATTTTTAATAGTTTCAACTAGGTGGCCACCTTGTTACAGCATTCCCATTACTACTCATACAAAAATTTATTGTTTAAAACATACATAATTTAAACAAGGTGGCAGCTCTGCTCAAAAATATTTTTTTTAAACTACATGAAACACCAGCACAAACTACTGACAACTTTTTTCTTATCCAAGACAGCAGCGTATTCCAAATATATAAATAATTACCCATATGAAATTTCGATTAAGTGGCAACTCTATATAAACATACAGTTTTTAAATACTTTTAAATATATGCAACTTTATAATAGCATTCCTAACAACTTTGTAATGGCATTCCTCGCATATACAAATTGCTAAAAAAAGGTTATCTAAGTTAGGTGGCAGCTCTGATAAAAAATATTTGTTTGTGAAACTACTTAAAATACTTCTTCCTTGATAATAATAATGAGTTTTTTCTTAATCGTTATAGCAATGCAGCTGCAAATAATCACCGAAATACAAAAATCTGATTAATTGGCAACTCTTTTTTTATTTAGAATATTCAAAAATTGGTAGAAAAAATTGTAGAATTTTTTTATTTTTTAAAATGTTTGGACCGATTATTTAAACTATTCTTAAATAAAAGTTGTATGAAAAAATACTAGCATATAAATGATTACAACATTTAACTTTCAAGCGTGCTAAAATTATGAAACTCACTGTATATCATATATGCCTTGTTTCTATTTTTTTGCACTCAGCTGTACTCACAATCACATATTTGTATGCTTTGAAACAATCTTTTTAACCTAATAACAGCATTTTCAGCTTCTGTTTTCTTTTGTCTTTTTTTTATGTGAGAGCAGTGGATTTATAATATTAATTTTTGAAATTTTACTATTTTCCAGAAAACATAAAAACCACTACTTAACAAATCTTGGCAAGCATAAACAAGTTTCAACTATTTTTTTTTTTTTCAAACCAATTAAAATGCTTTTGCGAAAACCCGTTAATGATTAACTGCTACTATTTAATCACTAAGCCAGCAGGAGTAAACTAATTAGTACACTCATTTTAAATTTTTTAATATATGCAATGTTTTTAATTTTAACTTAAACTTAGGCGCTTTAAATGATAATGAAAAAAAAAATTAAATGAAAAACAAAAACAAAATATATTACAATCAACTCCTTCTCAATGACTACGCTTTCACTTTTCACTCATCAATTATAACGTGAACTTGCCCAATGATATTTGTTGTTGTTTATTAACAGCATTTGTAACAGCTGTCAGCCTAGTTCAAGTAACAACAATTACCAATTATACATACATATGTCTCTATTGTATATGAGTACTCTCAAATCTTAAGCTTGATTGTGATTTGCGTTTAGCCAGTGGTGCATACGAAATGCTTTCAACGCTTAGTAAGTGCAGTAAGGCGGACAAAGCAGCAGATATCAGTATTTAATGCAGAAGAGGTGCACTTTGAACTGTTAAAATGTCTACATTTTCTGTTTATATATTTTTTTTCTAATTTTTATTTTTATTTTTATTTTATTTTAACTATTTAATTTAATTTAATTTAATTTAATTTAATTTAATTTAATTTAATTTAATTTAATTTAATTTAATTTAATTTAATTTAATTTAATTTAGTTTAATTTAATTTAATTTAATTTAATTTAATTTAATTTAATTTAATTTAATTTAATTTAATTTAATTTAATTTAATTTAATTTAATTTAATTTAATTTAATTTAATTTAATTTAATTTAATTTAATTTAATTTAATTTAATTTAATTTAATTTAATTTAATTTAATTTAATTTAATTTAATTTAATTTAATTTAATTTAATTTAATTTAATTTAATTTAATTTATTTAATTTAATTTAATTTAATTTAATTTAATTTAATTTAATTTAATTTAATTTAATTTAATTTAATTTAATTTAATTTAATTCAATTTAATTTAATTTAATTAAATTTAATTTAATTTAATTTAATTTAATTTAATTTAATTTAATTTAATTTAATTTAATTTAATTTAATTTAATTTAATTTAATTTAATTTAATTTAATTTAATTTAATTTAATTTAATTTAATTTAATTTAATTTAATTTAATTTAATTTAATTTAATTTAATTTAATTTAATTTAATTTAATTTAATTTAATTTAATTTAATTTAATTTAATTTAATTTAATTTAATTTAATTTAATTTAATTTAATTTAATTTAATTTAATTTAATTTAATTTAATTTAATTTAATTTAATTTAATTTAATTTAATTTAATTTAATTTAATTTAATTTAATTTAATTTAATTTAATTTAATTTAATTTAATTTAATTTATCTTTATTTTATTTTATTTCATTTTATTTTATTGTCTCTTTCATATTTTATTTTTTTCATAATTGGTGCTTTTTATAGTCGAAATGATCGGTAATTTGATCAGTACTCCACTCAACTTCAACACAGATTGAAATAAATATGCTTCTACGTGGGGGCCACCCACCTTAACTGTCGAACTACTGGTCTTGACCTTAAAAATAATTGAAAATTATAATCATTTTCGCTACAAAACGCAAAAGACTAAAGCTCAGTGATGCGAAAAGACAAGTGGAAAGAGCAGCAGTAAACAAATGAACCCAACAAAAAATTTAACTGCAAACTGCTTTTTAAACTGAAAGAAAAATAATTTTAACAAGTTCGGTACAGTTTTCAAAAGACTGGCTATGAAACCAAATTCTCTTGGAAAGCAGATAGGATTTACTGCGATCTGACGGTGTAGTTTTTCAATATTGAGATAGTTGGTGATCCAAAATTTTTTTATTTTACCCATAATAGGATTTATGAGAGATGAATTTTCAAGCCTTGTATATAACTTAAAGCCATTCTAAAGGGCTCAAAGAAATTTATTATTTTGAGCAACCTATAAAACTTTTTCAGTAGTCATCCTAAAAATAGTACTATTTAACTAGTATTTCAGAGCTACACAACTAAATACACAAGCTCAAACTACAAATGCGAAACGCTCGTGTTTGAAGGTGCGTGCGCAGTGGCGTTGAAGCTGTCAATTTCGTTGTCGATAGTGTTGGCAATGGCACTTGCCTACACGCTTCGTTTGTTCAACTGATGTTTTAACTTATTTTTATATGTTGTATTAGCTACAACACGCTTTTTGTTTTGTTACTATTGTTGTTTTTGTTGCTTTTGTGATTGCGCCTGCTAGTTTCATCAGCGATCTCTGTATTTTACTAATAAATATTACAATACATTTTCATTCGTATATATTTACAAGTTCATTTAAATTCTGTTTTTTGTTGGTGTTCTCTTTTTATGGCTTATTTGTTTACCAAATGCAGAACAGCATATTGTTTATAATAATATATACATTGTTCTGTATTACATATCTTGTACTCTAGCAGCAATATTCTACCAATAATGCTACTTCATATTGTTAATCTTTTTTTAACTCGGCCTACCAACACTTCTGCGCCTCCCACACTTTGGCTCTGTACAAAAAAAAAAAAGTTGTAATTTATAATTTTCGAAATTGTTCGTAGGCACCTTTTGTTGTTATTTGAAATTCCATTACTTACTTAACTATATTTTCGTGTTTTTTTTTTAATTTTTATTTTTTGTACCGTAAGTTCAAGTTTAAATTTAATTACAAATAAGTAGTTCATGTTCAAAAAGTAGTAAAATTGACACTCGGTCTACTTGGTGGGTGATTGCGTGTGCGTTGCAATGAAGTGATAAATGTGATAGCACTACATAAATAAAAATTAATTCGAAATATGAAATTAAAAAGGCGTTGAAAAATTGTGAATTGTGCAATTTTTGCCTAGTAGGTAAACAATTATTAGTCTCTAGGCTGTTTTGTATTGTAGTTATTCATGAAATTTTGTTTTATTATCTGAAAAGCATACAGCCTTTTCTGAGACCAAAATCCAAACCAATTTTTTGCTAAAAAAAAAAAAGAAGTAATGAGGATGGCCTATTAAGCTACGTAGAGTGAGGTGCTATGAAGATAGCTATCTCAAAAGCACTTAAGTCTAGAACTATTGAATCTGGAGTAGATCTGGAAACCCTGCATGCAAGAAGTTGATAAAAAAATTAAAATATTTATTGAAATAAAAAATTTTTTTTTTGGTTTTTTTTTTTAGATATTTTGTTAGCTGAATACTTTTGTAAGTCGTTTGTCAAATTTTTGAATCAAAATCTTCGCAATAAAGTTCTCAGAAATACTTAAAAAAATTCAAAAGTCCTAATAAAACTTTGGGTACAAATAACTCGTTGAAATATTTAAATTAGCTCACACAATATTATGACAGTATACCTATCTTTATTAGCTTGCAGAATCCATCAGTCGAATACAAAATACTTTATCGGGTGTCCAACTAGGCTCCTTGTGAACCTTGTCAAGCATGGAGCAAAAAAAATCAGCTGAAATAAAAAAATCTATAAAAATGCAGACCTGTTAGATGTGATAACTAATTAGTAATGAAATTGGACTAATTTAATTTGTAATGATTATTGAATTGTTTTTAAGAAGACGTAATTTTAATTGACTACGACAAAAAAAAATTTTAAAAAAATTTAAGTAATCAAAATAAAAATGAAAAAAAAAATCAGCAAATAATAGAAAAAATAAAAAAAATTAAATTTTAAGTAATCAAAATAAAAATGAAACAAAAAATCAACAAATAATAAAAAAAAACAATCAAAAAATCATCAAAAATTTTCAAAGACTAATCAAAATTATTAAAAAAAAAAATTGAAAAACAATAAAAGAAGATCAACATTAATCAAAAACAAATAAGACAATTTAAAAAATTAAAAATAATCAAAAAAACAAAATTTTAAGCCCAACAATAACCAAAAATTTTAAAAATAATAAAAAAATGAAAAAAAAAAAACAAAACAATCAAAAAATAATCAAAAATTTTCAAAAACTAATCAAAATTAATAAAAAAAAAAATCGAAAAACAATAAAAGAAGATCAAAATTAATTTAAAAAAAAACACAATTTAAAAAATTAAAAAACAATTTAAACAAAACAATAACCAAAAATTTTCAAAAAATAGTCAAAGTTAATAAAAAATCTAACATTTTCAAAAACTAATCGAAATTAATTAAAAAAAATCGAAAAACAACTAGAAAAATCAAAACTAAAAAAACCAAATTAAAAAATTAATAATAATCAAAAAAAAAAAATGTTTTTAAGAAAAAAATAATAAAAAATCTTCAAAAAATAATCAAAATTAATAAAAAAAAATCAAACATAAACAAAAAATAATCAAAATTAATAATATAATTATAAAAAAATCAAAATTAATCAGAAAAAAATAAAAAAAATCAAAAAAAAATTTTCTTGATTATTTTTAATATATTGAAAGTCGCGATTTCGAATTTTAATTGACTACGACAAAAAAAAATTTTAAAAAAATTTAAGTAATCAAAATAAAAATGAAAAAAAAAATCAGCAAATAATAGAAAAAATAAAAAAAATTAAATTTTAAGTAATCAAAATAAAAATGAAACAAAAAATCAACAAATAATAAAAAAAAACAATCAAAAAATCATCAAAAATTTTCAAAGACTAATCAAAATTATTAAAAAAAAAAATTGAAAAACAATAAAAGAAGATCAACATTAATCAAAAACAAATAAGACAATTTAAAAAATTAAAAATAATCAAAAAAACAAAATTTTAAGCCCAACAATAACCAAAAATTTTAAAAATAATAAAAAAATGAAAAAAAAAAAACAAAACAATCAAAAAATAATCAAAAATTTTCAAAAACTAATCAAAATTAATAAAAAAAAAAATCGAAAAACAATAAAAGAAGATCAAAATTAATTTAAAAAAAAACACAATTTAAAAAATTAAAAAACAATTTAAACAAAACAATAACCAAAAATTTTCAAAAAATAGTCAAAGTTAATAAAAAATCTAACATTTTCAAAAACTAATCGAAATTAATTAAAAAAAATCGAAAAACAACTAGAAAAATCAAAACTAAAAAAACCAAATTAAAAAATTAATAATAATCAAAAAAAAAAAAATGTTTTTAAGAAAAAAATAATAAAAAATCTTCAAAAAATAATCAAAATTAATAAAAAAAAATCAAACATAAACAAAAAATAATCAAAATTAATAATATAATTATAAAAAAATCAAAATTAATCAGAAAAAAATAAAAAAAATCAAAAAAAAATTTTCTTGATTATTTTTAATATATTGAAAGTCGCGATTTCTTCTTAAGTTATTTTTTAGTTAATTGAAAAAAAATCATTAAAAATTTAAAGTAATGGTAATCAACCATAAAATGGATTCTCAGGAAAATATTCAATCCAACCGGTAATCATTACGATTAGTAATCATTATCTGCCAGGTCTGTTAAACCAAAATCGATTAGATGTATTCAAAAGAATGGAGGTCAAGTACAAAGTGCTTCACTGCTACTTTATTCCACATTTATCCATACAATTAGTCTACAATGACCTACACACAAAACCTGAGGGCAAATAACAGCTGATATAGAAAAGCCATAAGGAAATATTTGAATTTTATTTCTGCAAATGGATTTATTAATGAATGGTGTTACTTTTTACTTTAAAACTAAATGAGGCATATACATATATGAGGCATTCCATGTCAGCTAGTATGGGAGTGTAAAAAAAAATTTAAATGCTGATTTTAAGAGTTCTCCAAAGTAAAAATTTGTGAAGTGCTTTTGAGTGCAACGGGCTGGTTTTCAAACAACTTCGTAGCTAAATTTCATTTAAGAAAACATTCAGTTCAAGTTTTCGAACTAGCTAAATTTTCGCCATCACATTTTCACAATTAAAAAAAAAATTGAAGTCGTAAAAAATGTGAAACTTACAAAACAATTTGTTATTGCTGGCATGGAATGCTCCATAAATACATATGTTTAGTTTTAAATGTATGTTACCCGAAATTTTTTACCTTGACCTGGTTAAATTAGACATATGTAGAACTAATTATTTAATTTGTTTTTGTTGTGTCACAATTTCGGTTTTGCACATAATTTTTCATAACTACAATTTGGATGATTAATTTGGTGAATCAGCCAGTGTTTCAGTCATTAACTGATTAATTTGCTAATGATTGGCTAAATCGCAGTTTGAAGTTAAACGCGAAAAGCTTATAAAATGTTTGTATAAAATTCTTTACATTTTTGTGAATTATTTAAAAGCATCAAATAAAGGGGACACACATTAGAATTTAAATATGGTTGCATATTCAATGCACCAATTTTGTTCCTCAAACATTTTATTTTTGTAATTTTTTTTTTGTAATACCGACGTTGTAATTTGAGTAATGCCCTACCTTTCTCTTCCAGGTAATGTTTTGTAATCATATACTTTTCCTGAATTTAAAATCCAAAAAAGCCCCTTTGCTACCCTTTGAAAAATAAAATTAAGTATTACAAAAAGCTCACAAATTACAGATTACACTAAATGTAATTAAAAAAATTATGTAATGGTAGTTTAAATATTTAATCCCATTACTTAGATATAATCTGGCTTACCACTATTGCCATTGCAGATTTGCAATTTTATCAAATTTTTTATTACAATTACTGTTCCCGTAATGGAGCCTACTTTGCTTACAGACACCAGTAATCATTACTGGGATTATATTAATTTGTATGTTAAGTAATTAGCTCGACTACTCATAATTAAGATTACGACTATAATTACATAGTTTTAGCATAACTTTTGCAGTACTCACAACCACTTAAGCTTTGATTATGGTTCAATATATTTAAAAAAAAAATTAAATAAGAATTAATGTAATGTTAATCATAGTTTAAGTACCAGTATCTATGATTACAGTGGTTGTAATCTTCATAAAATTTTAAATCCACAATGGTAATCGTTTACATATGTCCAGTACTACAGCAAGAGGATTATGATGACAGTAATCATAATTGATTATTAATTGCATTGCTCATAATAATGGAATGTAATGCAACTGGTTAAATTCTATGAAGGTAATATTCGAAAAACGATTACAATTAAAATAATAGCAATTGAAACTTGTATAACATAACAATTACTGTACTTGTAACCATTAAAATTAAAGTAATCATAACAGTATTGGCCAGGGGGGATTCGGGTACAATACCCCCTCCCCCTTCGGAATCCAAAAATTGATACTTCTCAGACAATGTGCATAAAAGCTGTAATCGAAAATTCATTAAAAAAAATTTGACTCCCGCCTTCCCCAAAACTCTGCATCGGCCATTGGTGTAAGCAATCGTCATAAAAACCTTTTTGCCCAACTCTGCTTTAAAATCGCCCACCGCAACATTTTGTTACAAATAAAAAAACCCAAACGAGACACTTTTCCGTAAAATTGTAATCGCAAAATTTTGTCATTTGAAATTTAATCTGTTATGCTATTTTCATTTTATTTTCACTTGTATATTATTTGACAGCATAACCGTATAGGTTTTTTGTTTTTGTTTACAACAAAGCTACTTTTTAGCTTTTCATGCTGTCATATCAACGACAAGAAAAATTTGAAAAAAAAAAATTTACAACAATATCATTAAAAATGTAATAACAATGGTTAAGTGAAGAAAAAGTGAATACGTAAATGTGGTTCAACGACTTTGTTGTAAATGCAGCTTTGTTGTTGTTTTATATTAAATGCACGACTTTTGCATTTTGTAATAAAGTTATTTAATTTCGCTTTTGTTTGAAATTTGATTGTTGATACTCTTTTTTTTGCCTATTTGCAAAAATGTCAACACTTCCTTTTGAGTATTAATTTTCCATTTGTTGTTATTGTGTTTCTTATTGCTTTTCATATTAATTTTTTTTTTCACTCAGTTTCTGTCACGCATTGATCCACAAATATAATTATGTTTTTCACTTTCACTAATAAATCCAATACGACAATTGATTGTTGTTGTGGTGGAGTTTTGGTTTCGGATTTCACTATTGAAAGCTGATTAATTTAAATAGTGTATGGTAGGCATTCCAGAGGAAACTTGTCTTAGACACAGGCAGATGACAAAATAAGTGTAGATATTTTTTTTTCGAATAAAATTTACATTTTGAATAAAAATAAATAAACAAATTCACTAGATTAACTTTTTTATGGTAAAATCGAATATTAAATTGAATTTTTTCACTTTTAGAATTTTCTTTTATATTTTTACTGTTATAATAAAAAATAAAATCTGTTTTTTTAATTCAATTTTTTTCTTTCCTTTCGAGCCAAAATTATCATTTTTTGTTTTTACTTTTTTAATACTTACTTTTTTCTTATAATAAAAACTAAAATAAAACAAGTAAGGAAGTCTAAGTTCGGGTGAACCGAACATTAAATACCCAGCGTTAGTTTTTAGAAAAAGGGGGCGTGGTTTTCATCCGATTTCGCACATTTTAAAAACCAATCTATGCCGAGCCTAAACAATAGCGAATTTGGTGGGCGCGGCCACGCTCCTTGCTTATAAAGCTTTAACCGCTTACATGAGCCAAAAGTACTGAATCGATCTTTTCAAGGGTTATACCATGTCCTATATATAACTTTGGAAAAGAAGGCGTGCCATGCCCAAAACTTTTAACGTATTTTGTAAAATTTTTTGATATACGGATATATGTGTCCATTAATCAATATTTACCTAATTTTAAAAAAGTGGGTGGTGGCACGCCCACGGATTTTATTATGTTGTTTGTCCCTATTGAAGATCAGTTTTCATTGCAGATCTTTATGATACTTTCACAGTGGCTTGTTAATAGTGAAATGTTGATATTTTGTTTATTCACTTGTGGGCGGTGCCACGCCCATTTTCTAAAATATTACCAAAAAACCTTTAAACATCACTAATAACATCATCAGGTGAATGAGTGTACTAAATTTTAGCATTATATCTGTATCAGTTAAACAGATATTGCATATTCCGGTTTCCTAACTCTCGTTTAGAGAACTTTAGTCCAAAAAGGGGCGTGGTCGTTCACCGATTTTTCTTAGTTTCTGTGGTAGTACTCTACATAAACATAACATGCCTGGAACCTAGTTTCGTAAACCTATCTCACACCGTTCTGAAGTTATTAGCAGTCGAATTTGAAAATTGCTTGACTCATAAGTGGGCGGTGCCACGCCCACTTTCCAAAATTTTGCAAAAATAATGTAAAGAATATGAAAATTGATGTATGTACAAAATTATATTATTATAGCGGTATCAGTTAATTAGATATGGACTTTTCAATATTTCCACCTTCTTTCAATATAACTTTTATAAAAAAGTAGGCGTGGTAGCCAAGCGATTACGTTTATTTTCTATATCTGAATTTAACACAACAATAGTATGCCCTGTACAAAATTTCGTTATACTAGCATAAACTGTTCTCAAGTTGTTAGGAGTCAAAATTTTAAAATTTCTTCAAATATATGGGGGCGGTGCCACGCCCCTTTTCAAAAAATTTGGTAAAATCCGCCTTAGAACATATAAATCAATACATATTGCAAATTTTATCATTGTAGCTGCTTCTGATATTGAATTAACCCGTTTTATACGTTTTTCGAAATTTTCGATATCGAAAAAGGGGGCGTGGTTATCATCCGATTTCGCCCATTTTCAATAGCAACCTACCTTGGCCAGAAAGTAACCTGTATGCAAAATTTCATGCAAATATCTCAATTTTTACTCAAGTTATCGTGTACACGGACGGACAGACGGACAGACGGACGGGCATGCCTTAATCAATTCCTCTTTTCAACCTAAGAACTTTCATATATGGAACTCTATATCTAACTCGATTATTTGGTGCCGTTACATAGTACCGTTATGTGGACAAAACTAATATACCCTTGTACTAGTACTAGTACGCTGGGTATAAAAAAGAATTCTTTTAATAAAATTTAAAATTTTTCTTTTATTTTTTTTCTTTTGATGCTAAAAATCCACATTGAAACTTATTTTTTTTTTATGGTATAAGCCAAAATTATATTTTTTTTGTCTTTGTGAATAAAAGCTTAGTTTTTTATGGTATTTTTTTACGGTAATACATATCTAATAAAAGTTAAAATTAAACATTTTTTTTTTAAAAAGTCTAATTTTTTTGGTTTTTATGACAAAAGTCAAGATTTGGATTTTTTTACTATTTTATAAAAATTCAAATACAATTACAATTTTTTTTCCTTTTATGACAAAGGTCAACATTTAAATATTATTTTCTAACCAGAATTATCATTTATTTTTTTTTACTATTTTAGTAAAAGTTAAGATTTTTTTAAATTAATTTTTTACTGTTAAATAAGATTTAAAATAAAAACAATATCTTCTAATAAAAGTCAAAGTTGAAATCTAGTTTTTTTCTTTTTATGATGAAAGTCAACATTTAGATTTTATTTTCTGTTATGGTTTAAGCCAAAATTATCTTAATTTTTTTTTTTCAATTTCCTTATAAAAGTTTTTTTATTACTGTTATAATAAAAACAAAAATGAAAAAAAAATTCTTTTAAAAAAATTCAAAATTTAAATTAATTTTTTTTTATGATAAAATTAACACTTATATTTTCTTTTTTTATAGTATAAGCCGAAATTATCATTTATTTTTTTTAATTTTTAAATAAAAATTTAGATTTTTATTTTATTTGTTTACTGTTCAAATAAAAATAAAAATAAAAATATTTTCTTTACTTAAATTTCAAAGTTTAAATCTATTGTTTTTACGATCAACATCAAGCCAAAATAAAATAAAAAAAAAATTTCAAAATTTTTTTTTTTAATTTTTTATATCCCTAAGTCTAAGTTATGTTGAAAATTTCAAAAGTATAGAGAATATACATTTTTTATCCCTAATTATTTCACTAATGCTCCTGTTCTTCCGCGCTTAACATAAATCTGTTAAATACAGAAATTGTCTAAGATATGCCAGCTTGCGGGGCATCGATAACGTAAGTTTATGTTGGAACACCCACTTCAACTAACACAAAAATCACTTAACTTACTTACACCCAGTTTCGTTGATTCTATTCGCACCTACTCCTACGTAACAAAAATTCTACAAATACAAAAGCAACATATTTACAATTCTGTTTTTTTAACAAAAAAACCTGCCAATCCATCAAGCGCCAACCTTCGCATTTCAACACAAATCTTCTACACTCCCTAATATTATATACATATTTGGCTAGAATTTTGTCATTGTTCGAAACGTTGACATCACTAATTACACGGTGGCAGTTGAATTTAATTAAATTTATATTCTGTATGATAAATGAAACGTAATTTTTTTGTATTAAAGTACTTTGGAGTAGGGTGGAAATTTCGTGCAAACTCGACTTTGGCTGTTATAGCTCGAATAATACGAATTTCTAAACATAGTAGAATTAGTAGAACGAGTACCACCTCTGCGAAACTGTTAATATTTCATCACCTACAAGCATTCGTAGCCTTTGAATGCATAGTTTTCGCAGAGACTATGTCCATTCATAACTCAAAGAAAATGTTTGCTGCCCTTCAATAACTCACAATAATACCCCCAAGCTTTTATACTGAGTGTAACTAAAGCTAATGCGCAACATTACAACTTTTCCTTTTTGTTTAATATCACGCTACATTAACACAAAAAGACATTGACTTAGACTTGAACTTTTGGTTTATTTATTCAAATTAATAACTTGTTGGTCAATATTTTGATTTTTTCATAATTTTTTTATACAACCTTGCGCAAAATTTAATAATTTTTTTTATTTATTTTCCAATTTATTTTGCGCAGTCTATCGCGATTGTTTGCTTCTGCCTATTTAGGCTGTTGAACTAATCCGTCAATAATATAAAATGAACAAAAGACTTAAGCAACGAACTTGAACATTGACTTTGTGTGTATTTAGCGATGATGCATGAATTAAAGAAAATCAAGTGTGAAAATGCGAAATTGCAAAATTTTACAATACCTTTGAGAAGTATGTATGAGTAATGGTGCTGTTCAAGATGGGTGTGGGAAAATATCTAGAATGCGGCTTTTAAGAACAAGTATTCAAATCAACCTTTACAAAGAATTAAGGATAGATGCCTTTTATAGACAGATGAGAATACATAATATATATAGACGCATATATTTTCAAATATATATATATATGCATGTATTTATATACCAAACATTAGAGTCATGCTCGCTATAGTACTTCTTAGCCACTACAGTAAACATATCTCAAGTCTAGTCAGACACGCCACTCGAAACAGTAGCGGAATGCAGATAAAAACTTGCCCTGCAAAAACTCAAAAACACTTAATTAAGACAAATGAATTCAAAAGCACGCAAGCACTACCAATGCTCGGCATACTTAGAGCATGAAAGTAAGTTGGCTTGAAGAGATAAATGCAGAATGAAGGTCGAGTAGGAAATCTCGTAAACAATGAAAAAATGTTGGTTTTTCATAAATGTTTTATGTAATTTTTTTAGAAATAATAAAATTACTTTTCTTTATAAAAATATGCAAGAAATATTATTACAATAAATTTAAAAAAGCTTTATAAAAAGTTCTTAGAATTGTTTGTAGTTTATGCAGGAAACACAGAAACTTTTTTAACTTAAATTTTTAAAAAGCTTTTGGAAATAAAAATATAACTTACAGAAAACATTTCAAAATATTGTTTAGAGAGAAGTTTTATTTTCTTCAAAAAATTAATGAATATAACAAAGAACTTTTTTAAATCAAATTATTCAAAAAAAATCTTTGTTGTTGTTGTTTAGGTTTAGAAAAAAATGTATTCTCAAAAGCAAAAAGTTTACAAAATGAAGTATAAAGAACTTCTGTTTTCTAAATTTTTTTGGACAAATTTTCGGTTTTTAAAAGCTTTTATAAACATTTTCGAAAGCAAAAATTCAAATAAAAAAAATATAATGAAGTTTTATTTCCTAAATTTTTTTTTTCAAATTTTCGGGTTTTGAAAAGCTTTTATAAACACTTTAAAAAGATAAAAGTCAAATTAAAATATAATGAACTTTTATTTCCTAAATTTTTTTTACAAATTTTTGGTATTTAAAAAGCTTTTCTAAACGTTCTCAAAAGCAAAAAATAATAGGAACTTTTGTTTTCTAAATTTTTTCCTACAAATTTTTGGTTTTTAAAAAGATTTTGTAAATATTTTCAAGAGCAAAAATTCAAATAAAAATATAATGAACTTTTATTTTCTAAATTTTTCTTTTACAAATTTTCTAATTTGAAAATTTTTATAAACGTTCTCAAAAAGTAAAAACAAAAATATGTATAATGAACTTTTTTTTTCTAAATTTTCGGTTTTTTTAAACTTCTCAAAAGCAAAAATTGCATAAAAATATAATAAACTTTAGTTTTTAAATTTTTTTTTTTCAAATTCTCGGTTTTTCAAAAGCAAGAAGTAAAATAAAATAATTATGAACTTTTGTTTTAAAAATTTCAGTTTTAGAAATGATTTAATAAACATTCTTAAAAGCTAATTTTAGACTTTTATTTCTAACTTCTTTTACAATTTCTATAAACCAAAAACAAAATCGAAATTAAATAAAAAATATTCCTGCTTAGTTTAAATTTTAAAAAAATTTCTTGTTCATCCATTTACATTAATTAACTTTTGAAATATTTCAAAATTCAATAAAACACTTTAAAAATGTATCACCTCCTATTCGACTCCCTATTTCCTACTGGGTTTCATGACTATATAATTATTAAGTTAAAAATGCCTGCAAGCCATGAAACAATTGAACTACAACTAGGGGCACAACCGGAGGTGACTGACACTAATACATTCATGCATTCTCTGTGACACAAAAACAAAAATAAACAAATAAAAAAAATTATTTAGCAACAAAATAATTATTGCTTATGTGTTCGTTTGCAAAATTTATAGGCGTGGAATAGCGCTTGCCTAGCTGTCAAATCCTGTTAGGTGTCGGGTGTCAAACAATTAGAAAATATGCACGATATTAGCAAGGGCACTGACAGCTCGAATGTTTGATTTCATAATAAATGGTCGCAAAAACTCATTAGATTAAAATTAAGTATTTTTTATATATTTTTATGCTGCGCCTTAAGCTACTTTACTTTAAGCACGCGCCATTGGTGATTTTAATTTCTTTTTTTTAATATTTCTAATTCTTTAATATTTCCTATTAAGGTGACCATATGGTTGAAATATGCGATGAGGTATAAAGTAAAATAGAATAATTTGACCATTGTATGCTGGCACTTTAGGTAGCGCTCTGTAAAGTCACTCAGTAATTGGCACGTTTATTCACTTTTAGGATAATCAATTATAATCGGGAGGGAGCTGTGAATATTACTATTGAAAAATATTAAAAAATTTATTATTTTTAAAAATTTTAAGTAATTCAGCGCATTCCATTTTCAACTTCAATTTGAACTATTTCAAAAATGAATTAAGCTTGCCATAATTTTTTTTCTGCTCTTCGTAAAATTTTTTTATCGAATTATTCGGAGTTAAGCCGAAGTGTGGGAGTATTGTTGTTATTCAAAGTCAATGACAGTTTATATTGGATCAACCAAAACAAATACTTTTCTACATCAACCAAGTGTTGCAAATGAAATAGAACCGGTTTAGTTTTTTAAACTGAAGATTTTTTAATTTTTTTCAACCGAATATGCAATCATTTTAAAATGTACCACATAATCCCTACTGTACATGTCATTGGCATCACGTGAAGAGCCACAAAATTTCTAAAGAAAGAAACGAACAAATTCTTCTGCGGTAATCTCACTTTTTATTCGAGCTTTTTAACCGTCAACTGCACTTATACTATGTTCAGAGATACTGTTTTCGGCTTCACTATCTGCCTCGCAACACTAACAACAACCATTACTCTTCACTGAAAAATTTCCTTCTTCAAAGTTTCAAAAACTTTCAGCAAAGAACTCCCCTCTACTCTTTCCAATTAAATGTGGCATCAAACCACAAACGTCAACGGATGTCAGCGCGCGTATGTCAAGTTAAAACAAAAAATTTACCGTTACAATAGCTAGTAATGAATCTATGGTGAAAGAAACGATGCATAATGACACCACACAAAAAATTACTAATGTCAGTGTCAAAGTGTCAAAAGTTGATGAAAATCTAAGTTGAATATACTAACATAAGCCGAGCAAGTTCGTTGCCTAAGTCTTTCGTACAATTGTTCATTTGCGTTACGTCAACCAACTAAGAGCACTCACTCACTCAACGGGACGGGTGCTCATAAAAAGTTGACTGAAAACCAGTTGAACAGGCACGCCAAGTGCACTTAGAAATATTGCAAACGAGTGAGGTGATTTACCAGCTGTTTGAACGTGTTTTATTTGAAAGTTTTTTTTTTTTTTTTTAATTGTGAATGTGTCCCGCAGCGCCATATAGCACTCATACACTCATAATTACAATGTAGTTGATTGCTTAGTATTTGACTTAACTGTAAGTTTCAATTACATACTAATTGCAAGCATTTAAATGACAGATCATTTAAATGGGCAAAGTAATGCCCAGAAACAACAGCAATGAAGCACGTACAAGCATTTGCAAAAAAACAACAACAAAAAACAAACAAAAAAAGTAGCGACCACACCGACAAAAGAACTTGACAAATGTTACGGTTGTGATGGGGCTGAGTCAACAGCACATTGTAAGGTAGTCAAACGTTTTGTAAGCTCGGCGAGTGTTTGTATTTTGTTTTTCTTTGCACGTAAGGGTTTTGGTGGTGCTGGTGGGATTTTGACTTATTTTTGATTAGGTACTTCATATCATTAGCAGGAGCAGTGGCCTTAGATGCTATGAATCGCCGCTACAGAGATGGTTACTTGAAAGCAGACCTGTTGAGTAATGATTACCGGTTTTCATCATTATTTTTCAATTAATTAAAAATGATCCAAAAAAGTAATGATTTTCAAGATTATTAAAAAGAGTCAAGAAAAATAAAAAACACATTTGATTCTGATTATTTTTTTAATTATTTTGGTTTTGAGCTCATAAGAGTTACAAAAATATGTAGGTAAATGAATAGACCATAAAAACCAACAACAAGATTAATTTTAATTTAATATTTCTTTTTTGAGTATTTTTATTTTTTTTTTAATTATTTTGGTTTTTATTATCTTTAATTTTTATGGATAATTTCTTTTTTTATTATTATAGATTTTTTTATCATTTTTAATTTAGTTTGATTTTTTTTTTATTTTTATTTCGTTTTGATTATTTTTTAGTTTTTTTTTTATTTTTGTTGACATTTTTGAAATTATTATTTTTGATTTTCTTGTGATTATTTGTCATTTTTTTTTAATCATTTTTTTTTTTTTTTGTTATTATTTTTGAATATTTTTGTTTTTTTTTATTATTCCTTTTTTAATATTTTTGATTTTATTTGATTATTTTCAATATAGGTTGATTTTTTTTTGATTATTTGTGATTTGGCTTTGATCATTTTTTATTTTTTAGAAATTTGTTTTTTATTTTTGTTGACATTTTAAAGAATTTTATTTGATTATTGTTGATTTTTTTTGGTTATTTTTTATTTTCTTTGTGATTATTTTTCAGTTTATTGATTTCTTTTGATTATTTTTGTTTTTTTATTTTCCTGAAAACAATAAAAATAATCATTACCAGTTAAAAAATTTATCCAAGCAATTACTAATCAAAGATTGTTTAGATTTAATAAAGGACCACACACAATAAAAATTTCATAAATTCTTAGCCTAGATAGGGAGTTTTTGAATCGAATTTTAAAATAGGTCGTTAGTGAAAAAAAAATCCGAAGAAGTGAGTTTACTAAAAATATTGTTAAATAGGTTGATCTCCCAATCAGAGTTCGATATGCTGCTTCCAATAAAATATTATGCATAATTTCCACTTCTACCTGCTCGTATCACTTCCCTTGGATTTACCCATTAGCTACTTCATATAACTAATATTCCCTATGATTGCTCTCGCCTTCATTGCTGTTAATTTAATACACTTTTCGCATTTATTACAATAATTCTACGCAAATACTGCGAACTTGTGTTTTTCCAACATACTTTTTTTTGTATTTTGACGCATGGGTGTTAATTTTTTTTTTGCATTGAAAACCCTGTGCTAGCGTGCTACCAAGCCACCGCCTGAAATAAATTAAATTAAACAAAAAAAATTTGATTTGAAAATTCAAGCAGTCACGCTATGCTGCTTACTTTTTTATACGTTATTTTCGTTATAATTTTTTTTACGCTTTTTTAATTTAAAATTGTTTGATTTGTTTTTACCATTGTACATATTTTTAATTACCTTTCATTGCCAAATAAACATGAAATTTATGGCTACTCAACGAGTTGCTGACACTTTTTGCGTAGACATAAAAATGACAAAAAAAAATTGTATGGGACGTAACTGTTACATATAAACATACATACAAACATATATAAAATACGCAAAGTATAGGATTGCGTTTGTATGTAAATATATTTAGCTTTCAGTTTGGGTGATTTGGTTATCGCAAATGGCACGCGCCCAAATATGGTTTTATGTTGAGGTTTCAGCGAATTTCGTAGATTTGCAAAAAGTAAGCGAATAATATTTATGAGGAACAAACACGCATGTTCATTATTTTATTCTAATGTGTATATGAAAATAGATGTATGTATATATATTTAATTTATTAAAGATATGGTATATATGTATTAATTAAGATTCATAAGAGGAATCTTTTCTACAAAGAACCATCTCAAATATCAAATTTAAAAAGAAAATGATCACTTCTTTGACAACTAGGTGCGAATTGTTGTTGTTGTTGTGTTAGCGAAAAAAATACTCCCTGAAAGTGTTAGTGAGTATTTATCCAAAGTTAATAAAATAAAACAAAATAAAATAAAATAAAATAAAATAAAATAAAATAAAATAAAATAAAATAAAATAAAATAAAATAAAATAAAATAAAATAAAATAAAATAAAATAAAATAAAATAAAATAAAATAAAATAAAATAAAATAAAATAAAATAAAATAAACTAAAATAAAATAAAATAAAATAAAATAAAATAAAATAACATAAAATAAAATAAAATAAAATAAAATAAAATAAAATAAAATAAAATAAAATAAACTAAAATAAAATAAAATAAAATAAAATAAAATAAAATAAAATAAAATAAAATAAAATAAAATAAAATAAAATAAAATAAAATAAAATAAAATAAAATAAAATAAAATAAAATAAAATAAAATAAAATAAAATAAAATAGAATAAAATAAAATAAAATAAAATAAAATAAAATAAAATAAAATAAAATAAAATAAAATAAAATAAAATAAAATAAAATAAAATAAAATAAAATAAAATAATATAAAATAAAATAAAATAAAATAAAATAAAATAAAATAAAATAAAATAAAATAAAATAAAATAAAATAAAATAAAATAAAATAAAATAAAATAAAATAAAATAAAATAAAATAAAATAAAATAAAATAAAATAAAATAAAATGAAATAAAATAAAATAAAATAAAATAAAATAAAATAAAATGCAATAAAATAAAATAAAATAAAATAAAATAAAATAAAATATTCACTTCATATGAACCAGGTCCGCTCTGGTACTACCTTGCGATACATGACCGACTGTCGCGGGAACGATTTGGTATGGCAAGGGCAACCTTCCAGGTGATATAACCTTATTCATAGAAAGAATTCATGTTGCATTTCACTAACACAACAACACCGCCATCTCAACAAACAACGCCCCAGAATTCGAGCGAAGCCCAAAATTTTTTTTATTCCATTAAACCAAATTCTACTTTAGCATTTTTAGATAACCAAAAAAAAAACCAAAATAAATAACGAATGCAAATTCCTCTTTGTATGCAAAATAATTTCACGCCCCCCGTTAAATATCATCACGCTAAATTCGAAAAATTGCTTGCTGCCAAGTACTGACTTATTTGTAAGCGAAACGAAAATTCACACAAAAATCACGCAAATAACATGCCAAATTATATGTTTGGATATGCAAATGAGTTTTATTGTTTATACAGTAGAATCGCGCAAAAGTTAACTCGCGAGAAAGTTAAACCTTCGGCTAAGTTGACCGATTTTGAGCGTCCACGTACCGCTCTAAAAAGTTAACTTTTCGTTAACTTTTTCGAGCTTATCTATTTTTTCAAACCCAACCGTTTGTTTGGCAAGAAAAACAAGCTCGGGTATTCTCCTTATTGCTATGTATTCCCCGAATTTGTATGTAAAAAATTATTGTCGGTGTTGGTTGGTACATACGTAGTTTGTCATGAACGTTTGAGCTTAAGAGTTGTTTATAGTTAGTGTGTTAAAAAATGTCAACTAAGCAGAAAAAATCATTGCAAATCAGATTAAATTTGCATCAAAAAGCTGAGATTTTAAGAAAAATCGATGAAGGTATTCGTGGAAATCGATTGGCAAATCGATGCAAATCAGATATCAGATCTTATTAATATGCGCACGAAAATTGTCAGGAGCTATTACACAAAAGAAACAAACAAGTCTCGACCGCTTCTTTAAACCAGCCCTTACAAATTAATATGTACATATATGTATGTAAAATGTGAAAAAGTACAAACTAAATCTAAGTTTCTGTTTTGTTACGAGCAAAAGTGAGTCATGCAAATAAATTGAACGTATTATATTCCCAAAATTATGTTTATTTCCATGTTTTTTTTTTTCAAATTCGAGAACCCTTTGGAAAAGTTAATATTTCGGAAAAGTAAAACACCCTTGGAACGGTTTGGTTAACTTTTGCGCGATTCTACTGTATTTACAAATGCTATTAACAAAAAAAAAATTATTAAATAGTAGAGTAATACTACGTACATTTGAATGTGCATCCAGGAGAAGAAAAATACTAAAATAAATTGAAAAACGACATAATTTTGTATGTGGAAGAAAAAGAAGGCCAGCAGATAATGGACGAGAACGGTTGCGCATGGAATAGTGAAAGAAACTACCTGGTCCCTATAGCATAAGGAAATTACATTGGTTATATTTACAGACAATTTGGTTTAAGTATAAAACTTAAAATAAAAAAATTTAGCAATTAAAGGTCCACAAGTTCAAGGCAAAGTCTGTCCTCATCATACTTAAATTTTATCAACTAAGTTCAACAAAAAATCGCAATTAATACTTATTCGCCTAAGTTCTATAAAAAAAGTAGTTCTTATTGAGATTGTCTCCTTCAGACAGAAAAAAAAATATCTTACCAATCATTCTAAAACCAACTTTTTTCAACCAAAAAGCCATATCAACCGCTAATTACAAACAAGAAGTTTAATCGCGCTTTTACATGCAAAAAACATTGAGAATTTCCCATTTTTATTAGTCATCGCCACATTTTCAATGTAATTATCAGCAAGTTTGTTGCTTAAGTCTTTTGTCAGCCATAAATGTTAATGCAAGCGACAACTGAAGGTAGGTGGTTAAGATCAATGCCATTGCTTGACATATAAAATTCAGCTTTTAAATATATGCAACAAGTTTGTTGTTTAAGTCTTTAGTATGCAAAATATTAATTTGCTTGTCAGTGAGCGAAAAAGTATAAAATTAAAAGAAATAAGTAAAGAGACTAAAAAAATTGACTGAAAAAAGGTGACTCAAAAAAAGTGCAAATCTCAGTAAGAATGAAATAAGAAGGTCATTAAAAAATATGGCAAAATAATTAAGTGGAGTAAGGACAAGCCATAGTAGGATTGTGCGCTACCATTGGGAACCACCACGTAAGGTAATTCCAATGAAAGCAGCAACAATACGCCTCTTTTTCTGATAACGACGTTGCTCGAAGATTTGTCACAGCATTAAAAAATAAAAATAAAAATAAAAATAAAAATAAAAATAAAAATAAAAACAAAGTATTTTTAAACAAACCCAAAAACAAATTAATTCACTGCTTTCCAGTTTCAAGTAGTATTTATTTTCTTAAATCACATAAAACCTTAGTAACGCCTACCTTAAAGCATTTGTCGTCTGCGTGGTCGCTTATAACTGGTTGATTCAGCTTGTTGCCTTGTCGTTTTTCACCCAGTGCCTCACTCAAGTATGCAAGCACAATAACAACAATAACGTAGTCACTTACGCACAGCGTCACTTTGGTGACAGTTTATTTTTATACACAAAAGTTTTAAATTTTCGCTGTACGCAGTATGCTGTTTGGAAGTAAATTTTTGTTTATTTCGCGCTTCGAAAATTGTAGTTTTTGTAAGCAGCGCAGTAAGCGACATCAAAGATTAATTATCTACTATTTATAAAAATGTGAATTTTTTTTTTAACAAATATATCTCAATTATTTATGTCGGTTATCTAAATTAAGTGATAGAAGAGAAATAATTAGAGTCAAAGTCTTTTGGAAAAGGTTTTTTTTATTTTATTACATGTTGTTTATAAATTTTGATTAAATTTAAATTTTTATTATATTTAGAAGCAACGAAATTCGAAGTCAAAAGCAAAGCGAGTTTAGTTGGTAATACCATTTGCCAAAGCTATGAACCTAATCGTAACCATATCCGTATCCATAACGATATCTGTAGCTGAACCATAACCGTAACTGTAACAGTATTCATAACGATATCTGTAGCCGTAACCATAAACATATCCCTAACCGTATCCATAACGATTACTGTAACCGTAACCGTAACCGTATCCCTTACCGTATCCATAACCATATCCGCAACCGTAACCATAAACTTACCATAGCCATAACCGTAACTGTTACCGTAATCGTAATTATACTCCTAACCGTAGCGGAAATTAAATTGTTTGAAATGGACTAAAATTACACTATGAAACTTTTGTCGTGTTAAGTGTTTTAAAAGTTACGCCCATCGTTATTGTTGCAAGGATAAGGTTATGGTCATGGCTGTATTTAATAATACTGTTATGCATATGATGTAGTTAATCATAACAGTAATCGCTGATCTTATGCCTATAGCCAGTGTTGCAATTATTGTTAAAGTTACAAGGTCGGCATATGTAGATAAGTTATTATTAATGAGAGGGTTATGGTTATGGAAACGGTTAGGATTTGTAAAGAATTCATATATGCATACTCAGTAGTACTCAAAGAAGTTCTTGAGCGAAAATTAGGCATATGTGTTAAGCTCAAAATTTTTTCACATTCTTGTGCTGCTTCTTTTTCTCTTCCAACTTTGAAAGCTACGATTGGAAAACTGAACGCTGTCAAGGAAAATCTTTGCTTTGAAATGAAATGTGAACTTAAAAATTTTGCGTTTGGAAATTGAAATTCTTAAAAGTCATACAAATTCGTATTTTACATTAATAATTTTTAGAGAGCCGTTCTAAAACTTGCTATTTGCTGATGACTCAAGCATTACAAACTCGATAGTATATCATTTTGAAAAATTAATTATTATTATTATTTTCGGCCAGCTGTCGTAATAGTAGGCCTTACAAAAATTTTGCTGCCTCTTGCTTACCTTCCTACCTAAAATCATTAAGCTATTTCTCTAAAAAAAATTTATACAAACGAAAAACAGCTTTATTAACAGCAGTTTCGCTGTGTTTGGTTCGGCTTTTTCTTGCTGTGTTTTTTGGTGGTTGTTCAACCGGAAATATTTTTGTGCCGGTGACGTAGTACAGTAATGTTTGCAATTAAATTTTGGTGATTATTGTGACTTGATTGTAATTTAAATATAAAGAATAATATCAAATTTTTTGTTCTATAGCTTTTGCCTTTCTTCCTTACAGCTACATCGTAGTCAACCCAGCTTTTCAATTTCTAAATAATAATGTTTCACACAACTCCTAAACTCGCAAAAATATGAAAATGTTGTTCTCTTTACAAATCTTTTAATTTTCTAGCTTTTTTTCATTTTCATTCTTTTTTTATTCTCTCCCACATTTTCTAACTTTTCACAAGTACACCTTTCGCTTTTCTTTGCACTGCTTCGTATGCAATGCGCAAGCAATACTCAAATTCATTTCTCTTATGTCTACAAAATGAGATAAATGTAGTGAGTTCGCTTGACTTTCAGCTTCTGCCCAACTTTGCTTCAGTTTCTTTCACTTTCTTCATTATGAGATTGTGTACTTGTATGGAGCAAAGCAACAAAGCTAAATGGTAATACAACTGTTGTTGTTATTTTGCTTTTTGGCTGCTGAAGGTTTTCTTTTTCCAGCTTACTTCAATATTTATTTTTTTTTCTTTGTTGCATTTGCTTGTCTCGACATACTTGGCTTAATTTCACTGCCTTTCGAAGCAGTATCTAGTCGGTTTAACTTTTGCTATGCTCCTGCAAATGTATTCATTTTTACTTTATGATTTCAATAAAGCTTCGGATTGGAACTTAAAATTTTTTTGTATAACATAAAGTTTATTCGCATTCTTAAACTTTCTTCGGTCAATAGTTCTCGATTAAAGCTATATGTGGACGAGGGTGCATAGCTTCGGAAGAGGACCAAAGAGATCTTAAATAATTGTTCTTAGGCCACAGGAATAAAAATTTCCAACCTCAATCTAGCTAAAAAGGAGTTCACCAACTTCATTCTACAAAAAAGGCAATTTCTGTATAAAAAATGAGAAATTTGTCAGATTATTTGCTAAAGAACGATGAACTTGAACTATCCCAACTAATTCGATGCAAACTGCAGCTTAGTTCGGTTCCAATACCTTTTTCTTCTGGTTCTTTTATAGAAAGAAAATTCTTCACATTTTCCAGCCTTTCTTTGAGTTTTATTAGAATCTGAAGCCATCCATATATTTATAGTCCAAGAGTAAAAAATCCTTCCTATTATCTATCTTGAAAAGCTTAGTTATTGAACTTATGTGTTATTGCAGAGTGCTGCAGTATCCATTACCGAGTTGCTCATGACTTTTGTTTCTAAATTTTCAAGGACTATAGGAAGATTGACTTTGGGTAAAAGGCGCTCATAAGAAGGAGAGACAATTGAAAGAACCATGTGGATACTGATTTAAAAACCCTTAGTACTTGCAATTGGAGCCAGCTAGTGAATAGGCAAGCCAAGCTGGATATAAGCCTGATACGCTCCGATACTCTCTTTCAATACAACCGACTGTCGCTGGAGCCTCGTTCAACCGGTATGCTTGCCTCGAACATATTTTAAACCCCTAATCCGCGGGACAATCTGCTCTCTTCTGGTCTAACTCAACAAACGAATAACAATAAAAGTGATATTAAAGGAAAAGGGTATACGGCGATATGGTTTTATGGAAGCAAAAAAGAAAAACCTCAGTTTTTAGAATTTTTGTCTATCAGTTTGTTCGCACATCACCCCTAAAGTGATGCCTGGAATTGAATGAAATTGTCACCGATGTCACAATAGATGCTCAACTTAAAGTTTTGTAACTATTTTGAAGAACGTATATATTTTTGGACTGCACAGTGGTGGCAATAAAAGTTGCCTCGAAATATTTTTTTTATATTTTTTTAGTACAATTAGAATAGCTTATAACAGTAACAAATTTTAAGTAAAAGCGTATGTATGGAGACTTAACTAGCGCAACAGAAGAAAAGGTAAGTTTCTTTTAAGTCATGCATGTCTATTCGTATGTAGTTTGTACGCGCATCAATAACTAACTACGACATGTAATTGTATGGTTTCTACTCAATACATTGCTAGAGATCTAACTTAAAATATAGAACACATTTTTCTATTTAAGCTTCACAACACAGCAGCACGGTCACTCAGTTTTTATAATACAAAAAAAAATAATGAAAACCAGCGTATAGCTTGGACCAATCTTACACACAGGTATACCAATTTTTTATTCAGCTTTTCTAGGACCAAAGTCAATTTGGTGGAGGAAAAAATATTCTCTTCTGTAAAGCATAAAACTGGCCATAGCCTGTCGAAGTATTTCACAACTAGGCATAAATACATATGTAGATGAGAATTCACCCACATCTAGGTATCCTCACTTGTTTTCTTGGTAACTTTGTCGTATGCCAAGTGAAGAGGATGGAAAAATTATCTTTTTTTCTTGCAAATTTTAGCCTCTCCAAAAAAAATTAAAAGTAATTCTCTTTGGCAACTTTGAACTTGGAAAACCTTCAACCACCTCACCCTTATTTAATTTAGTTTAGTTTAGATTTTACTTTTAACGCGACGTGTCTACGCACGCCTCTGTTATTAGCCAGCAAAGCCTACCTACTCTACTCTTTTCATACTAGTTATTATACCGAACTAAGTACTTTTCTACTATTTTTCATCTGCTATTCTGACATCATATTTCTATTTAATTATCTTAGTCGTGTACCTACATTGGTAAAAAAAATTGAAATTATTTCAAAATCGCAAAAGTAATTAAAAACGCTGCAAAAAAAGTAATAAGCTAAGAAACCAAATAAACAAAATTTTTGCAAAAAAAAAACAACACCAATTGCCTTGGTCGCACACAACATTCGTTTCGCTTTGCTTTTGTTTGACTTCACGTTTTTTATTTTTTGCTTTTTTGATTGTTTTCTAGTTCACTGCTGTTCACTTTTGTTGAGATTTTCATAATTTCTTATACGATTTGCACACAATCTCAAGCACTATGTAAGTGTAGAATATGCAATATTTCCAGTCACTTTTCTTTTAAATTCATTATTCCCTTTTCACACTTTTCGTTGGCAAACTTTACTAAAGAAATATATTTCTACGCAGAATTTTTTTTTTAACACTTACACCACACTAAAAAGGTCTTTACTTGTAGTATATAAATGCACTTTCAATAAGTCAATTCGCTGCATTGAAACTTGTTTCACCGTTTTTTGTGTTGCACCTTCGTCAAGTTTTACTCAAACACTAAATTTTACTTAAGAAATAAATGTTTCGTCGTTTTATGCGTTACCGAACCGTCTCTGTTAAACGCCAACGCTGTACTAAAAGAGTTTCTTGACTGTGTCGTGCATTAAATAAATTTTCGCCGCTGACATCATCGCCTCATGACGACGTTCAATCTGCTCATGGAAGGGGGCTTGCAGTGTTGATCTCGTTTTGTAGAGGCGTTCAAGCGCTCTTTCATGACGGTAACTAGCGCTCTCTGTTACCAATTGTTTTTCGCTTTGTTGTTACTTTGTTTGTTTTTTGTGCGGCTGGGTAGCTCTTTTTTCTTTTAGTACTAAGCCGGCTTTATTGACCATGAAATGTACTAAATTAGCCGGCATATTTATTAGTTTAAGAGTAATTGAATTTAGAAGAGCGCGACTATAAGCTCTTTAAGCAATGAATGAGATCACTTAGTGAGATGGTTCATATCACGCATAACTCTTTTGCATTAAGTAACAATTGAATTCGAGTTGGAACCGTAAGCTCAGAAGCTAAGCTCATACTGAATGTGGGCTCCATGATTATATAGTTAGGATATCCTAATATATCTAGGAACTCAAACAAGTGAAAAATAAGTTTATCGCTAATGCCATAGAGAAGTGCCAGAGAGGCCTAAATATTCTGAAAAGGCCTGGACCCGAGGGATTAATGTGAGTGAGAGAGTGAGTCAATCGCCAGGAAATATAGTAATGGGGAAGTACGTCACTCTGGACAAATCGTTATGACTTCCTGCAGTGCTTGAGGAACCCAATTCGATAGCAAGTTATATTGACGAACTCCTTCAACTAACGATAGTCCATTTCCAAGGGCATCCCACCAAGTCTACAAAGTTCTCCAAATTGACTGCCCTTCGCCAAATAGGAACCTTTCATTGTACTTAAAACTTTAAAAGCTATACGGGAACTGAGAAACTGAACAAAAATTTGGCTTTTAGAAAAAAAATATCTATGTATATGTAAATTGCGTTTCATAATTATGGTACTCTAAACATTTAATTATGTAAATATTTGCACAAAGTTTAGAAAACAGATTTTCCTAAACCTTAAATGAGAAGAAACAAGAAAATTTTTAATTGGATTGATTGAAGTGATATAAACGATCGAAGCACATCAATTCTAACAGGGCTATAATTATGAAACACACTGTATTGAAAGTTATTACTTATTTTCTATCTCCAAGTAAAAAAAATTTAAGAAAAACTTATAGGAGGCAACATTATTAAGCTAACGGAAGCCAAATCAAGAGTTTTTAGAATTTTTGTCTGTCTGTCTATATGTTTGTGCGCGCATCACTAAAAAACTGCGCAATAGAATCAAGTGAAACTTGCAACGTTTTATTGCTAGATCTCTGTTTCACAATTTAAGACATAACTTACTTCGCTAACTCTCACCGTTTCAGAGTTATGGCCCAAAATGCAGTGCAAGATGACCCCAAATGAGCTCGTACAATATGGGTGTCAAACGAAAGGTGATAATAAGTGCTACAATAAACGACATGATTACGCTGCACTATCTACTTGGTATGGGAGTTATAATTATTAAATCCGGATTCAGTCTACTATAAGTTCTGAGGTGCCGCGGAGCGTTGCCGGGTTTAGTGCTACCTACAACTAAAAAGCGTAGTAAAATTTTTTACCAGAATAAATATTCAAAATGACCTTCTTTTACTCAATTCGTTTGCGACTTAACGTCATTCATTCATTCATTATCTGTGCTTTTGTACTTGCATATATGCAGTATATGTTTACTATGGTGGGTGTTGAGTGTGAAATAATATTTCACACTTTGTTGTATATTTTCAATTTTCAATTGTAATTAAAATGTATTTAATGTAATGCTTGCCTCACTTTAAGGGGTGTTACTCAAAGAGACACCTAATCTTGTTTTACTTTATTATTTTGCAAATGTAATTTATACATATGCACATACATATGTACATATGTAATAAGTGGGTGGCTAAGTAATATGTCACGTTACGTTTGCCTTTTGCTGACGCGTTCGTTGTTTGAGTCTTTCGATTGTTGATGAAGCTGAGGTCGGTGCTGGAATTACGATTTTGGATTTAAGTGAATAGCAATAAAAACTTGTGTTACTTAAGATTTTCAGTTTTTGATGTAGAGCTTTTCATTAGGGTGCTTCATTTACAAGCGATATAGAATATAGATTTTGTCATTAGAGTGTTGCATTTTTTTTTTTATGACGACTGGTTTTGGTAAAATATTTAATTCAAATTTTTTTTTCTCTCAAGAAATCTAATATTTTCAGCAAAATGAGACTCAGTAAAAGCTCCCAACAAAATTTATTTTGTTTTCACTGAAAATCAATTAATTCTTGACAAAAATTCCTTATTATCTCACATTTCTTCTTTACAAATTTGTTCAGAGCGCGCAATAGGAAATAGAACTCAAATTTCAAATAGCCAGCAGGTATTCTATATTTTATTATACTCGTATATTCTCACACATAATGAGCATGAATAATAATTTGCATAAAAATTATTAAAATGAAATAAAATATGGCAACAGAAAAACTGAAATTTGTCAAAAAAAATTTAAAGAATGATAAATTGTTCGGCACCCACGCACATAGGTGCAGTGAAATAACTCCCAAATGAAATAACTCCCATGAAATAACTCCCAATGAAATAAGTCCCAATAAAAATGAAATAATTCCCAACTTTAATAAATGAAATAACTCCCAAAGAAGGAAATGAAATAACTCCCAATATTTGGTAGTTATTTCACAATGAAACCACAAGTCCCCAAAAAAATGAAATAACTCCCAAATGAAATAAGTCCCAAAAAAATGAAATAACTCCCAAATGAAATAAGTCCCAAAAAAAATGAAATAAATCCCAAATCAAAATTTGAAATGGTATATTTTTACAACATAATCAGTTACAATGAAATTTGAAAAATACAGGAAGTTAATATGTACATAGATATGTGAATGTAACAATTACATGAAAACCTGAATAGTGTTGTCGACCTTTTGACGGCAAATCGGACAGTTAAAGTTTTCTAGTCCTTCAGAAATACTCTTAGCATGAAGCATTAGAACACAAGCGTTGCATATTTTTAAATGTTTGCACGGCATCAATAGTACATTGGGCTCAACCTCCAAACAAATTACGCACCCAAAAAGCGAATTAATGTCAGTGACATTAAGACGCATGACCAAAAACGAATTAAAGTCAGTGCCCTTAATTCGTTTAATATTTTGACTTTAGTTCGCTTTCGACATGCGAATTAATGTCATTGAGGCAAAATTTGACTTAGGTCAGATCCTCAATTCGGGGCGTGATCGATGGTATTTATGTGCAGAACTCCTTTCCGCATTGGCGGCCTGCGGCCGCGCTTCAAAAAATAACCCTGGGCTACGCCATTCCAACTCCGGGTGTGTGCCATAGCCGTGGCTACCGCCACGGTGATGTCCTTCCGCGTGCCACGTTTCCCACTTTTTCACTTTTTTGGCTCAGCGTAATGTGCCATTACAACAACCACATGAAAATGACAGAAAATTGTGAACTTTAACTGGAAATAACTTTTGAACTGTTGAAAAAAATCTCATTTCAGATTCTAAATCTAGACATGGGTAATCGTTTACGTGGGGTACCGAGCGCTAATACACAACCAAAAATGTTGAGACGCGCTTTGGTCCCAGGAGCATGAATATAACTCCGCTGAACCAATATTTTTAGTAGTTTGCGAGATATTTGCAGTTAAAGTCATGTTCATGTGGTTATTGTAATCACATTACCCTGTGAGAAAAGAGTGGCACGCGGAAGGACATCACCGTGGCGGTAGCCACGGCTATGGCAACCACCCGGAGTTGGAATGGCGTAGCCCATGGTTATTTTTTGAAGCGCGGCCGAAGGCCGCCAATGCGTAAAGGAGTTCTGCACATAAATACCATTGATCACGCCCCGAATTGAGGATCTGACCTAAGCCAATCTCAGATTCATTTTTTAAATCCCAGATTCTTGATATAATGATCATAAGTCGAAGGTGATAATGAAAAATGAAAATTTGGAATATAAAATAAATGTACTGACTTTAGTTCGCTTTCTTACTGCGAATGAATGTCAATGACGTTAGTTCGCTAAAAATATGCCCCAACAAAAATGAAATAACTCCCATTAAAAATGAAATAACTCCCAATGCCTGGATTACAAGCAATGAAGTAAGTCCCAAAAAATGAAATAACTCCCAATTTCCAAAAATTATGAAATAACTCCCAAAGATATTTTATTGGGGATTATTTCATTTGGGAGTTATTTCATTATGAAATAATTCCCAGTTAAAATTATGAAATAAGTCCCAATGAATTGGGAGCTATTTCATAATGAAATAAGTCCCAACTTGCATGGAAAATATTTGGGAGTTATTTCATTTTTTTGTTGGGAGTTATTTCATTTGGGAGTTATTTCACTGCACCACGCACATATGCCTCGTGCCTATTAGTTAACACCGAAATCACGCCAACACTTGTTACTAAATATATAAATTATAAAAAGATGAAATAGAAATGTAATGGCAGAAGAGGTAAAAAGGGGAAGAAATAAAAACTAGCAAAAAGAAGAATATGAATAAATAAAATATTTAAATGTGGAAGAAACTTAAAGGAGAATAAGCAGACCGCGCTTGTAGCTGTGTAGTAGTGTGGGTTTCTAAATATATGTAAACAAATCCCTTAACATAAGCAAGTACTAAAAAATTTAAAACTTCTAGCAAACAAGTTATGTGCATGCTTTTATTATAGGGTGAATGAATGAAAATTGAATATATTGTTTTATGAAGGTATCCTGTATGATGTTTGTTTATTTGAATTATTTCCAAAGCCGAGCTTAGAGTTTTTAAAAAAAATTACATCAGATGAAAATCCCGAATCGCACAAATATTTGAATTTGTTGATATATTTTTATTAAAAAAAATTCGAAAAAAAACTGAAAATATTAACCAACGAGTTTTTCAAAAATGTGCTTAACAAATATAAATTTGAAAAAAAATCATTAATTTCAAGATTATGAATTTTACAAAAATCGGGTTTTAATCATCAAACTTATTTTTCAAAACTGCTTTCAAAACTATCTGAAAAAAATGTTATTTTAAATAAAAAACAAAATAAAATTTGTTAACGAAATTTTCAAACTTGATCCACTTTTCTTCAAAACTGGTCATAAGATTTTGCAAAATATTGAAATTCTTTATGAATTTTTCCAAAACCATGTTGAAAGTATAAAAAAAAAAAATAAAAGTATTAAATACAAACAAGTTGAAACCAAATATGTTTCGAAATTTTAAACACAAAAAAATTTAGTTTCAAAGTTTTCAAAAATGCACTGGTTCGGTAGGTGATATTTCTCAAAACTATTCTTAATATTTAAAAAAAGTTCAAACTTGAAAAATGAAAATTCGTTTAAAAATTTTAAATTATGAAACAGCTCCTTTTAATCGCTTTTCCAAAAATCCTACAAGGGATAACAGATTAAATTACATTAAATTAGCAGTGATAAGTCGGTGTTGGATACTTGAGTTAAAAAAACAAACACAAATTGGGTTTGAATTTTTTTGCAAAAAAAAAAGAGTTTCAAAATTTTCAATGTTCAAAAAAATTCTTCAAAACACCCATAACTATGAATTATTACTTATAATAATTTTTATCATCAAAATTGAAAGATTAGTTTTATTTTTACTATGAAAATTATTATTGTTTTATTCATTAATTAAATAAATTATTAAAAGTTTGTAACTGAATGGAAAAGGAAAATTTTGGTTTACAAATAAAAAATATAATATATGTATATCAAAAAACATGATTTATATATCTTTTTTTAGAACTGCTTAGATTTGAAAAATAGAAATTTTTTATGAAGTTTGGAAATAAGAAAAAAAAACAATTTTATTAAAACCGGTTTGAAAATTGTTTGAAAAATTTAAATCAGGAAAAAATGATATTCTTAATTTTAAACTATGAAAAATGATGTTTAGCTGACTTTACCGACACCTGAAAAAATTATTTTCAAAAAATATGAATTTGAAAAATAAAGCCGACAAAAAAATTTGAAGTAAACTGAGTTAAAGTTTTTCAAAATAAATTAATTTAACAAAATAAATGGGCTTAAAAATTTTAAATCTAAAAAAAAGTTCTTCAAAACATAGGACGAAATAGTATCGACATTTTTTAATAAAAAAAAAACCGTAAACGAATTTATTTTAAAAAAAAATTGCTTCGAATTTTAAAAATAAACCAAAAAAAATTTTCAAAATTCGATTTGAAATTTCTTGAAAACATCAAACGAAAAGCGATTTTCTTAATTTTTATGAAAAATGCTGTTAACACGACTTTTAAAAATAGTGATAAATAGTCTTCAAAAATTTTAAATTTGCAAAAATAATTCGTTTGATAAATTTCAATAATGAAAAATCTGGCTTAAAGGCCTTAAACAAAATTATATTTAAAACGAAGGAGTTTCAAAAATAATTTCGAGCTTTTTAGAAACGAAAAAAACCGATTTTTGTTTCTTACAAAACGGGGTTTTTAGATTTTAAGAAACGAGTACGTAAATTTGAAGAAAAAAATTCTTCCGTATTTTTTTTCCAGAAGCGATTTTAAAGTTTTTTTTAAACGAATTTTAAGAAAATGGATTTAATGTTTTTCAAAAATTTTAAATTTGCAAAAATAAATCAATGTTCTTCAATGAAAAATGTGGTTTTCAACATTAGTATCAATACGGATACGAAAAAGCGGACTAAAGGATTTTAAAACTGAGTTTGAAGTTTTTCAAGAAAAGTTAATTTGAAAAAGTAAACGGGTTTACAAATTTTAAATCATCGTAAAAGTCTTCAAAACATAAGACAAAATAGTATCGACATTGTTTAATAAAAAAACCTAAATGAATTTATTTAAAAAAAATGGTTTCGAATTTTAAAAATAAACAAAAAAATGTACAACTTTCTATCTGAAATTTCTTGAAAAACGTAAAATAAATAGACTGATTTTTAAATTTAAAAAAAAATCTATTAAATATTTTTCAAAAATTTTAGATTGATTGTTTAACTAATTGTTGGACTAAAATTTAATAATGAGCATCTGGTTTAAGGGTTATAAACAAAAGTACATTTGGAAAAAATAAATATCTCAAAATTAATTTCAAAATTTATAGATATGAAAAAAACGATTTATATGTCTTTTTACAAAACGTGGTTTGAGGATTTTAAGAAACAAATATGTATGTAAATTTGGAGAAAATAAGTTTTAAATTTTTTTGCAAAATATAAATTAGAAAAAATGCTCGATTAAATGTTTTTCAAAAATTTTAAATTTTAATTTATGCATAAATTTTTTTTTAAGATTGAAAAATCTGGTTTCAAAATTTATAGTTATGAAAAGGCGAACTCAAAAATGCGAAAATTCAAAGAAAAAAGTGTGCTATAAATTTTAAAAATTAACAAAAAAAATTTCTTCCAGAACTAGGTAAGACTTAACGCGATTATATTCTTTGTACATAAAAAGCTTTGGCTGCTAAAGCGACTCTGGTATTTCTTGCATTTTATCTCATTATCTGCTACTTTACACAAATGAGTTTTTTTTTAAGTTGCTTTGCCTCAAATATTTTACAAAATTATAAACTTTGCTAGATTAAAAGTTAAAAACAAGATTGCATTATCATAACTAAACAAGAAGCAAAATAATGCTGGTACTCGTACTTGAAATAGTAAAGCAATAAAAAAACAAGGCTACCCAAAGTCACAAAGTTGAAGGAGCGCAATAACCGTTTAACAACGCCCAAAAACAAATAACGACACAATTGTTAGCAATAACAACCGGAAACTTTTTGTCAAAGTGTAAACAAATAAAGCGGCGCCTTAAAACATGTGTAAGGGAGTACAAACTATGATGTAGCTATGTACATACATATGTATGTATGTGTTTATGTATGCACACACCCTGCTATTGGTAGACGCGTCAAAAGCTTGAAGATATGATCTACAAATATTTCTAAGCATGTTATTTTTTTCATTGCACGCATGTCATATAAATTGTTATTTGGAAAAAATTTGGTATGCAGATATTACGCTTAAAATGGTTTTCCTTAAGTATTTGTAGACCTATTTGAAAATTTTAAGGCTATCTATGATTAATTACCAACAAATAGTCAATTAGGGACAAATGTGCAAAGAGATAACATACAAAGAGAGACGAAGTTTGGAGTTATAAGCAAAGTGGAAATCAACTTAAATTGGCTTCAGTTTAATTCCAAAACACCAGCAGCCTTTTTGGAGTTATTCCCTTCTCCACTTTTTATTATAATGCAATTCCTTTTGTTACTACAAAAGTAACAAAAATACCTTTACAAATTATATACACAAGTATGCAAGTACAAAAGCGTTTACGCTCTTCCGCCATCTAACGATTTGTTCTGGTTTTGTTCCGAAACATTTTAACCGCCCGTGATTGTGTCACCCACGTTTTTGAACTGCAAGGGTCATGCGCGTGGACGTTTGCAATGCCGACGGTATTATATTTCTACACACAGCTAAGCATAACTATCTGCATGTACTTATACATATTTGTTGTTTTTGTACATGTACATAAAACATGTAAAATTTGCTTGCAGTAAATACGCTACAAAATGCTTTATAAGACTTCTTTTTTTTTGAGTAACTTCGAATGAGCTTGATTGAATTAGTTAAGTCGTCGTACAACATAAATTTACTGGGCAAAAAAAATGGAAACATGAAAACTACAACAACATCAACATGCATACAAAAGTATGCCCTTAGGTGCATGCAACAACAAAAAATACACTCGAAAGCATAAAGCTCATGCGCGTCGAAGGGCAACGAAGTTTGTGATGAAAGCGGTGAACGGCATAACAATAACAACAACAAAATGTTGGCATAAATGTTTTGGCACACAAGCGAACACGAGCGGTAGAGTTAAAATGCCCGAAGGCGTGCAAAAAAGGCAGCCAAACAAAAAATACAAAACCAAAGACTTAAGCAACAAACTTGTAAGGGAACAAAATTAATTTTGGTATTGCTTACATGGTTCGCTCTAGGATATAGCGGCCTAAATACATGCCTCTATATAGGCACATATACATATGTCTTTTAGGTATGTACGTGTTAGCTTGCACGTATGTTTTATTTAGAATAAATATTATTCCCATAAATAAGTTACGAGTTCAAAAGGCATTTAAGGATCGCATCCCTAGTGAGTATCAAAATGTAGAAATATAAAAAATGTTATAACAATTTTTTTGGAATTATTTGAATTCACCGAAGCTTTTTTACATTCTAGACGATTTTTACCATGCTCGAAAAGTATTATAAAAGAAATTTAAAAAAAAGGTTACGAATAAGAAAATTTAAACAAAATTTTACAAATAAAAAAATATTTATTAAAAAATTGTCCACATTAAAATTTAAAAATTTTACAAATAAAAAAAATCTAAATTTTACAAGGAAAAAAAAATTTTTTTTTTACATTTACCAAAAAAAAAAATTGTTTAAACTTTCAAATTATTGCTCATATGTACATAACCAAACAAAAGTTTATTAAAAAAATTTTACATAAGAAATAAAAATTTTTAAAATGGCTTACATATCAAAAAATTATTAATTCAAATAATTTTACAAAAAAAAAATTTAATTAGAAAAATTTACAGACAAAAAAAATTGAAAAAAGTGAAAATAAAAAAAAAACAAAATTTAACTAATAAAAAATTGTATTTTGCCAATGAAAAAAAATTTCAACAACTTTCACCAAAAAAGATTTTTTCTAATTTTACAAATAACAAATTTTTACAAATTAGCAAAAACATGTGTATGTTAAAAAACATAACTATAAAAAATATTTATTCAAAAAATTTAACAAAAAAAATTTATTCAAAAGATTTACAAATAAAAAATAAAATTTACACAAAATTTTACAAATAAAAACATATTTATCAAAAAAATTCTCCACATTAACAATTAAATTTTTTTACAAATATACATTTTAAATTTTATAAATTAAAAAAACATTGTTCGAAAAATTTTAACCCAACAAAATGTTTAAAACTTTACAAAAAAATTTTTTTAATAATTTTACAAAACAAAATATTTATTAAAAAAAAAATTTTATAAATAACAAAAAATAAGTTGAAAAAATTTAGAAATAAAACAAATTTAGAAAAGTAACAAATGAAAAAAAAAAGATTCACAAAATTTTACAAGCAAAAAAAAATAATTTGATATAAAAAATTTTGCAAATTAAAATTTAAAAATTTTACAAATAAACAAAAATTTAAATTTTACAAGAAAAAATATTGTTCATAAAACTTCACCAAAAATACAAACAAATTTTATTTTTTTTTTGGCTTTTGCTACAATTCGTACATACTCGTAACTTCAAAGCAAGCATCGCGTGGCAAAGTGCATTGCATGACAATGAAGGTGTTATTGTCTTCAATTCAATGGTTGATGGCATCATTTCAACACATTTTTATTGCTTCATTAGGCACAGATTTTTCAATGCACATTTTTAATATTTCAGAATTACAAAATAAATTGTAAAAAAAACTATTGCGCCTACCTCAGTTGTTTGTATTTAATGGTATATTACGCTTGTTTCGGCTAATATTTTATTATTTAAAAGTTGGCTGGCACAAACATGCATTTAATTAATAATCGCAGCTTAAACGACCGTCTAAAGAGGAGGTTTGGCCTGAAATTGAGCTATTACTTGATAGCAAATGCAAGCTGCTCCTTCTTTACAACATTTTTTTTCTGCATTTCATCAATCAACAACAACGACAAAAACAAAAAATCAGTTTGACAGCTTACGCACATTACAGTAAAATAAAAACAATTTAATTTTAAATTCATTCATTATTTCAATTTCATTGCTTCATTAATGCGTTTCAGTCGCTCTTGCACTTACGCACACACACCTTTGCGTTTCTTTATTGCTGTCATCCTGCAGCAAGCGACGGCATTTATCTGGTAATTGAATGCTAAGTTGCAGTGCTGGGTTGTTAATACTTCTTTTTTTTTTTTTTTTTGAGTTCCTATGTGATATATGGTTTTCTGTCAATCGGAGGCTTGTTCACTTTGACGAAGGTAATTTGGCAAGCGCGTAACTTTTTATTGCTGCTTTTATAGCGCCATTACAGCAAATGATAGTTCATGAACGCATGTTTTGTAAAAATTTTAAATCTCAAATACTGCTTGTCACTTCAGTAGGCCAATGGGCACTAAAGTTGAGAGTTGTTATGTAGGCGCTTTTAATATTTTTTTACATGTGTAAAATTTAAACATTAAATTAAAATTATTTAAAAGTCGATTTGGAAAATGTGAATAACTTTTTTTATTTGTAGACTTTTTAAATTTTTTTGGAAATGTTTTATTTTGGAAGATTTTGTGAATAATTTCTAATTTTTTTTAGAAAATTTTTTGAATAATTTTTTTTTTTGTAGCCTTTTTAACTTTTTTTTATTCGTTAATTTTTTTAATAAATACTTTTTTTGTAAAATTATTTAATAAAAATTGTACTTGGAAAATTTTAAACATTTTTTTTGTCATTTTATGTTCATTTTTTCAGTTTATTACTCGTTAAAATTTTGTAAATAAGTATTTTTATTTGTAGCCTTTTTATATTTTTTGGAAAATTTTGTGAATAATTTCTTTTAATTTGTTAATTTTTTAAAGCAAATACTTTTTTTGATTATTTAATAAAAAATTTTTTTTTGGAAAATTGTAAATATTTTTTTTTGTGTTAAAATTTTTTTTTTCTTTTTTTTTTAGTTTTTTATTCGGAAAATTTTGTGAATAATTTTTTTTTCTTTGTAGCCTTTTTAAATTTTACCTTTTTGATAATTTTTTTAACTAAATCCTTTTTTTTTATTTTTGTTTGTTATCACAATTTTATTTGGAAAATTTTAAAAATTTTTTTTAGTAAATCTTTTTTTTTTATTTTCTCAGTTTTTTATTCGTAAAAATTTTGAAAATATTTTTTTTTTATTTGTAGCCTTTGTAAATTTTTTTAGAAAATTTTGTGAATATTTTTTTTTGAAGCCTTTTTAATTTTTTTTTAATCTTTAATTTTTTTAATAAAAACTTTTCTTGTAAAATTATTGAATAAAAATTTTTTTTTTTGGAAAATTTTAAACATTTTTTTTGTGGTATAATTTTTTTTTATTTTTTCAGTTTTTTATTAGTAAAAATTTTAAATTTTAGAATGACATTTTTTTTATTTTTTTATTTCTAAATTTTTTTGAATTTATTTATTTTTTTGATTCTTCGAATAAATTTTTTTTTTTTTTTAATTTTAATGACGTTTTTGAGCTGAGTTTAGCAATGAAAGATGTAGCGGATCCAGTATTTTGGAAAGGGGGAATACGCCCAAATTTTTTTCTAGAAATTTCGGCGAAATCTTTTATCAACATTTCCTGAAATGTTTGACTTTTTTCTAAAGGGGGTGCAGGGGTAACACGGCTCGAAATTATGTGTATACTATGTTTAAGGTCTCTATCTTAAATAAAATTTAATTGAAAAACAATTGCAGTGTTCTCCACTTTTCCACTACAAGAAAGGGACACAAACAAGAAATCGCCTTAACTGAAGAAACGTGCCAAGAAAGAATTATTTTTCTCTACATAAATTTACAAACACATACATACATACATATATTCTTACATATAAGCTACGATCTTACAGTGTCATTCTTCATTCCCGCATTCGCTTCATTACAAAATTTAATAATAAAAAATAAAAACAACAAGAAAATACATAAATCGTCGCCTTTGTCGCCCGCCTTTCGCACTCAATAAACCATAAAGCCAATGTAAATAATGACAACGTAAGACTTAAGCGGCAAACTTGACAAAGCAAATAAGCGGCTTTTTGTATGCAACAACAGCAGCAGCAGCAAGAAAATCAATTTTATCGCCTACCTTTCAAGCAAACATGCCACACAAAGTCATTGACGGTGGCACGCTTACACTGATATTCTGTGGCATGTAATGACAGTGTGGTATGCGACGGCTGGTTTTAAAACGGCATTATCAAGCAAACATTGTTGTATGTGTGTTGTAAGAGTTTGTGGTTTTGTTGTCATTTTCTCTAATTAAATGCATACCCACATGCAACACATATTCGCATATTAGCATTCTTTGTGTATAAGTGCCACAAATGGTAATGAAAATTATTAAAGTGCTTGATTTTCTTGAGTCGTTGCTGTGGTTTGCATGTCGCATCGCATCTTGCATTTGTTGTCTGTTGCTTCTTTAGCTCGTTTAATTAGTTCGTCAACACAACTTGGTTGGCCTAGAAACAATCTTATGCTTATGCAAATGTCGTTGATTTGGTGACACTTAACTGCACCCAAATACTTTAAGATTTATTAAAAAATTAATTTCTTGTCTGTGCAGCTCATTAATTGCTTCGTCGCTCAAAGACAATGCATAAACTTTACATATGTAATGAAGTAATGTAATACTTGAGAATGCGCTAACGAATGAAGGACGTTGAATGAAGTTTTAAAGAATAACTCATGGTTGGGAGTAGTAAATTTACATTTTATTGTGAAAATCAAAAATAGTTTTTTCTAAAATTTATTTATTTTTACTCACTGTGGTTCTAGAATTTTCTATAAAATTAAAAAAAATTTCTTGAGTACCAAGAGTTAAACTAAAAATGTTGCTGTTACACTTTCTCAGAAATTCGGCTGAAAAATTTTGCTTTGAAATTCTTCACTTGCTTTAAAACTTTTAAATAAAAGATCAAGTTCTCATTAACAAGAAGAATATTTAAAAAAAATTTCGAGCCAGATTTGCTTGAGAAAAAATAAGATAGAAATTCCCTTACAAAATTTACTTCGAAATTCATCGGCAAAATATTGTGCTTTTGCAAATCGTTTAAGTTTTCAGAAAAAATGTATTTTAAATTCTTCCGGAAATTCGCAATTGGTCGTTATTTTTTTCACAAAAGTTTTGTGTTTGCATGCTAGATTGCTTGATAGTTCGACAGTGAATTCTTATATTTATTTGATTTATCCGTAGATTTTACCTCACATTTCTATAAAAAAATAGGCAATGCCAATAAAACAAATTAGATTTGATTAACCTTTAATAACCCCTTACCGAATTTCAGTGTTCTAGCCTAAATGCTTCGACATATGTATGAAGAATTCCATACGTATGTGAGTTGCCACGCCCCTTTTCCTTATCCCCACTTTTTATACAGGTTCTAGGGATTATTCACATATAACTACTTACCAGATTTCGGTCTAACCTATATACCATAGATATGGACTAAGAAAATTCTAGTTGTATGAGAGGTGCCACGCCCCTTTTTAATTTTTCCCCAATTTCTATTAACTTAGCGATTAATTTAATATAGCCCCTTACTTGCGGGATTGTGTCCGGTAGGTACTATCCCGACCGCCGGTTGAGTAAATTTATTTCACCAAGTCGAGCCTGAGGATCGTTATTTTAGAGCATTTTTTAGAGTAATTCGAGTACTGAACTTGATGCAATGATTTTGCTTAAATATAAATATATTCTTGTTCTTAAGTCCAAAAGGGCTGGTCCAAGTGGCTAAGCTGAAAAGAAAAACTAAAATAGTGAAAACTAATTTTACTTTATCTAAAGTGATGTAAAGAATGGAACCGGTAGGTAGTGCGTTGAGCGGATTTCTATGAAATATTAGGAAGTACCCCACAAGTTAGATAGAAAGTTCAGCAAAGCTCTGCTAAAACTTTAATTTGTCCGAAAAAGCTATATATACAAATAGATTATAAATATGTAGCACATCACTTCATTAGGGCTAATCATATGATAACACTGTTTCGAAATCTACTTCGAAATAATGTTATATTAATTTTGACACCAGTTGACCTCCATGGGTATTCAGAGCACAATTAACTATTTCAGCAAGCATTTGAAAATTATTTCAGCATGAGTTTGACACCCTTAATTGTAAATTTTGCAACTCCTTCGTAAATGAAGTGCCACATAATGACAACTAATGTCAAAATGTAACAAAGCTGATCAGATTGGAAACATTATACCCAACAAAAAAATTATGTAAATCTTATAATTAACTTGGAAAATGTATTTTGTATTTTAGTATAAGATTAAGGTTAGTTTAGCTCTTACCTACAACAACTTAGAGGAAGCATACGGGAATAATGTTTGCATTCATTCATGAAATGGGACGTGGCGGACGAAGCAGAGTGATACGGATATGGGCATTCCTCTAGGACGTTACGTAACTAGTACCATGTTATCTATCCCGACTGCCATTGGAACGATATTATTGATGGCCAAGAAGGGGTCTATGAGGATTTTAATACCTCCTTTCAACAGTCTTACCTATCTCGGATATATGCTAACCTTCCTAACCTACCGTGTCGATATGTACTGTTACTGAGATGATGTTAATCATTAAGTCATTATTTTTCTTTGGTTTGATTCTCTACTTTTTATCACTTTTAGTATTTATATCTTCGTTCAACCTAAATAAGGTTGCACATTTTTTTGTTGTGTACTTACATATGTGTGCATTTGTCTGTTGGAGGTGCATATAATTGTTATCTTTAATCTCGTTATTCCGTAAAAATATTTTTTTTCTCAAATACGTAAGCTCTTTTATATTTTTTGTAAATTCATATTAAGTCGCTTTCTGGGTACTTTGCCTACTTTTAGTTAAAATTTCAGGACAGTCAAAATTAAAAATATAATGTTGGAAAATTTTTATGCTGTATCCTAGTCGGCGAAACGAATATGCCAGAGGGCCACGGTTCGACATAGATGGAATTAAATTTAGGAAGCTGGAAGTCGAAATTTTAGTAACTTTCCATAATTTATCAAAGCACGACAGTCATGTCTTTACTTCGACAACAGACGCCAATTGGAAAAGCCAATAGAGTTCTAGGCATCGTTTTTTCTCAGTCGAGGCCTTGACTCTTCCTTTGCTTCTGAAATTGGATGTCGATAAGAAAAGCCTCCGAGTTGGAGCTTTACGGTTGATTCTCATAAGATCATCATTAAATTTCATTAGATACTCGCTATTGGCATCGCTGGAAGGACCAACCATTTTCCGTAGAATTTTTCTCTCGAATACTTCAAAGGCCATAGCATCTTCTTATGATGATTTCCTTGTAGGGCGGGATCTTTGTCTGTCAAGGGAGGTCTTTATATCTCACTGTAAAGGTGCAAGTGCCAGCAAATACTTTTGGCTTCTTTATACAGGACAGAGACGGCGGAACTTATGTCACTGTGTTCAGGTCAATCATATCAATATCATTGGAATAGCAAATCTGCAGTCAAATTCCTTTTTAGCAAAGCCACCGTCTCGATGAATTTTAGCATCGATCAATTTCAAGATCAAAAACTAAAATATTTTTTTTTTTAACAAAAACTTGTTCAATTATTTCTGGCACATTTATATAAACGCAGCTTTATACAATCATCTTTTGATTTCATTTTCTGATTGCAACAGTTCATACCCTTTAGGTGTTCGGATATATGCATTAAATGGTAATTAGGCAAAGCAACACAATAAGCGCCTTTATAATAATTTTCTGTAGCTTTTTTTCACAATATAACACAACACTGCTCTTTTTGTTGCTTTTGTGCAACACCTTTTTTCTTTTATTACATATATATGTATGTATATGTGTGGCAACAGCCATTTGACTATTGCTGTGAGTGACTTACTGGTTGAATGGCAAAGAGATTGACTGATTGTTAAAGTGTGTCAGTATTTCAATTTATAATTGCATGAAGCAAAATACATATACATATGCACCAGTATATATGTAAGTACAATATGATATGATTTCATATGTTTTAAATGTGTATGTATGTATTTGCTTGTATATTTTACTTGTGTTAAAACTAAATATTGTTTTATAATTTTGAACACCCAAAAGTGCACATGCACGCAGTCAATTAGTGTCACTGCTCTTTTGTTATTGTATTTAACTGCGCAAGATTGTTTTTGTTTTTTATTTCTCATACTCAGCGTTGCATGGTATGGGCGAAAATAAGGTCTTGGTTGTATATTTAATTGTAGCGTCACAGTGCGCGGTTGAATTGAGAAACTTTTTGTAATTATTTTTTTTTTAATTTTTTTGTTTTTCATGTATGCGGATAAATTAGCTCAAACATTGTTTTTTTTTTGACTAATGAGTGCAAAGGAAATTAAAAATATCGCATAGAACTGTATTGGAAATTTATAGAATTCTTGCTTAGTTTGTTGATAAATTTGGTATTTAGTAGGAGCATCGAATAGTAAAAACACGCAATGGACATGCAAAGTTACTACTGGCAGTGTTACCAGGAAAACAAATCACATTACTATAAAATCAGCCAAAAACAAGTAAGGAAAAGGTTGTCTTCCTCTTCAAAACCGATAATCTAAAGTTGCAAGCCCAATACCACATTTATCGAAACAATCGATTGTGTGGGAGCTATGCGTTGTATTGGTCCGATCTTGCTGGTTCTAACAAATGATTAATATAATACGAAATTTCATCGAAATATCTCTAAAATTGCTACATCGACTCAGCTCAGCATTTGGGTATGGGCTTGTCTCTTCTTCTTTTCATACTTAACTTTGACTCATAAGAGCCATACTGCTATCTGGTAATATCAACCTCAAAAATGTAGAAACTTCTAGATATCGATCGAATATCTCAAACCCTATGCAACTTATCAGAATTGTTCTAATATTAATTGCACTACAATCTATGGTTCCCCCCATAAATTCAGAAAACAAAAATTCAGAAACACATTTTTTCTGAAATTTTTTTCAGAAATCTTTCTTCAGAAAGTCAAAATTCAAAAGTAAAAATTCAGAAAGTAAAAATTCAAAAAGTGAAATTCAGATCTAAAAATGCAGAAAGTAATGAGGCGGCAGAAAAAAATTAAATTTTGCGCAAAATTACTTTCTGAATTTTTAGATCTGAATTTCACTTTCTGACTTTTTCCTTTCTGAATGTTTAGATAGGCTACTTTTCCAAAGAACCTTACAAATATTTATAGCAACTCCTATTTAAAGAATTTGATTTCAAATTCTAAAGAGAAAAAAATTGGTCACCAAAGGGCTAATGCATAATTAATTGTGTTATAACGCTAAACATACCGGCAAAAAAAAGTTATTTAGAAATTATAAAAATAATAATTTAGGTCACCAATGGGTTAAAGCATGGCGTTTAAAGTGTTAAAACGCTTATTATCAACTATTTAAGCCTATGTAAAACTATTTTGATGTGAAAAAATTTGATTTCAGAGTTAAAAGAAAATTGAGGTCGTCAATGGGTTAACGTATGGCCGCTCATCTTACTAATATATAAAAACGTAAGTTTGTGAGTGACTGCGGATGTTTGTGGTTCTTTATCGTCTGAACAAATGGCCCGATCATCAGACAGGTTCTTAGGAGTGTGGAATGGGTAACAGGCATCATGAAATTTCGATAAATTTATCGATAACAGAGTTATCGGCCAAAATGTTGTTTTCCGTAAAATTTGGAGTATTCGCACAAAATTGGTATCAATCGAAAGGGGAAGAACCACAGTTTTCATTTGGACTTTGGTTCAATTCGATATATTTATCGATAACAGAGTTATCGGTCAAAATGTGGTTTCGGGTAAACTTTGGAATATTCGCACAAAATTGGTATCAATCGAAAGGGGAAGACCACAGATTTTATTTGGACTTCGGTTCATTGCGATGTATTTATCGATCACAGAGTTATCGGTCAAAATGTGGTTTCGGGTAAACTTTGGAATATTTGCCCAAAATTGGTATCAATCGAAAGGGGAAGACCACAGATTTTATTTGGAATTGGTTCTTTTCGATATATTTATCGATAACAGAGTTATCGGTCAAAATGTGGTTTCGGGTAAACTTTGGAATATTCGCACAAAATTGGTATCAATCGAAAGGGGAAGACCAGAGCTTTCATTTGGACTTTGGTTCATTTCGATATATTAATAATAATAGAGCTAATATAAATACATCACCAATCTTTACGAAATTTTGTACACATATTCTATGGAGCTTAGCATAGGACCCCATTTAATGCCATTTCAATACCTCACACGGTTTTGGAGATGTGGGCACTAATGTTTCCCAACTAACCTAGAACTGTATATTTTCAAATTTGGTAAAAATGTGGTTGCCCAACACCTCTAAACATGCATACAATATGGTAAAGGCCACGGGGTTAGTTTGGACATTGCAACATTTCGATAAATTAATCGATAAATGAGTTATCGGTCAAAATGTGGTTGCCAAAAACCCTCTTAATTTGTATACAATATGGGTATTAAATGAAAGGGGGAGGCCACGGGGTTTATTTGGACATTGCAACATTTCGATTAATTAATCGATAACTGAGTTATCGGTAAAAATGTGGTTGCCTAAAAACCTCTTAATTTGTATACAATATGTGTATTAAATGAAAGGGGGAGGCCACGGGTTTGTTTGGACATTGCAACATTTCGATAAATTAATCGATAACTGAGTTATCGGTAAAAATGTGGTTGCCAAAAAACCTCTTAGTTTGTATACAATATGGGTATCAAATGAAAGGGGGAGGCCACGGGGTTCGCTTTGACATTGCAACATTTCCATAAATTAACTCCTGTATGTACATATGTATGTTATAGACTCCGGAACTACAGCGCCAATTTTGTTCATATTTACAGGATAGCTCAGTAGAAACACGGAGAGTGTTTATGTAAAGTTACCAGGGACCGAAATATTCCAAACTTTTTTATTTATCGTGCGATTTTTTCCCTAAGTTTGGGCAGAACAACGTCTGCCGGGTCCTTCTAGTAGCTTATAATTTTAAATATTTACCAATTAAGTGCAGCCCAACCCATTTAAACCTAACCAAAAAATCATTCATAATATCGTTATAAAAATAAAAATGTAGATAAGGAGTGGGTTAATGCATGACCGTAAATGTGTTTCTGAATTTTTGATTCTTAATTTTTGGTTTCTGAAAAAAGTTTTCTGAATTTTTCCTTTTGACTTTTGGTTTCTGTCTGTATTGAATTTTTCTAATGCACTACAATCGATTACTTGACTATATCTCATGTTTTATGTTACTGTCTCAATGGGATGTTAAAGGAAATTCGAAGATGTGTCGAAATTTATATGGCAGAGTGCCATCTAGCGGATTCTATTGTATAGTTTTTCATTTTCCAGATTTTTCCACTTACAACGAAAAAATATCTGTACGAATAAATCGATGAGTAGTGTTGTTGTAAAGAAATTTGTAGTATGCCATAAATTCAGAACTATCGGATCAGCGGATTGTCCTCCAAGTAGATTTTGGTGCTACTTCAAAAACGAAGGAGATTAATGGTGTAGTTTGAGCGTCTTGGATAGGTAAAACCAACATCAACTAAGGAGCGCTTGAGGGCATAAGCGACATAAGTTTTAAAGGCAACATTCTTTAATTTAAACCAAATCTATGGAATAGTAATAAGCTTGAAAAGAGCTATAAGTAAATACGTTTCTACTGCGTTAAATGGATTTTTTTTCCCCTAACCGCAATTATATAACAAAAAATAGAGCCCATAAAATGAGCTAAACAACAAAGCCTGAACACATTCAACTGCGTATTCTGCGTAAAAAGTTTAGTTTCTTCAACTTTTTTCCATTGAAAAATCTGTTTCCTCTTTTTCAATTAACGAATCTGATCTTTTAACCCCAAGCATCAATTATCGTCATTTAAAAAAACTTATTTTTGACTTTCATATGCTCACGTCATCATATATCTGAGTCATCAAGCAACAAATTGGCATCTTATTAAAATAGCTTCAACATGAAGTTCGAATAGAAATCTTCAGCAAATGTGTGCTGTTGGTATGAGATGCCTACCATTGCGATCTTAAGTTGAAAACAGGAGTTTTAAGTGGATATATAAGCAGAAATATATGTACATTAGGGTGGGTTTCATTTTAGACTATTTAAAAGGTGTGACTAGTTGCTTGGACTAGAATAGAAAATAAGCTCTTTCCAGGTTGATATGATTCATATTAGACTTAGTGCTCTATATATATAAGACTTTGTCTGGAGGGTAAGAAGTTAATCAAGCCGTCAACAGCCTGCTGTCGTCTTTACATTTGAGGGAAGAGATAATTGTTTTGCTGTGAAGCTCTCGAGGTGTTTTCGTGAAACTGTCTAAAGTTCCTTTTGGAATATACATCAATTTTATTCTCTCATAACTCATAGAGGTTCCTTGTTACTTGCCTGACTTGAATGAAGGTTAGACTTATAGGGTTCTGACGCAAGTTCTGCACGTTAAATAATATGAAAAAGTTCTAGAGAAAAAAAGCTGACTCGAATCGGTTTCGTTTGTCACAAAATAAATTTGCGTTGGATGTGATAAAGGCTAGGCGTAATGGGTCGAAAGGACCATATGAGAAATTGAAATTGAGTACTTGGAGTGACCGCCATGATACCAAGTACATGATTGATGACTTGAATGGTAGTTTGAGTAAAGAAAGTTGAAAAGTTTTGCCTCCAATATTAAACATCGCGTTGGATTGAGGTTAATTGCCTTTTTTCGTTCCCAAAGCAGGACCACGTCCAGGACTCTGTCTAATATAAAAATATTTTCAATTCAAACCAAGAAGCCAGATTCTGCAAATTTCGTTCGACAGTGAGAGCTTTAGATATTACAATGACTTGGGGCCAAACATCGACTTGGTTCCCTTTCCTACAGCGCCACAGAGGTACCCCGCTAGACCACTAACAATTTCACAATTCAATTTTCGAAGTTGCTTTGAAGATAACGAAACAGCTTTTGGAAAAAAAAGGAAGTAAAAAAAAGCTTGAGCTACTAGCCCACAGGAAAAGCGTCTGAAAGTTTTTTTATCAAAATTTAAATGAAATCGAATTCAACCACGATGACGTCAACTTGATGACCGGCTCCTAGGAACTACTAATATTATGGAGTTATAATTTTATTTTCCTTTCGACTGCGGAAAACATTAAATGATCTAGGGAAAGTGATAGCACACAAACAAGGATGATACAACTGAGAATATCCCACCCAAATAGGTTAAGCAACTATGGGAACGTCTCCGCAGGTTCTAAAACAAGATCTGACTTATAATGACTTAGTTGAACAATATCGTCAGGCCTTCAAAAAGATACAAACAGAGCCGGCAATAATCTTCACGGATAATCAAATTAAATTTTTTGTTATTTTTGGAATAATTGATTAATAATGGTAATCGAACATTTTTGGAACAATTATTCGATTAGGATTAAATTTTGTATTCGGTTAATCAGGATCTTTTTCGTTTTCAAATTTAATCCTAGGATTAATCAAATTGATCTAAATTTCAATTCGATTAAAATTTTATGAATTGCGATTAACGAGGATTAATAAGTGCGGTTATGAGAAAAAAGGTGTACTATATGACTCTGATTCAAGCTCATATGATATATGGAGTCAGGTTCATATCGGACGACCATCACAAGAAGGGAACACCCTCATTTCGGACTCATGTATGATTCCTATCTTTTGCTGGGAATATATAATTTTTTTTTTTGATGAATTTATAAACAAAAACACATAATTGTAAAAAAATTTTAATTTTGATTAATATTTAAATATTTAAAATTTATTATCAAACCTCGTTAATAGCAATTAATCCAAAATTTTATTCAAATTGAAATTTTGATTAATTTTATTAATCCTAGGATTAAATTGGAAAACGAAATAAATCCTCCTTAATCCTCATGAATCGAACACAAAATTTAATCCTAATCCATTAATTATTCTAAAAATGTTCGATTATCATAATTAATTAATTAAATTAATAGAACAGTTTATTATAATTGATTTTACTTATGAACAAATCCCTCTTTTAACTACTCAATGGCGCAGACTCTTCTAATGATAAAATCGAATTTAATACTCTTAATTTTGTGGGACTTTGGTTAAAAGATATTAAGGACAGTTTCTTTAATATGGGCCAATTAGTCGTGGTCTTCCATTTGTGGATTTTAGTCGACTCTTGCGACAGGCGTAAGACCACTGATCAGGCTTGAGGGAATTTTTCATTAACCTCGGCAAGCAGTTTGTCAGCAAATGATCGTAGGATGGTTGGTATTTAGGTGACAAGGTCATCTCAGAATACTGAAGAAGAGTTTTTGTATTTTGATTTGAGTGGGGAATTAAGACGCAAATCACACATAAAATATAATGATTAGTTGATGACAGACTTAGGCATGCATTCAGTGGCTTTGAAAAAAAAAAAAAAAAAAAAAACAAGTAGGGAACGACTTTATTCCTCACCTACTTAGAAGGAAAGTAAAAATTATACTTGAAATATAAATGTCAATTGAATGCAATTCGTTTATCCAATTTTGGTTAAGAACAGGGCAATTGGCATACGAATTGCATTTTTGCCAAATTTAAAAAGAAATTAATTAAAATATCAACCAGAATAACAAGCGCAATAAGTTTTGGTGCTTTTTTTTTTAAGAAACCATTGTCTGATTTTATAGCATATATATTTCTTAATTTTTATGATCCTATTTCAAATTTGTTTTCCTTCTAAGGATAAATTTTTGGTAAATTTTTGTAAATATGGAGTTTAGTCACTCATTTAATTGGTAATAAATTATGTTAAAAACAAAATTAATTGGCATATAAATGTGTAAGACATTTTTATGTCTGTTGTAGATGCAATTGTATACAATAAAAATAAAAATAAAATAAAAATAAAATAAAACAACTCAAATGCCAAAAAGCAATTTATTTGAACAAAAAAAAATTCAAAGATTTGTATAAGAAGAAGAAGCATAACTAACAAGCAAATCAAAGAATAGCTAAATAAAATGAGGTACGGCTGCCAAGTTTAGATCGATGTGCTCTTGCTGCTTGGTAGGTGTGTTCAAAATGGTAGCAAAAATGGTAAAAACAATAAATCTAAAATGCATTGTATGCTTTATCTTTATTGCACGAGCGTACCAATAGCCACTGCTGTTTAATTTGTTTAATGGCAATTGCTCAAAGATATTTTAAGTAGATTTTGTATACAAACAATTTAAATGAAATTGGCCACAAAAGGTGTGATTATGATATTACTTCTTAAGTCAAATGGGAATGGATGTGCACAAAATAAATTTAAAAATTTACTGCAACTACAGTGGAACTTCCTTATAGTGAATTCGCAGGGGACCTGAAAATCGCTTCACTATATGGAGACTTCATTATATAGAAACGTCATTTTTACTTCAATTTCTTAACACAACTGAACTCCTACTACAATGTACATACATATGTATGTATTTTCATTTTGGGATTCCCCGTATTACATTTCTACATTTCGTTTATATCTGAGAATACGCAGTTACAAATAATTGAGTGTAACCGAAAACATATTTGAAAAAATTCACTATACGGGGACAAAAACGTATGAAGCTTGATTTTCAAGCAGTAAAATTTGTTCATTATATATAAAACTTCACTATATAGAAACTCATTATAAGGAGACAAAAATGCACCTAAAGTAGAAAAAAAAGCTGTGTCTTCAAAATGACTTCATTATAGGGAGAGCTTCATTGTAGGGAAGTTCACTATAAAGAAGTTCCACTGTACTTCCATTGTCTTAGCGCACATTTATTGTCGCATAAAAGACTTAAGAAACGAACTTGCTGCGTTTTTGCACAAAAGACTTAAGAAACGAACTTGCTTGGTTTTTGCACAAAAGACTTAAGAAACGAACTTGCTGCGTTTTTGCACAAAAGACTTAAGAAACGAACTTGCTTGGTTTTTGCACAAAAGACTTAAGAAACGAACTTGATTCGTTTTTGCTTGATTATTGATTTATTGTTTGTATTATAATAATGTTAAGCTTCTGTTTACCAAATTAAATAACAGACAGACTGTGATATTTGATTGTTCTTATGGCTGTATTAAACAATTGTAAATGTAATGGCGCTAGGTTATGGTGTGAATTGGGGATAGACACAGTGTTCAGAAAAATTATTGAATAGATGAAAATGCTTAAAGAAAATTATACTTATGGTTATCGACTAAACAGTGCTAAAAGGTTCGATAATAATTTATAGAATGCTGGTTAAATACCGATTTAAATATTTTTTAAAATCGCTGTAAATTTGAGTAATACTCTCCCTGTCACCGCGTCTTGTAAGCAAACTTCTTGTCATAAGATATATATTTTAAGCAAAGAATATCTTAATAACTTAAGGACATAGCCGAGGTCATATTTAAAATCAAATTTTTTTGTAGTTACAATACTTCCTCTAATACAATTGGAACTCTTTGGCTACACTGAATTCTAGCAAATTTTTTTTTTTTTTTTTCAACCGAAGTCAGCAAACCTTTCGCATTTCTTTATAAGTACCGCAGCTTCATTATTTATTAACGTAGTAAAAGAAAACTGCACAAAAAGTGTCTCATTGATGTCACCAAAATGTTACTTAAACTTGACACAAACGGTCACAGCAATTTATGTGCGCAAAGATTTTGTTGTTCACCAATTCGTACAACAAATTTACACAACTTTGTATATATTTATGTAGTAAAATTGTGATGAACACTACAACGACAAGGCGTTGATTGATGAGCACAAACACGCACACACGCGTAGCTACGAAGATGTGCCACATAAACCGCACACGCCACACACAAATGAATATAATTTACGTTTATTTTACTCGTAATTTAACACTTTGTGCCACCAACAGACGATGAAGTGCAGAGAAAAAATAAAAAAAAACTGAGAAATATATAAAAATTTGTATATAAAAATTGTTGTATGTAAATTTTCTTCAGACACAAAAGTGTTGGTTGCCAATTTTTTTTTTTTTTGCAGCAACGAGGCGTTTTTCAATTTATAAATTGAGGCACTTCTTTTATTTATTTTTTTTGTCACAAAATGTTGGAAATTTAAAGCGTATGTAGTTGTGGGCGTATGTGAATAGGTAGTTTAAATGGGTTGGCTTTAACATGTATGTATATACTTGAACCGTTAGCTATAGCTAAACAATATATATTTGTAGCTACAGCTCATCAATCTTGCTGCCAAAAGTGACAAACCGTAAATGTGGCTGTACTCACAAATGTGTAGGAAAATAACGAAAAATAAAATGGAGTGAAAAAAAATGAAGAAAGCATACTTGCCAAATAAAAAAGCTTAAACACTAATTTTGTCGCCAGACAACGGTAGACATTTCGGTGCCAGATGGTATCTGCTAAACGTTTATGGTAGAGGATTCTATTGTGTAGGTTTGTTGTTTAAGTCTTCTGTTTCATTAGTTTAAGTATAATTGATTTGGGTTTGGCAATGAGTGTATGGCAAAAAACGAACTTTGTATGTACAGAAATAAATATTGATGTGCTTGACTGGGTTTTTTCCAAGCGTACATGACTATACGCACGTTGGCAACAATTCAATGGATGTTGCAAAATGTGTTTGAAGTAACTAAAAATTATGAAGACAAACAATTTCAATTTAATTTTTTTTTTCTTTGGCAATAGTCAATAATTTTGGTGTCTTTTTTTAAACATCAAAATTCGGGAATGTATCTCTAAAGCGATTTAACTGCTCTAGTTAAAAAGCAAAATTTTTTTCAAAGATTTTGAAAAGCCTGCATCGAACAAGCAGCCAATAAATCTTAAACATTTTTATTCGTTGCCATCACCTGTAGTATATTGAATTTGTCAAAGCATGAGCAAAATATTTTTCGATATAAGCAAAACGTGGAAATGCGATAGCATAGCAACAAAGAGGGCGCTATGTCGTGAATATTTTAAAATAGATTTATGTTCTTGAATATAAAATTAAATATACTTAATGAGTGTAAATAAGTAGCTGCAAAGCTTAAGGAATTGTTGCAAATTTTGTTCCATTCAACACCTAATAAACTTTATTATTTTATTGCTTTGTTAAACTGCTTAAAGTACTTTGGTATTCTATAGAGTGGCAAGCATATATATACTAATAAAATCTGATATAAATTAATACATATTTGTTTGTATCAAGTGATCTGTTTCCAATGCTTTTGGAAATATTTTTCTAGCAGCTGTTTAACCACTTGAGTGTTGCCATTTTATATGAGTGCTTTAATGCGGCAGTAGCTTATTTTGTTTGTGTTTGAAGTTAAGCTTTTATTAAATAAATTTTGTGTTAATTGTTAAGCAATTAAATATCAATTGTTAGAAAAAAAATTGTTTTTTAAATAATTAAATAATTGAAACAGAATATATTTGATCGTATTTTGTAATACTTTAGTTCTTGAATAGTTTTTAATTAAGTGTTTATATAAAGGTTTAACTTAGAGTAATCTGTTTTTATCTAATTTTATTGGCTCGTATTGCCATTCGCAATTCATTGTTGAATGTGATTTAATAACACCATGCAACAGTTTTAAAGTTTTTGTTTGGGACGTAATGGTTTGAACGAAAGGACTTGGGCCATATAAAATGAAACCTTTAAATGTTTTAGACCCAATTTTTTTTTATGATCTCTGCAATTAGAAAATTAAAAAAAAATGTTGGAAAAAATGACAAAAGGGTTAACAATCATATCAAAAAGTTCGGAAGTCTATAGTAAAATTATACAAAGAATAACTTCGTAAAATATTTAAAGCACTTGGCTCTCTCATAAAAGCTTCTTTTTAGCACTTTTTCGAAAATTTCGATTCAACATTTTTTTTGTGAAGTCGTGAGAGGGTTAAAACATTTTCAGAAATTCTTCACGGAAAAATTTCACCAGAAGTCTTCTCAAGCAAACTTTTTTTATGGCCACTTTAATTAGATACAATTTTTTTTTTAAAAGTGTTCTTAGAAAAAGTGTTAAAAAGGGTTAACATTTAAAACGGATCGAAATATAAAGTTCATTTTAGAATATTTCAACCAGTTGGCTCCCTTATAAAAAGTCTTTCTGGCACTTATTTTGAAAATTTAACTTTTTTTGAGAGGTCGTGAGAGGGTTAACAAATTTTAGTAAAGTCGTTTACCAAAAAATTTCACTAGAGGTCTGAGCAAAGTTTTGTTATGGTCGCTTTAGTACGAAAATTTTTTTAAATTTTCGAACATTTCCATCAAAATATTATTTGCGAGGTCGTGAGAGGGTTAAAATATTTTTGGAAACTCTTCAGGGAAAAATTTCACCAGAAGTCTTCTCAAGCAAACTTTTTTTATGGCCACTTTAATTAGATACAATTTTTTTTTTTTAGAGTGTTCTTAGAAAAAATGTTAAAAAGGGTTAACATTCAAAACGGATCGAAATATAAAGTTCATTTTAGAATATTTCAACCAGTTGGCTCCCTCATAAAAAAGTCTTTTTGGCATTTGTTTTGAAAATTTAACTTTTTTTAGAGGTCGTGAGAGGGTTAAAAAAATTTTAGTAAAGTCGCTTACCAAAAAATTTCACTAGAGGCCTACGCAAAATTTTTTTATGGTCGCTTTAGTAAGAACATTTTTTAAAATTTTCGAACATTATCATCAAAATATTATTTGCGAGGTCGTGAGAGGGTTAAAATATTTTTGGAAACTCTTCAGAGGAAAATTTCACTAGAGGTCTCGTTAAATTTTTTTATGGTCACTTTAATACAAAAATTTTTTTAAAAAGTGTTGGCTCTTTGGTAAAATTTTCTTTTTTTCCATTATTTCAAAAATTTCGATTAAAATATTATTTATGAGGTCTTGAGGAGATTAAAATATGGTAGTCAAATTATTCAACGTAAAATTTTACTACAGGTTTCCTCAGGCCAAATCTTTCTAAAAAATAATGCTTAGGTCCCCAGGAAAGAAAAAATAACAAAAATGCGGCTTAAAATATGCAACGATTTTAATTTTTTTTCTTGATTCACAATCTTTTGCTGCTTAGACCATTTTGAAGTAAGGCCAATCAAAAATATTCCCATGCCTAAAATTCTGTTTTAGTTACTTTAGACATGAGCTTTTCTGAATTTTCTATATAGTCTTGAAATTTATTTCATTTACCTAAGCTGACATCACTAGCATAATTTGTTTAAGACAAATCAAGAAAAAAAATATATATAACTTGAAGAATATTGCGAATCTTTTGCAAAAATTGTCATATAATAATTTTTGTTCCTTGCTTTATGTATAAAAGTATTCTTTGCGGTGTCTAAAGGCAATCGACCTCCGACAAACAAGACGTTAAATGACGGCGCGTGAGTCGATTTTGACAAGCAGACAAATGTGAACGCCGGCAAGCACCTGCCCATAGACAAACGAAAATATTAAAAGAACACAATATAGTTTTGCAAAGAGCTATGTACATATATTTGTACATATGTATATGCCAAATATGTTTGAACATATGTAGCATATACGAATGAACATTCACACATGTTTCTATATATGTATGTACATTGTACAACCGCCAGCTTAAAAATGTGTGCGATTTCTAATGCTTTAATAGTAGTTGATTTAATAGCAAAAAGCCTAAAATGGTGTTGAATTACCTTATAAAGTGTAGAACTAAAAACATTGATTAATTGTTAACAAGATAAATTTTGCAGATTTGCATTCGTTGACCAACAAACTGATGTGTTGGCTGAACGGATGATTAGCATCAGAGGTTACTGATTGAGTTACTACAATATAAAGTTGTTGAATTGATTGTATATGATAAGTGTTAGGGATGTCAAATCTGTGAAAGCAGGATACCGTTTTTTATATACAACTCTAATAGTCAACATAATAATAAGTATAGATATAGAGTTCTATATAGCAAAATTCCTAGAATGAATAGAGGAATCCACTAAGAAATATCCCTCCGTTTCCCTGCCTGTGGTTACTATAAATTGAGTAAGAATTCAGATATTTGAATGAAGAAAGGCTCACATGTCGCATTCCGGTCTATTGAAAATAGGCGATATCTACCCATTACCACGTCCCTTTTTTCGATATCGAAAATTTCGATAATAGAAAAAAGTTTAATAACTCAATAATAAAAGTAGCCACTATAGTGAAATTTGCTTTCTTTTTAAAATCGGCAACCTGAACCATAACCACGCCCCATTTTTCGATATCGAAAATTCCGAAAATTGAAAAAAATAGATAATAAAAACAACCACAATATTGAAATTTGGTTTTTATTTAAAATCGGCAAACTGAACCATAACCACGCCCCATTTTTCGATATCGAAAATTTCTAATATAGAGGTAAATTAGATAAATTAATAATTAAGGCAGTCGCAGTAATGAAATTAGGCTAAATCGAACCATAACTATGCCTCTTTTTCGATATTGAAAATTTCGAAAATCGAAAAAAGTCAGATAATTCAATAATTGGACAAAATCCAAGCATAACAAAGCCTCTTTTTTCGATATCGAAAATTTCGAAATAGATGATTTAAAAATTAAAGCAGTCACGATAGTGAAATAAGGTTTCTATTTAAAATGAAGGAAATCGAAGCATAGCCACGCCCCGTTTTTCGGTATCGAATGTTTCGAATATAGAAAAAAATTAGATGATTTAAAATTTAAAGCAGTCACGATAGTGAAATTAGGTTTTTATTTAAAATGGGCAAAATCGAACCATAACCACGCCTCTTTTTCGATATCTAAAATTTCGAATATAGAAAAAAATTAATAATTCAATAATAAAAGTAGCCACAATAATGAAATTTGGTTTCGAAATTTTCGAAAATGGAATAAAATTAGATAATTCAATAATCAAAGCAGTCACAGTAATGAAATTTGGTTTGTATTTAAAATGGGCAAACATGAACCATAACCACAACCCTTTTTTCGATTTAGAAAATTTCGAAAATAGAAAAAAAATTTGATAACTCAATAATAAAACCAGCTACAGTAAAGAAAGTTGGCAACTATATTTAGTACTACAGTTTACAAAACATTTGGAAAATAGGCGTGGCACCGCCCACATATACATAAGTGAATCAATTTTTAAAACATGGCAGTTAATAACTTTTTTTACTTACCAAGCTTGAAGGCCACGCCCCCTTTTGTTCCAATATCTTATTCAGGCAGGTTCTGCAATTCACTTTCGAGTGAAATTACGTGTTGAGCCTATGCAAATTTTATGGTTAAGGCAAGTGAATCCTAGTGAAAGTGAATTCCAGAACATCCCTGATTAATAAGTTTTTTAAAATTTTGGAAAATAAAGCTTATGTTTATGTTATATATTTTAAACTTACTTAATTTCTCAAGCAATTTCTTCACTTTTTTTCAAGCTCAAATATTGCAGAAAAAAGATCCCGAGTCTCAATAGAATCCCGAAAAAATGTTCCTCCCCTAATACCTGAATGTGTTTGTTTGTTTGTATGCATTTGTGAATAACTTTAATAAATTCAACATCGAATTGAATTGTTTTATGTTTTTTCTTTTTTTTTTAATTTATTACACTTGTAGTAATACTACATGTGTTGTTCTAATTTGCATTGAATTGAAATAAATTTTCATTGTAATTTGTGCGATTAACATGCGTAGGATTAACATAAAACAGAATTTAGTTAAGTCAAGATAAGGAATAAGTTAGTCGATTTTCTTTTCAAATTTGCATTAAGTTCGTATTGAAATGTGACTCCCTTAAATGTTTTTGTAATTAAAATTGCTTTGTCAACAATTTAAAAATATTTTAATAACTTCCTCTGTATATTCCTACTCCCTCTTTCGCCTTCTCCATCACTATATAATTTTGGTAGAGATAAAGTCTATCATTATTTATATCCCTTATACTTTCCCTATCTCTATATCTATCTCCTTCTTCTTCCCATTGTCCTTCTCTATCACTCTTTTCTTCTCCTTCTCTTTCTTTTTGATTTCCACTTCGCTTGAATTTCAAGTTTTCACATTTATAAACGTCTTAAGTGGCTTTAAGGAAGCAGATAGTTGTATAACTCATAAAAAATCTTTTGCAAATAGTGAAAACAAATATGACAATAGCCGTTATCAACACAGTTTATATGACATTGGTCATTGCTTTTGTGCGTAGACTGGCGGACGCTTAACGCAGCATGTTGCAGATGCATAAATTTGATTTTAATTACTGCCAAAATGTGTGCTTAATGAGCTCGCTTAGTCAAGTCGCTACTGGCAGAGTTTCTTTTATAGCATTTTTTAATGGATTTTTTTTTTGTGCCAACTTTGTGCGTAATTTGTGTCACCAACTGAGGTTAAAAACTTGGGTAATTTATGTGCGTAATTCATGCAACGGAGTTGTGCGTAGATCGAAACGCGCTTGAAAAATTATGAGCTTGTGAAGGCTCAGCGGCATAGGTTGGATGTAGTAAAAAATTAAAAAAAAAATGATTATTAGTAAAGACTGTTTGGGAGTAAGTTTAAAGTGGAGAATTGGAAAGAAGGTTGGAACCAAAACTCGCTTCCTTGATGTTTTCATTGTAGCAAAGCTCTGCTTAAAGGTTTATGGAGCACTGGGGAACCGAATTTTGGAATTCCCTCTAGACTCAAACTTGGATTCACCAGATACTAACCAGCTGATTAGGAGTTCGCACACGCTCATATACTTCGATTGGAGAAGCTATTTGTTTTGAGCCACAACAGCTCGAGTTTCCAAATTCATCATTATTGAAATCGTTTTGAAAAAAATAAAATAAAAAAAATTTTGAAAAAAATTAAGAAAAGCTGAACAGCTAGCACCTTCAAATTGTATTCATCTTGTTAACCTCACTTAGTCCTATACCTCACTTTACTCTACACAATGTAAATAAGTCCCATACTGAAGTTGCTGTTGTTGCTTATAATGACGAAAATACTCTCCAGATTAAAATGTATATAAACCATCAAGTTGAAAGTTTTTTCATGACTTGCTTTTTTACTTCAATATCTAGGCTTATCTGAGAGCCAAACTTTCTACTACAACTCATGGAAGTTCCATGAAGACATTCTCATATAAAAGTCCAAGTTTTATAGTTTTATATGTACTAGGTCAAGTTTGAGAATGACCTTCGCAGCAAATTGATATGATCGATTGGGCGGATATATTGACCATAAAGACTAGATTGTAGGCTACAATTATCGACGCGGCATCAAAAGGTGGAGTCTTCTGAAAATATGTGATCTAAGAATTCACAAAAGCTCACTCTTTCTGTTTTCTGAAACTTTCAATGGCTGGTCAACTCTGACTGAATTGTATGTAGAATATAGCGTTGACGGTCATCGAGACGATTTTTGAGTTTTCCAGCTGTATTTTGACAATCTAATCGAGTTAGGCCGAGTTGAGTTATGGCAGACCCATTGAGGGCTGGTGGCTTCTGGATTCCTCTCAGTAGAGATTGTACTTTTCTGTTCATTTTTAATTGGAGATCCACGCATCCTCGGTATCGGAAATAGATGATAATGTCATAGGAATACTTTCTTTCAAACAACGAAGGGAAGACCCTACTCCGTTGGATAAAAATATGTGAGGTATAACTTGGACTCTCATGCGGTTCCAATTGATTTTAGTTATTGGGTGATATTAATAATAAAAAAGAGCAATTGCAATTGACCAAAATTTTTGTGGAAATGTTTGAAACTGGAACTAAAAGCAATTGCTTTTTTATTAATATCACCAAATGTCTCAATGAAGTGATGTTTCCTTGGAACTGTACCGCGCTTTAAATAATGGCTTGGGATGCTTCAAAAGCTTGACCAATTTGTTTTGAGTCGGGTAGGCGACAATTGGTGGAGAAGTAGCCACTAAAGCAAAAGTTGATGGACTATTTCAGGCTGATTACAAATCCACGTCAAACTTTTCACAAATCTTATTTGCAATATTTTCGAAGATATGGAAGAGAAAGTTGAAGTCGAAGAAAACGGAAAGAAAGATGATTGAAGCCAAGTGCTCTATCATGCTTACATTTTGACTAAGTAGAAGATTACTAAACTTCCTTCCAACAACTGATTTTGACAAACTTGGAATACCCAGCGCAATCAGCCATAAAACGGTAGAGAATTTTAGTTCAGCTGCAATTCGAGCTCAAACTTTTGGTTTATAACTTTCGATATTTTTCAACCATCCGCCTTTCATTGAAGTTCACCTGAAAGCGACATGCATCATTTATTTTGTAAAATGAGAACTTCAGCCTGTCAGACAGCACAAAAGCAATACTTTTAATCAAGTAAATAAATATATCAAGAGGCCCACTCATGAATAAAAATAAAATAAAAATCTCGAATATAGGAATATTTTTACCTGCATGCTAGAATATATCGAGGCAGAACAAAGACTTTTGTCTACTTACGCTTACACATGTAAACACATATACATATCTATAGAATAAATATATATACACATATAATAATCATATCGAAAAATAACAACATACATACATATTAACATAAATTGGTAAGTACCTGTCGAATACAATACATTGCTTATTATTCCAACTGATGAAGTGTTGACTATCTACTAAAGCCATCTACATAAGCATTTTGTCTTAACAAACAAAAAGGGCCTTCAACTTGACACTTAAACGCACGAGTGGTAAGTCACGTTTTAAACATATGAACAAGACTATGAAAACAACAAAAATAACAAATACTATAATATGTGAGACATAGCAAAGCAAGCCTCCAATATGGCAGCTGGGACAGCGAGTTGAGGGCTGGTACAAACAGCGGCACAAGGAAATCAAAAAAAAAAAATAAAAACTGCAGCATCACAAACAGCAAATAGCGCATCTCCTTTGGCACTTGGCAGCAGACCGAGCGCGCTTTGAGTAGTGTCAGTGGCTGCTGCAGTGAAAAAAATTTGCTGAAATAGCCAAGGCAGAAAACGTGATTTAGTTGAAAAAAAAATTGAAATAAAAAAAATCAAAGTCAAAAGGCGCAAAGTAAAAACAGAAATTCGTGGACAGCCGTAAAATATACTTTTTTGCTGTTTTTGTATAAAAAAATCAAAAAACGTAGCTTAAAATATACGTGTTGAGCACTCAGGAAATCATAGTTTTTTGATTTAACGTGGTGTAGGGGTGACAGCTTAAGTTTTGAAAAGTTGCCGGGTGCTTGAAATTTGAAATATTTATTACCAGTTGTTCCTTTTATAAGCATTTTAATAAATATATTTCAAGAAAGCATAGTAATTTGTCGGGCGTACTTTTTTGTAAGGCCACGTAAGGCTCGATTTTGAAAAAATTTTCTTGGAGTTGCCACTTGTTCAAGTATTGAGTTCAAAAACGAAAAAGTTGTGCCAGTAAAATCAATGTACAATAGCTGATTTAGGCAATTATTAAAAAAAACAGGGTTGCCAACACTTTGAAATTTTTTTATCAAATCAATTTATGTATTTTAAAAAAGGGTTACCAACACTCTGAGTATTTTTAATCAAATCCATTTATTTATTTATAAAAATGGTTACCAACACTTTGAGTATTTTTAATAAAATCAATGTATGTATGTATTTATAAAAAAAGGTTACCAACACTCTGAACATTTTTAATCAAATTAATTTATGTATTTATAAAAAAGGGTTACCAACACTCTGATCATTTTTTAACGAATTAATTTATTTATTTATAAAAAGGGTTACCAACACTCTGATCATTTTTAAGCGAATTAATTTATTTATTTATAAAAAGGGTTAGCAACACTCTGAGCCTTTTTAATCGAATTAATTTGTTTTTTTTTATAAAAAAGGGTTACCAACACTCTGAGCGTTTTTAATCAAATTAATTTAGTTATGTATTTATAAAAAGGGTTACCATCACTCTGAGTATTTTTAATCAAATGAATTTATATATTTGGAGGAATATTAATTTCTAAAAATTTTTTTTTCCTTTTTTTAACTTTTATATTTATTTAAAAAATTTTTTTTTAATAATTATTTTTATACGTAATTAAAATATTTTAATATATTTTTTTTTGCCTTTTCTTACTCTCTATACTCATTACGAAAAGCGTGCGCGCCCATAATTTGTATTTCAAACGCCAAAGTGAAATCAAATAATAATACATTAGATTTAAGACACGAACTCGATTGCATATAAATGAGTTTTGTTTGCAGTGATTTTACTTTTTCTTTCATTCTGCTATCTAATAAATGATGACATTGAAATTCGACAAATTATTATTTTTTCAATGTTAATTGGTGTGAAAAATTTTGACGTTTGTGAAGTGTTACAATACGCCTATAATTGCTTTTGATTTATTTTCACGCATAAACAATGTTATTTTCTAGTCATGCATTCGGAAGTGCAAGGTAGCTATGTACATAGCTGTGAGCTGAAAAGTTTAAGTTTTTTGATAATTGTTTGCTGATAAAAAACATGTAAACAATATTACGCTTAAATTCATTTATGAAGCTTTGTTTTGTTATAATTCTATGAGTATGTTTTGGGAAACTTATTTGTGGCAAATATGCAGATAAGAGAATTAATACTAAATTCATTATTTTTTCATGTTTCAATTAACCTTCAGGATTAAAAGTGTATCGTTTGAGTTAAGGGAATAGTCTATTGAAGTATTTGAACTTTGATATGAAATGAAAAAATCTGAAAAAATTTATAATGGACAAATTTTAGTCACTTTTTTGCTCGCCATATTTGGGTTGTGTGTGGAAGATTCTGGGATTGTGGTGTGGAGTTCATCATCTTCTCCCTGGCACATGGTAAATTCGACGAAGTAGTCCTTCCGAAGCTTTCCCTATTTCGACCATAAATGAAGGTATTTAGATACCTTATCTTCTACCTAGAAAGTGAATTCAAAAGTGATTGATTACCCAGTGATGAGACCCTACATTATCCACTTAGAATTGTGCTAATATCTGCATAATATAAAAGTTATTTCCATATAATTGGAAGTCTAATGATAAATTAGGTATTTCATACGATATTTAGTGATCAATTTTATAGACGAAGTTATCTAAATTAGATACAATTTATGCTTAGTTTAATACTGTATTCTGAATTATGCTAATATGAACATAGTAGAAGCGTGATTGATATTGATGAATGCTACATACACATCTAAAACGCACTTTCATTTCGCCGTACTAATCAATTAAAGCTTATTAAGCACAATGATTTGATTGATGCGGCACTAAAGTTTAGTTTATATTTATACTAACAATTTCAGAAACACAACTGACATCAAAATTTAGTTAAGTTTACATAAATTTCATACTCATTAGTATATCTACCAAAACAATCAAAAGACTTAAGCGACAAACTTGCACCAATTGAACTGTCACACAAGTAATTTATACAAATTTAGTAGCCTATACATATCGCTTAGCATCAGTTTTAGTAGCAACATAAACCAGACAATCGTCAAACATAAATCTTTATCCATAACCCAATTTACGGCCTCACCTTAAACTTCGACTTTTAAACTAGAAAAACAAAAAAAGAAAAAAAAAAAGACCACAAACGCGCGCTGCTAAGAAACAAGCCGACTAACAACAAAATTGAATTGAAATAATTAATTAAATGTTAATTTGGTTAAGTAATAAATTACAGTAATAATACAAACAATAGAGATAAGCAACAATTGAAATGTACAACATTTGCACTCATTCATTCACTCATTCATATTGGTACATTTGATCATGCATGCAATTCATTCATACTCGTAGTTGGTAGTTGGAGCACCCTGACTACCAAGCAAATAATTTTCTGCCGCTATTTACTTCAAAGAAAATCAAATTAAATTTTAATATGTAAAAATTGTTTTCGCATTAAACCAAATTGAAAACGTATACTCGTAGCAGAAACGGAAGTGGGGTGCAGTCATACTTATCGACTTATGGTGTATTGTGTGTTGTAGAAAGATAATAAATGAGTAATGGAAATTTAAAGGAACGATAACAAAACATATGTTTTTTGCGAAATACAAGAGCACTGTGATACATAAGTAATTACATGTGTGTATGTAAGTATGTTTATAGAGAAGTATATATAGTGGAGTTGTTACTTATATTTAGCGCACATATAAACATATACATAAGGGTGGGTTGAGAAAAAAGGAAGTTTAGCCCAATTCTAAGCTTAACACAGAACTCTGCTCAAAGGTTTAGGATGATGCAGCTGTTGTATATCGCGCAATATATTTATTAATTTTTTTTTAAATAAGCTCGACTATGTTGACAAAAACAATATAGGGATAAACAAAATATTCCGAAAATTTTTTGCTAAAAATACAACAAAGGCAACACTGGGTAAGTATTGAAGATCATGTAGTATCTATTAGTTATACAGTTATACGCTTTTACTTGATAATTTCCCTATTCCATTTTCCAATAGACTTATTAATAATTATTTGATTCTAATAGATTCATCACCTGTTCCCGTAATTACTTTTACCATGTCTAAGAGGGCGAAACAATCAGCTGATATTTTTAATTCAAAAGAAAATATAAAATTCAAGAAGGATGTGGCTACAAGAAAGGACAAACAAATAAAAACTATTTTAAACCAGAAAAACAAGACTGAAACTACCAAAGAACTTAAGAAGACAAAGAAGGAATCATTATTAAAGACAACAAAAATAAAAAAATAAAACGAAATAAAGCACATTCTTTTAGTGAAAATGTTGATGATAGCCTAGCTGATTTTCGTGATAAGAAAATGATGACTATTTAACACTAAACCAAGACCGAAAATCAGTAAGAAGACAAACTCTTTACTGTTCAAGCAGCGAAAGTCAAGAAAATCCAGCAAGTCGAGATAACTGCATTGAGTTTTGTGAAAACTATATAAGTACTAAGTTTCAATCCGACTGGATTCAATGTGTAATGTGTCAGAACTGGCTACATAAAACCTGTCACTTTTCAGAAATTATCACACAAGATGTGGCAAACTAAAAGCACTATCAGTCTAAGCTTCAATTAAATTGGATAAAATATTTATTTTATTATATTTTATTTTGCTTAAAATGTATATGCAATTTAACAATCAAAATGACTTTTCCTAGAAATTTAAACTTTTATTTTTTGTTTTGGTTTTTTGTTAAATAAACACTTTTAGAATGTAATTTCTGAAGAAAATATATAGCCATTCATGATAGCAATTAAAAGGTAAAAAAAAAAGAAATCTTTGTTATGGTTCTGGAGTAGGATTAGGACAAACTTTGTATCTCGTTTGGGTGTTTCGCCTACATGGTATAAAGTGCGCTTATCTTACTCAGCATTTTCATGGTGCGGCAACTATGCATACAGGAACGCATTTATCCCCAAATTTCTTCAAAAACTATGTAGTATGAAGAAACTAATAATTATAAAAATTCAAAGTAAAAGATTAAACTAGTTAGCTACATTAGTAAAAATTATTTATAATAAATTAGCATTTTTTAAATTAATATATATTTCAATTAACAGTTTTGCAGAGTTTTTGCATTGATGAAAACCGTGTTCTTACCTTTTTTTAATTTTTGCACTAAAATCAAAAAATAATAATTTCATAATAAATGGGAAAAAAAAATATTTTTTGAAAAAAATTCAAAATTACAAATTTGATTATGTATTTTAACACATGTTTTTATTATAATACAAAATAAATTGTTTTTCCGTTTTAATTTTTTTCCTCAAATTACATACATATGTACATGATAAAAAAAAAATTTTCTCAACTTTGGAACCTCTGAAACATGCAATCCTATCCATCGCTGCGATTTAACTTTCAGTAATATAAAGTTTTTCACAAAAATTGAAAAATAATAATGAAACAAATATTATTATTATCTGTTCTTGAGCGCGCAAAACTTACAAATACTGTTTACTTTCCTTTGGCTTTCGGGAGAACATGCTGTAAATTTTAGAATTTAAACAATTTGTTTTCCTTTGATACTAACTCATTTAATTAATGTTGATATAGTTTTTTATTTAAAATAAATTTTTTATATTAGTTTTTTATCAAGTGAAAATCGACACCTGAATGGAAGTACAACGTATTTTAAATTTGTAAAAAAAATATTTATAAAATTTGTATTTTAAAAACGCTTGATTTCAGCACTTCGTTGAAGAACGCTCTATGCATAACTTTTTTTAAACTTTCTATCCAAGAATTTTTCGCGTTCAGATGGGGCATTTTTAAAACTGATGCTTAACCAAATTTGTAAGTATAGCGTTCTTCAAAAACAAATTCTGAGATAGAGCAGTCTTCAAACATTATTTGCAATAAGTTGTAAGTCACCCATGAAAATACACCCCCCAATTCTAAGCGGAATTTTTATTTATTTTCTACTCACCCTAATATACATATATTAATGGCAGTTATCCATATATGATTAAGCACCCCAACCATGTTATTGTTATTATTGTTACACACATCGGGCGTCACATAACAAGCGCCCCAGGTGTGCAATTATACATACCATACTAAACTCACATTGGAGGCGGTGGCACTAAACACCAAATTCAAAAAGTTAAATATCTAAAAGGGAGTTTAACTGGAGCGGTTAGGTAGGTATAGGTAGTTAAAACATTTTATGATTTATAATAACAAATGTGAAATAATAGTTGCGCGCCAAAAGAGGTCAATGCTATAGAAATTGAAAGTTGAAAAGGGTTAAAAAAAAAGGTTAAAATTATTAAATAATAAGTGTGCGAATACAAAAATAAAATAAATTCATAAATTATAGCTATTGGTTTGTACTTAGTGAATGAAGAATGTTTTTAGGTTTTTAATGTATATGCTCTGGAAAAGGTGGTTCCAGATGCTTTCTTGTTTTGTGGTGGATAACAAAGGATTTGAAAAGAGTGGACACAGCGGTTAGAGTTACCCAGTCTTTTTGTGCTTTTTGCCAACATCTGGCTTATAAATGCCCACTAGTTAATAGATAGCTATGGTGGTACCAGACGTCTAAACCTTAGTCAACTTTATGGTTTAAGTGAAAATTCTAAGGAAGCTCAGGTTTGTTATGACAGTCGCTTATACAAAATATCTCTTTTGCTAGATCAGCTTCTTGTATTCCCATCTGCACATATTTTGCAAACAAAACGATTTGTCAGCCACAAATGGAAGCACACACAATTATGAATAATATTTCATTCTAATTGAATTCTGTTTTTTTTTTCTTGGTTAACATTCAATTTCGTTGGTCAGCCATAATTATAGGAAGTAATTTAGTGCTGACAGCATGCCAAGCAGCATCAAATTGTTGATTGCTGTTTGCTGATGAATGTGCTACTAGTGATGCGATTTTGATCGACCATTTGGCGCTTAAGTATACAAAATTAAATTTGCCAATTATCTGAAAATATGTTCATGCAAATTTATGAGTTTTGCGGTTTTATTTGTACGCCGTGAAATTCAAATATGTGAAATGCAATGGTAAGTAGATACGTCAGCACACATGTATGTATGTATGTATTTGTGTATGTATGTTCGTGTGTGTTTTTGATGAATTTGTAGTGTTTTTAAGTGCGGAAGTTAAGAATTATTGTATGCAAGAAATTGATCGATTCATTTAACAAAAGACTTAAGAAACGAACTTGACAGTTGAACGAGCTGTTATTTTTTTTTGTTTTTCATTTTGCTTAACAGACTACACTGCGTAACGAGGTATAAAATATAAAAAGTAAACACTTTTTTCGTGGCTCACAAATCAAATTTTCTGAGCTCTCATCCAGCATGCAAGAACTGCACAGTCAGATTTTCGAATATCGTCTCAATATTTGGAGTTTGGGGAGAAACTTTCACTTTCACAGGAAGCTCCAAAAGCAACTTTTTCCAAATATTTGAAAGAATTTTTGTTAGTTTTCAGATTTTTGTCAAATTACACTATGCAACAAAGTAAAAATAAAAAAAATTTAATTACACTTTCTGTACAAATGTACAGTGGTGGCAAATATAATACACCAAAAATTGAAAATGGTGCGTGCTAAATTTTTTTTTTGTCATTTTCATTTTCTTTTCAACTAAAACCATTTAATAATTAATCAAATTAATAAAAAAAAACTAAAAAAAAAATTGTTTAAAAAAAAAATTATTATTCTTCATTTATGGTCATGAAAATTTAAATTTTTTTTTAAATTTTTATTTAAAGTACATATGATGAAAACAGAAACCACATAACTGAGGGTTTCAAAGTTTATACAAAGTTCAGCAAAATTAATTTATAAAAATAATAATTAATAAAAATTAATTAATGGAAAAATCTCGATCAATATTTTAAAATTTCAGTACGCAATTTTTTATCTAACTCATTCCATGTTAGTAGTTTAATGTGGAGGTTAGAATTATCTAAAAAAAATTTTATGAAAATTTGGAATTTTTCACCTCGAGAGTGTTGAATATTTTCTTCCGTATACTTTTTTGGAATAATTGAATTTTGTTCATGTGTGAGTAATAATATTTTGGGAGTAAAGCCATTTTTAGTTTTGGTACTATTATTTTTCCCACCACTGTACATGTGTCGTAGTCCTAATCAATATTAAAGAAACTGCTTACTCAGAATTTCGAACACACTTTTAAAACTTTCAGTTAGGGACCAAAAATCTTTTTTTCGTAATGTAGATTCTTTTTAATTTTATAAAATGGTTGCACAGTGTTATTTGTTGAGTAAAAATTAGAAAAAAAAACTTTTCTACAAACATTTTCTTTTCATCAAACTGAAAAAATGTTATTTAAATTTTTGTAAAATATTGCTTTTTATGTTCTTTGGGTGTTTTCCTCAAATTATCTGCATGGCCCTAGTGTGCGTTGTTGTGCTTTGTAAAGAATTTAAAATTCTAACAAGTTTACCTTTAAAATTTATAATTACTATGAAATCAAATAACAAATTATCGAAATTACATATTTGCTAACTAGCACACGCAACCTTTTTTTTTTTTTTTTTGATTCCCTGACTTAGTCCAAAGAAACTCTGTGTGGGTTGCACGAATTAGTAATTTTTTTGTCAAAGCAATTCTTTACTTTTTTTGGCGCGCTTAACATTTCTATCTTATTACCATATAAGTTTTCCTGTTTTGGCATTAAAACATAATCCATCATTAGCACATCAAAAAGGTTTAATTTTGTGTTGTGCTTGATTGCGAAAATAGATTATTTGCGCTCATATAAGTGACATATGACCATCTATTTGGATCCTATTATTTAAATTTTGTTTTTTTTGAAACTGTATAGATGTGCGTTTTAGATTTATATGTGATTCATTTATTTCTATTAATTGACTTTTACTAAATTATTAATTAATTGCCATACTATAATTGGAACGTGATCGGGCTATTGACATTCGTTATATGGCCACATTTTCTTGGAAGAGAACACGCGTTTTGCATGATTTTAATGAACGTTATTCTTTTACAGAATTGTGTCAGATATGAAGAATAAATTAGACGTGTACCAAATGAGTTTATAATTGACTAAGCGAAGTAGCAAATATGAATGAAAAGTGTTTAGATATTATTTAACAATAATTTGTATGAAATACTAGATAGTTCCTCACCTAACCTTAACAGTGCAGACATCAGCAACTATGAAATGTGTCTAATATATCAAATTACACCTCCAGCAATATGTCGCCTAAAAAATTATTCAATTCCATGCAGTATTAATTTGTTGATGCGCGTACAAACATACTCACAGACAGACAATAAATTTTACTGTTCTACTATAAAAGAATACCATGAAATGATTTAAAATCGATTTGTAAAAAACCTTTTAATCATCGCTATTACGTAATTTAGTTTATCCATTAAAGTTATCGATAAACACGGTAGCCACCTTCATATTCGCTTCCATGCGCAATTAACGGTTAGTTCTACCGTTATAATTGCGCTTAAGCTATTCAAACAACTTCGAACCATGCGCGCTGTAAACGATCAAACTTCAAAAGCATGCCGCCACGCCATTGAATTTTCGTACTTGAAATGTCACCACACATCAAAATAGTAAATATATCAATATTTTGACAAAGTGTTAAATTAAATATGCATAAGCTAAAGCAAGTGAAAATCGTAAAAATTACAAAATTATACATATTTGAAATGCAATTAAAATGTCATTTTAGCGTCTCAAGAAATAATTTATTAATTTTTCGTTTATGTTGAAATATTTTTTTTATTGCAAAAAGTATCATAAAAACGGATATAAATTTTTGAAATTGATTAACAGCTGGTCATTTAAACTGCATAAATGATATATTACCCCAACGTACAGCTGTTTGATCAGTGAGAACGCAGCTGGTACTCAAGACATCAGGTAGTGAGACATCCGAATTGTGATTAGGGAAAGCTATGTAGTTCGATATTATGAAAGTTATACTTACAAAATTGCTCTTAATTCAAAAATTTTCAATGTCAAGCCGGCAAAGTTTTACTAGCACCGAGATTACTTCCTCCAACCAGTTATCAGTAAAAACTTGAAAGCAAAACAGCTGTTAGGGTTTTCAGTTGTTAATAGCTGTGTTCGGTGGCAAAACTTGCAAAAAGTGTAAGTAAAGAGAGAATGACGTAAAACTCTCTCGAAACGCAAAAAGTAAAAGTTTGTGACCGAACAGGAGTCAGTAGAAACTTGTAGCAAAAACAGCTGTTGCCATTTTGATTGGTTGAAAATTCTAATTTTAAAATTTTTGTTGTTGCTTTCCCTTGTCACGATCAGCTGTTTTCACTTTTGCGGAGCCAAAAATCCGCAGTAAACACTTGCAGCTCTCTCTGTCAATGAAATGTCAAAATGCGCTCTCTCGCAGCAAGTGTTTTGCGCCACCGAACACTTTTACAATAAAAATTTTATAAAATTTTATAAAATTAGGTGTGTTCGGCCAGAAAATTTTACCAGTAAACACTTTACGGAGAGCATTTATAAAACTCTCTCTCAATGCTAAATGTGCAAGTTTCTAGCCGAACAAAAAATTTGTAAACGCTTAGAGCAAATCAGCTGTTCGTTGCTTTGACATTAAGTTTTTATAACTTTATAGATACAAGCGTTTGCGGTTCTTTAAATTAATTGAAAATATCAAGCAATTAAATGTGCAATGTTCTCCAGGAACATTCCAAAAAGTCCAAATAGGTGAGAAGATAAGGTTATTATTTCCTTTGTACGTTGAAGACTGCCGCAAATTCCATTGCACTTTGAAAATTGTAAATTAAAAATTATAAATTTTAATTTTGATGCTTATCAGCTGTTCAATTTGATCAGCTGTTTTCACTTGCAATTTCTACTGGGTGATTTCTGTCCAGTAAACGCTTGCAGCTCTCTCACGAAATGAACTGTCAAAATCCGCTCTCTTCTCATAAAATTTTATGCTACCCGAACACTTTTTCAGTAAACGCTGGCCGAACACACCTATTTTTTGCCACCTAACACAGCTAATAACTCCATTTCTTAAGTTTTCGTTGTTGTTTTGGTATGTCACGATCAGCTGTTTTTGACTCGCACGTTTTAACTGTGTTCGACGAGAGAATTTGCAAAGAAGCGTCACTAAAATGAGAATGCCTTAAAATTCTCTGGGAGCGCAAAAAGTATCTAAAAAGCTTTGGCCAAACAGAGCTCAGTAAATACTTGCTAGCGAAACAGCTGTTGCTTTTTTTTATTGGTTAATAGCACATCTTTTACAATTTTTGTTGTTGCTTTCCCTTATCACGATCACCTGTTTTTCACATGTAATCCCTACAAGACAGCTGAACTTCACTTGAGCCGTCCTTTGACATTACGCGCTGAAGGGGTCATCAGATTTTTAGCGCCAATATGAAAAGTCTGATGCATGAAATGTCAACTGCTCAAGTGTTTTGTGTAAACGAGCACTTTCTCAGTAAAATGTTATAAAATTTTTAAAAACATTAGGATGATATAAGCTTTTTTCGCGTACATCAAAATTTTTCGAAGTTTTAGAAAATGTTAACTGAGAAAGTGTTCGCTTACACAAAACACTTGCAGGGAGAGATCGCGTTTTGACATTTCATTGGCAGAGAGAGCTACAAGTTTTAACTGTCGGAATTTCACTACGTAAAAATTTTAAGTGAAAAACAGCTGATCGTAAGAAGGGAAAGCAACAACAAAAATTTAAGAATTTGAACTTTTTTACCAATCACAATGGCCACAGCTGCTTCTGCTGCAAGCTTCTACTCACTCCTATTGGCTTGAAACTTTTTGCGCTTCGAGAGAGTCTTAAATCATTCTCCCATTACTTCCACTTCCAAAATTTATGTATTAGGAGAAGGGTGTATGTCAGCCGATTGACTGTGGGGCAAAAGTGTAATTCAGGATGTCATCTTTGGTTCAGGATAGTACATAAATTGTATGTATGGTAATTTTTAATTGCCCACCACTGTATTATTTATAATCCATGATTGATTGTTTTTGTTGTTTTGCATAATAACGGATTTGCGGATATGTCAACCAAATAAGCGAGTGCTAAAAGCCTAATATACTTTAAATTTTTAAAAATGCCTAGTGAAATTATAACTTTGCAATTGGGACAGTGTGGAAATCAAAGTATGAGAAGACGGATAAGTTGATTATACTAGAATTATAATAAATTAAATTAAATTAACAAAAAATGCTACTTTAAAAACATCCGTCTTTCCTTCGCAGTCGGCTTTGAGTTCTGGAAGCGCCTTTGCCTGGAGCACGGCATCTCACCAAGCGGCGTATTGGAGGATTATGCCACTGATGGCTTGGATCGCAAAGATGTATTCTTTTATCAGGTTTGGTTAATGCATTTAAAGTTAATTTCGAAATTAAAACATAGTTTTTATAACACACACAGGCCGACGACAATCATTATATACCGCGTGCGGTATTACTGGATCTGGAGCCGAGGGTAATAAATACAATAATGACATCAACACACGCTAAGGTAGAAACAAGTTAAGCGGGCTCTGAGGGTCCAACTTAACCTCAATTTCCTTAATTATTTAAGCTCTACAATCCTGAGAACATCTATTTATCGAAACATGGTGGTGGCGCGGGCAACAATTGGGCTTCTGGCTTTAGTCAAGGCGAAAAGTTGCATGAGGAAGTCTTTGATATAATCGATCGTGAGGCGGATGGCAGTGATTCTTTGGAAGGTTTTGTACTATGTCACTCAATCGCTGGCGGTACTGGTTCCGGTATGGGTTCTTACATTATGGAGCGTTTAGCAGATCGTTTCCCAAAAAAGTTGCTGCAAACATATAGCGTATTTCCAAATCAAGATGAGATAAGCGATGTCGTCGTACAGCCATATAATTCGCTGCTAACGTTAAAGCGGCTCACTAACAGCGCCGATTGTGTAGTTGTTTTGGACAATACTGCCTTAAATCGTATTGCAGCTGAACGCTTGCATATTGACAATCCGACATTCACTCAAATTAATAATCTCGTTTCGACTATAATGTCGGTCAGCACAACAACGTTACGTTATCCATCGTACATGAATAATAACTTGATTGGTTTGACAGCGCCATTGATACCAACACCGCAGTTACATTTTTTGATGACCGGCTATACGCCGCTAACCACGGAGAATGATGTGAGTGCGTAGTGCATTGCATGTTTAGCCATAAAAGTAAATCTTCTTTTCTAAATCTACTTCCAGCCAAATTCGAACATACGTAAAACTACAGTGCTTGATGTCATGCGCCGTTTGTTGCAGCCTAAAAACATGATGGTGTCCTCGGGTCCGGATAAGACTAATCATCATTGCTATATATCGATATTGAATATCATACAGGTATAGGAATATACATACATACATATATAGTATTTCCATGATTTTAAAACTCACGCTCCCTTTTTGTTTGTTTCATTTTCCACCTAGGGCGAAGTGGATCCCACACAAGTCCATAAATCTCTGCAACGGATACGTGAACGTAAATTAGCGCAATTCATACCATGGGGTCCGGCTAGCATACAGGTAGCTCTATCGCGTAGTTCACCATATGTACAAAGCAATCACAAGGTCTCCGGACTGATGATGGCTAATCATACTGGTATCACGTCGCTTTTTAACCGCGCCCTGGCTCAGTATGATAAACTGCGTAAGCGGGGTGCTTTCCTAGATCAATTTCGTCGCGAGGATATGTTTAAGGATGATCTGTCAGAATTGGATAATTCGAGACAGGTTTTGGATTGCCTTTCGCAGGAATACGAAGCGGCAACACGTGCAAATTACTTACAATGGAGTCCAAAGGATTCAGAGCAAAACTATTAGGAGTTAAAGTAGCTAGATTGCTGATTCTTAGATTAAGTTCAAACTATTTAAAATGGATTTGAAATCTGAATAATGAAACCACTCAAATTGATTGCTTCTTTTTACTTCTTTATGGACAGCGTTGAATGGATTTGATGAACAATGCCATATATTCTATTAGGCTTTCGAAAGGATAATTTTTTGGAACTTTTATGGTGTTTCAATAAAGTTAGGAAACAGCTGAAATTTGTATCTTTATTGTTTCGCCTGAGTGGGGCGATAGTTATCCTAGTAAAATCATAAATTTTAGCTGGTAGTGGTGACCAATCAGGGAGTTGATGTTGATTTTGCTGTTAAAACAACAACAACCAATCAGGGAGATTTTGATATTGACAGTCCTTTGCCAGATATGAATCCGGTAGACTCCGACACAAGCACCTTGAGGTAAATGGAAAATTTCAGCAGCCATCAATCAACCAAACTCCTCAAAACTTTAGTTGGCTAGACGGGGCAGTACAATGGATGTTTGGATGAAAACTTCCGTTATTTTAATATTGAATACTTTATTGGCTGGCCAAATTTTTAGCTTGCACCTCATATGTAAATCCATTCGTTTATGTAGTACACATACAGTTTACTGGAATACAAAGTGATTTTCTAAATACATACATATTTTCTTCCTTAAAGAATGTTTCCTTACAAATAAATGCAAATAATTATACATAAAAGTGCTTCCTAAAATCTCTTAAGGAACTCCTCAGCGCAAGTACGTGCACGCGCATTCACTGCTAATTTCATTTCACTTATTTCTTTATCAATTTCCTCCATAAAACTAATCACGAAATCTACCAATTTATGCTTATACATTTGTTCCGTATGAAAGTTGGTAATCAAAAAGCTAATATCATAACCATCAATAGGTTTCCGACGCAATATGATGAATGATTCAGCTCGTCGCATCATGAAACGTGTAAATTTGTGACATAGGATCTTCTCGATTTCATCCGCTTGCTTTACGGCAATGCTAACACGTACCGAATTAATTGATGGTTCAATGAGCACACGCTCGCGTTCATTGCGTGATATTACCACCGGTGTTAATACCAATTCCTTGCTGGAGCACACTTCAACCTCAGGTTTGTTGTGACGTTCCACCACTTGGGAGGGGAAATCTTGCAAACACATAGCAGCGGTCAGCGAATGACGTACAGCAGTTAAGTAAGGTTTTAGTGTGGCGGCCATTGTGTTTCTTGAGTTTGTCGTGGAGTACGAAGATTAGCAATGCCTTTAATTGCACTTTAATTTGTTTTATTCAACTAATTTTACGCTGATTCACAGTTTTTTTGGAATTTGTTGGTGAAAACAACACAACGAAAAACACCCACAAACAAAATGTCAATGTGACAATTCGATTGAGTTCCACAAAACTATTGTAGTGTTGCATTTAAGAGCTGTGTTCCAGAGGCGTTAAAGAAGTTCATATTCGTTTACAAGTTTGACGCATGACGCTTGACGTTTTAACCATACGCTGCTTCCGACGTTCTGCGGTTTTACAAATGCAAAAATCAAAATATGCCTTTTTTCCAAAAACTATGCTCATTGCATGTGAATATAAGACTTAAAGTTTTAGTAATTTCGGTAATAATTTCCATCGAACCTCAACTCTTAATACACGTCCAAGGTCCACAGTAGAGGTATCAAACGATGGGCCTTGACCTCGGTAACAATGATCCGAAGGTGGAAATTCGATATTTTATTTCGGTCAAGAGATATTTGCAATTAAAGTTGAAAATTTGCTGTCATTCTCATGTAGTTGTTGTAGACAAGGTAAGGTGGTATAGCGCGGCAAAGGCGCGCCAAAGGCCGTCTACGCAGAAATGTGTTCTGCACATAAAAAACATGGGTAATACTTTCCACCAAACGTCAAGCGATAATACACGTCCAAAAATCTAGGTAGAGGTATCAATAGACGCTTCTTCACCTCCGTAACAATAATCTGGAGGGGAAAACCGATATTTTTAGAATTTTGCGAGATATTTGCAGTTAAAGTTCACAATTTTTCTGTCATTTTCATGTGGTTGTTGTAATCACATTACCCTGTGAGAAAAAAGTGGCACGCGGAAGGACATCACCGTGGCGGTGGCCACGGCTATGGCACACACCCGGAGTTAGAATGGCGTAGCCCAGGGTTATTTTTGGAAGCGCGGCCGAAGGCCGCCTACGCGGAAAGGTGTTCTGCACATAAAAAACGTGGATCGGGCCCCGAATTGGGGGTCTGATCCGAGTCAATTTTCGGTTTTTCACTAATAACTTTTCACAGAAACAAAATATTGCTTTTCCCCCTTCGGATTGTTGTTACGGGGGTCAAGACGCGTCTTTTGACACCTCTCTCAAGATTTTTGGACGTGTATTAAGACTTGACGTTGGATGGAAAGTATTACCAAAACATGGATCGGGCCCTAATTCGCCTTGAGCTATACTGTACTAGTCTAATGTTTCTGGCGCCATGGCGTTATGGAATTACAAATAGTTATCAGCACCAGTAACGCCAGCATAGGTATCAGCGTAATAGCGCGAACTCGCGCAGTGTTACACAGCTTAATTCATCAACGGGCAAATTAAAACAAATAAAATAATTAAAGGTAAAACCCGCGCTTTGCCGAAAGTATTCAAAAATTTTGAAATATACCTAGTCAGTTTTGTTTGGAGTCCCTTGGTTTTGGAGATATGTGGCGCAAGCTTTCCACTTTGGTAGTTTAAATAGTTTACTGCTGATTTTAGCTAAGGTGGCAGAGTTAAATTACAGTCAGCTTCAGATCATCCTTAGTTCCTATTCTATATACATTTTTATATATTTAGCAGGTACCTTTCCTTACTGATTTTATATTTTTTTATTTTGCAGGTACCTTTGTATTTAAAAAAAAAACGTTCGCCATGGATTCCATTATGAATAAACTTGCGGGTACTTTATTTGAAAAAACCTTGATACAAATTTAATGCTATTTTGTTGTAGTAGTATAGTATTATATATACGCATATAACAGTATTATGAGCCCCTCAATAATGATCCCTGCGTTGTTGAATATCTACATTGCACAGACATCGATCTGTTACAAATTTATTATATCGCTTTCCGGGTTCAACAACGACGCAATTGTCAATTTTAAAGTTTCTAGATAACGCTCACAAAAGCTTTAAATGGTACTAATCTTTGCTGTTTATCAATTTTTTAATTGTATTACAAATAGTTTCCGCGCTAGACGCTTGCGAAGTTGTTCCAATCAAATATTGAAACGTGCTTCACCAAAACTTTATATTTTACAATTACGTCGTTGTTGAACCAGGGAAGCGATATGTAGATATGGAGGGCTTTTATTCGGTTAAGGCTTCTGTTAGCCTTTGATTATATGTAAAACTAAATGTAATATTGAGACATTCTTCTTTGTTGTTCATAAACAGATTACAATGAGATTTTGGATCAAATTTTGAAAAGCCAACAACTTTTGCTTGCGAGACAGCTAAAATTTGCGGATGATCTTTCATCAAAAACTGCTAAAACATTGACGTTGGCCACCTTTGATACAGCTCAAGAAGTACACAGACATCGATCTGTTACAAATTTATCATATGTCGACATGGCTTCGCGTACAGTCCTTGATTATATGTAAAACTAAATGTAATATTGAGACATTCTTCTTTCTACTTCATAAACAGATTACAATAAGATTTTGGATAAAATTTTGAAAAGCCAACACATTTTGCTTGTAAGCCAGCAAAAATTAGAGGAGCGGCTTGAAATCGTGCTGGCAAGCAAACTCGTACGATCGGTGGGTCGCTTCACAGGTGAAATTGCGGATGATCTTTCATTAAAAACTGCTGAAACATTGCCGTTGGCCACCATTGATGCAGCTAAAGAAGTGGAGGAAAAGTCTGAGAATACCGAGTCAATGGTAAAATCTGACAATACTGAGTCAATGCTAAACGAGAGTAAGGAAATTAAATAAATAATAAAAATAAAGTATAATTTACACTTGAAACTTTTTTCATTAAAATGTACTTGAAGTTATAAATTTGTTTTCTAAGCTTACATAAATTAACAACATGTGTTAATAGTTCATACAAACAATAAATCGTATTTTTTCTTATCTTAAAATAGTATTTAAATAAATATATATTTATGTATTGTTTTCACACGAAGTTCTGCCTCACTTGGTCCATTTTCCCTTTAAAATATAATAGAAAAATAAAATTTTTGACGGATGCCATTTCACGATAGTCGGACTAGTGCCGAAAATTGATTGTACAGGATTCATATCTGACAAAAGGCAATCAACATCTGATTAACTCTGTTTGGTTTGACTAAGCAGTGCGAAGAACTGCTACAAAAATAAAATCAATCAAAAAAAGCTTTTAAAGAAAAAAAAAAACTAGTATGTTCTGTTTTTGCGTTTTTTATTTACACAATCTTATTTAGAATTTCATTTCATGTATTTCTAAATAATAATATTATATAAACTAAATATATACTATAAATTAAATATATTTAACATTGGCAAATACAATCTACACATCGGTTGATTGATATCACGAATAAAGTTATCTATAATTTGACCCACTGATTCTTCGGTTAACTTATTCAGCTTTTGAAATCAATCGGACTCAATATCAGCATTTAAAAATTACTTACTCAATTATAATACAAAATCAGAATAAAACTAGACTGGGCTTATCAAAGATTCACTTATATCTATATCCTCCTCATCCACTGGAGATTTGCCTATCCACCACAGCATCAATGCATTTTCATAATTTACTACTATATCTTCACCTTTCGATTTTCCTAATTTCGTTTTTGACGAATCTTCTTCCTCTGATGTATTCACACAGTGGTGCTGTCCTGATGTTGTAGCTAGTATTGGAAAAGTGGGATGAAAACTAGCTCCATTACAACAATCATCGTGCAGAGGCAACTGAAATTTGTAATGAGGTTAATAAAGAAAAAAATCGACTGATAAATTTCAACTCCCACCGCTTCATTCTTTTCATCCTGCATATCCCATATACGTAATTTTCCCTCGGTATCACCGCTAATCAGCCAACGTTGCTCATTTGGACTCAAATCAAAGTAGATTCGTTGATTTGTTGATACCGTACGGATGAATGTTCTTACTGGTTGGGAATAATTACGCATATCCCATTCTAATATTTTATTATCGCGTCGTGCACCACTAAATAGAGTCCAATCAGTGCTAGCAGATAGAGCAGCATAACGTAGCCATGTTATACCGCCAGTATGGCCACCCAGTGTGAAGAGTGGACCCATTTTAGGCATACGCAAATCATAATGATTAATGTAGCCGTTCCATGAGCCAGTTGTTACGGTATTATCATTATCAGTGGTAAGCGCAAAACAGGATATAGCTTGTTTAACCGGGATGGAGGAAGTATCGCGTCCAGGGCTGGAAGTTAAAAATAAATATACTAAACGGTATGGACAATGTTTAAATAGCCTTTATATAACGGCCCAATTAAAGCATGGACATTATAAACTAAACCACTACAATGAGCTATGCTTTTAAACTTACATATTTGTATCAAACAGTTTAATGGATTTTTTATAGCCGGCAATCACTTTTTCACCATCATTGGAGAATATCATAGCAATCGCCGATTCAACCTCATCAACATTATCATAACCACGGTATGTGCAGCGTAGCTCGCCCGTGAAAGCATCCCACATGTGTATGGGCTCATGTTGTCTAGATGCTAGCCAGCTTTGTAAAAGGGATTAATGAAATTAAAATGCTCGTGAATTTCAAATTATTGTACAACTTACCAGCAAGTTGCAGGTGCATTACTATTCATTAATGGATACCAAACATAATCATAAACGGTGCCGCCTTCCTTCACATGCACAGCAGTATTTAGTTTACTTGTATTGCGTGCAGTTGATATCGTTTCCTCTGTATGCAATTTGTACAAATCATGAGGTAGCTCAATAACGTGCATTCCTGAAATATATGATTCAATAGTAAGCTAGCGAAGTCAAGTAAAATTACTATTTACCATCTAAATGCACTGGCACTAATATACAAGTACCATCTGGTGACCACAAACAACCTTTGGTATAACGTTGTTCTTCCACTGTAGACTTCCACAACCGACGTCCTAATTCCATTAGCGCATATTGAAAGTAATCACTTTCATCTATCACACGCGACACATTTGCGGCGGTTGCCTCTTCAATTTCAATAGTACCACTTTCCAGCATACGATTATGTAATGTGCTACTCTCAACTAGGAGACACTCTTCGGCTTCCAAATCAATGCCTACAGCAGAGGTACCTTCATCCATTGACATATTTGGTAATTGTGCTGTTATGTCCTGAATACTTTCAGTTATGATTGTACCATTTGTGTGTGATGAAGTTTCTAGATCTACATCTATAGTCATGCCCATATCTACATCTTCCATACCGGCTTTGCCATTTAAATCCAAGGAATATGTGTTGTTACGCGCAGTTGAGGCTGTAAAGGAATCGCAAATCGATTTTTAGTGCCGTAATTTCAATGAGAATATAAATGATACTTACCTTTTGTAGTTGTAACCGTACCAGTACTTGCAGCGGTACGAGAATACATTTTAATCACAGTTATATTACTTTCGATTAGTTTAATAAATTAAGTTAGAAAAGTAGTTAACAAATGAAATGATAAGCGCGAAAGAATTTGCAGCTAAAATTGCCGGTCTAAAAACAGCTGATAAAATTACGGAATAAATTTCAGTGTTGCTTATTCCACGCAAACCCAACACAAAGGGAAAATGTGTATGTGGGTTTTTATACCCAACTGTAGCGCGGTTAACTAACTTTAGCGGTGGTTAATTTGATAGCTAACAGAACGATTTACTAAAGTTAGGTTTCGGTTAGCTTTAACGTCCAAATATGAACCACTATAGAGTATTTTAATATATATTAATTAATCTATTATAATTCTATAAAACGACAATAAAATATCTTACTAAATAAAATATGGAGAAAATAAAAAAAATCCATACCATCACGATTTATACATATGTACATACTTTCTTTAAACTCTCGGTTTGGACGATTGTCTTTTATCGTTAGGTGGCTTTTGTTCCTCCGCATTCTCTTCCGAAGGTTCATCTAGTAAAATATCCCTACGACATTTTCGCATAGCTTTTCGCATTAATAGTTCTTGCATTTCACGCTCTTTGCGTCGTTCCTCCTCCTCCACTTGTCTTTGATATTCATCGGCTTCTTCTTTAGCTTTAGCTGATATTTCACTTACTAAATCCAAATTTGCCATAATGCCCTTACGCATTAAATAGGAAAAATTCATAGCTTGCGAATATTTAATATCCATGCCACCGCGATTCGAAAGCTCTTGCCAATGCATAAATAGCCAATGTTCATTTTTCAACCATTTAATACATTGCCATATGGGAACAAATTCATCACATTTTTCTAAATAAAAGTTAGCAACTTCTTGAATTTCCGGTTTCTCGGAGAATATGTCATGTGTCTCATGCAAAGATTTACGTATCTCTTCAATAGAATTCCAGACATCATCCAAATCAATATTAATCAATGGATTACCGCTAGTGGCTTCTTCGAGCTTCAAAAAATCTAAGCATGTCAACCAAAGTTGTCTATAGGGAGAGAATCCCGTTATTATGCTCTCAAGGAATTCTAATGAAAGTTCTTCTAAATCGAAAAGTGTCTGACGATATCGCAATGTTTTTCCTAATTTTTCCAATTCTTGAATTTGTTTCCATGTTTTCTTTACCTGTGAATGGGAAATGGGATTTAGCGGTTAAATGAACAGAGGTCCAAAAAGTTTTACGGACAAATACTGTTGTTGTGAAAGTCGGCCCTATGAACCGGTACGGTTTTGGGGACTATGTGGCAATAATAACGGGAGCTTTCTAGACCTTTTCGGATTAATATTTTTTATTTTTTTATTTTTCAGGAATATTTCGGTAGATATTGCAGTAAGATCGTTTCAGGATAATTTTTTTGATTTTTCGTCATCATTTTGGGAATTTTTGGGATGGTTGTTGTTGTGCTAACCCACAGGGGATGGTCCCGAAATGATCCTGCGAGTTCTAAAGTGCTTGCAAAAAAAAATCAAAATCACCTTGAAATGGTCCCGAAAAGTTTTGAAACCGTCCCGAAATGATCCCGAAAAAGTAAGAAGTTACTAACTTCTATCGAGCATTTTTCATCTAATGTGCTTTGGGGAAGACTTTGAAACTCTTTTAACCCTATTTTATTCCATTTCTACTATTCGTAATCAGTAAGATATCATTTTTTTGTTGAATACTCACCTCAACAGCCGTCTCGGTCACTTTATTCGGATCGAATATCAAAGAGAATGCCTGTATTTCCTCATTCAAGGATTCCAAACGCTCTTCAAAACTAGTACACTCACTCGAATGAATACGACGAAATTCGTCGATATCATTCTTTTGTTCTTCACGTAAAGTACCCAAACGATGCATTATATTATGAGGCCAAGCATAAACTTCCCACTTCATAGCAAACTGAGTATCGCTTAAATTATAAAAGAAACTATCCAACATTTCATATTCCAACCACATGATTTGTATATCGGCGCGTAGTTGATCGACAACATCTGGCACTGTAGCAGCAAAATCACGTATTTCATAAAGATGTTCGATACTTTGTGGACGATCCGTTATCTTTTGGAAAGTTTCCACACAGCGTTCGACTAAAGCTTCATTTATATCCCACATACGTTGTACATAATATTCGAATAGTTTTTTAACAATTTCGATATGTTTCTTGATCATCATCTGTTTCATCAAATCCACATTGATTTGAAATGGACCAATGGTGATATAAGCGGGCAAAATGTCGCGTAGCTCTTGTTTTTGACGTTTATGCTCTAAAATATCGTTTTTCACCTCAGACGATGAATGTTTTACTTCTTCGTAACGACGCATAAAATCATAAACATTTAACAAATAAAAGTTGATGAAACGTTCATAGAGCGTAGCGTACGCATTGAGCGGCAATGTGGCCTGAGTGTAACAACGATTCATCAAATCATCGCGTTCGATGAATAACTCTTCGATTAACTCTACAGTTTCGATATATAGATTTGGTGCAAATTTTAAATTCAATAAAGTTTCAGCTTCAATGCAACGTACGCCGCTTGTTTTCTCTAAAGCTTTTTTAAAAACCTCCGTTAATTGTGGTGCAAAGTCTTCGGGTGTGGTCGTATAGACTACCTTACGTGCCTCGGATACGCCAATAACTAGATAAAATATTGGTTTCGCATATGGAAATTCTGTTTCAATATAATTACTAGTCCATTTGTAGTCGGGTATGAGCTTCAAAAATTGCCGACAAGGCTCAACTAAATATGTGCTAAAGGTTTCAATCGATTTCTCTAACAAAACTTGCATCGATTCTTGCATGCGAAATTTCACTTGCAATATAAAGCGTGATATTTTGCACATCTGATACACCGACCATTTGTCCAATGAGATATCAAGCCAACCTTTGCCGAGCGCACGTAAAACTAAAGTTATACCGGCCGATATTTTTTGTGGCCAGAAATTTTTCAAATAAGTGGCAACATTATTACTATTCGATTGTTGTGATAGCAAAAAATCGCCAAGTGGCACCGGTTTGACAAAACCCGTCAGAAACATTGATAACGTTTCGATATGTTGACATTGATTGACGACATTCGACATAGCTTCGATACCGGCGCCAATATAAAATATCGTTGAACGTAATATGAGATAACGCAAATATTTAATATCGAGTTGAAAATTCTTGACGCTCTTCGCTTCAACTATGTTATCCATTGATTTGAATGCGCGCGGCAACGAATTCGCTATTAGGCCATCACCAAAAGTGGGAAACTCTTTGGGCATTAACTTCACGAACTTCTCAAATTCATAGCATGCCATTAAATGCTCAAACACCAGATACACCTCGGTACGCAATTGATGCTGAAAACTTTCACTCGCCTTACCGATCACCTTCTCCAACAGCTGATCGATACGTTTATTGGGCATAAAGCGATCATCTTCCAAGTCCTGCAGCAATACACAATCAACAATTGATTCCATTTTGATTTGACGCTCAGCTGTATTTCGTTCGTTTACAGCTTTCTTAAGTCGTTGTGCAAACACTTGCGGATTATCGGCTAGAAACATTATCTGCACGCTTGGCACCTCGTAAGTGCTTTCATCGTTTAGCCCCAGTACAGTCCATTTATGCGTTTGTTTATTGTAAGCGCTCACTGCTGCAAATTGCCAAGTGTGATCATATAAACTTTGACCATTTGGTAAAAAGGCTTTGACCGGCAACGGATAGGTTCCATCTTCCACTTTACCCAAAGCCAACCATGCATCCGGTGAATTTGTATCAAAATCTGAGTCATCGAAGAAACTCAGCGGCAAAAAATGCTTGAAAGCATTATCGGAGAGCACATAATAGAGTTCCTCGGTGGGCATGAGATCCTCATTGGTTAAGCCTGCATCTTGCAGCATTTGCAACAAATTGAGTTTGCTGTATTGTCGACGTCGACGATCGACTTCTACATCGCGTGGTAAATGTCGTTGTGGTACGGTGCGCATCATCTGCACCTTGGGTAATATCGTCTGTAATGGGAATTTGTGTTGACGTCCATTCTTTCCGGGTAGTATAAGCCACTTTTGCGCTGTTTCGATATAATATTTGCTGGTTTCCAAAGAAGCAGTTGTTATCACAATTTGTGGAAACTCGGTTGGACGTTCAACAATAATTGGTGGACATTTAGATCGCTTATCCTCGTTGTCCTTTTCAATTTGTGTTAGTTCACGCTTGAGTAAATTCTCCGAGTAGATGCGACGCATTTTTACTTATTGACGATGTTAGAAGCGTGAATGGAGCGCGGTTGGTAAAATAGTTTACCAGTTTTCTTTTAAAATAATGAAATTCAGCAATTTTCTTTTCTGAAATTTTTTTTGTTTGCCCTGACGTTTGTTGCTGAAAGGTTGTCGAGTGGTCTACTTAAAGTTTTTGTTAAATAAAAATACTTTCAAATACTGGGAAAAGATTGACTCAACTTCTTTAGTTAAAATCACAATAGAGGTGTATTAGAAATGTCATAAATCTAACCTGAACTAGTCACTAGGCAAGTTAGACAGGTTTGCCGGCATCCCATCACACCCACCATCTGTTCATCTGCTCAATAGAGCAGACTCTTCTAACCGCAATATCGATTTGGTCCCATCTAATTGAAGTCGCAAGATTTCTGGGACTTGCGTTCGATGGTTTTGATAACAATGCAAACGAAGCACTACCTGGAGTGGAATTCACTAAATTCGATTACGACATTCGCAATCGACATTTTGACGTACCGATATGTATCACGATATAGGTATTTAGTAACTATTTTTTCTCGATTTTCGCTTTTTCGCAATCAGCTGTTTCGAAAAGTAAACGACACACAATTGTCAGTTAGCTTCTATATCGTTAAACTAAATGCATATAATTTGATTTTTTTATTAAAAAAGGAAATAATAATATTATATCCATCTTATTATTATTAAAAAATGGCATTTTGGTACTTAGAGTATGTTTTATCGCGGGATGAGAAATCTTTTGACGGCATCGTTATAGATAAGTTAGTGAATCACATATTCGATAGTGCAAGCGACCGAATCGCTATTGAAATCGAAAAATCTAACCCAATCGAATCGTGAATACATAAGTGAGTGAATTCCACTACAGCAGTCTCCTTAAGCCGAGGGCATTGGTGCGGTAGTCGTATCCTTAACGTAAGAGAAAAACCAACATGCAATTGGTCGGTAAGGTTACGTTACAGATCGATTACATTGTTCCTCATAAGGTTGGTCGAATCAGCTGTGTTATTAAGTAACCGATAACGCACCAATGCCCCTGGCTTTACCCTATCTGTCGCACCATTTGTGGCAAAATTTTTTAACGATAGTGATTTATTTGTAAAGATTATTGTTAATATTGCTTCGGTATTTATTTGAATTGCTTTATTTGTAATCACTAACGACTAATTTATAATTAAAATTACATTACGTTCTTTCAAAATTACTTAGCTGCTGATTATAAACTACCTTTAAAACTATTTATTTTCTAATATTTTGCTTGCATACAAAACGCAGAAATTCAATATCAAAATACGCCAAATATTATTGGCAAAATAATCTCTGCTCCCTACATTAGTCACATCTTTAGCATAATCAAAAAACATTACAGTTATCATTAGCGGTACTTCGATTTCTTCATTCAAATCAAATTCCAAATCATTACGTTCACCAAAAATTAAAGTTGCTTGCTTCACCAATGCTTGATGCTTGATACCATGCTCTTCAAAATGACCCACTAGGAATTCATAAGCAATGTTAATCAACATATTGCGACAGCTGAAACTGTGTGTTGCTGCATTATAAACACCACTAATTGGTAGAAATTCATTTCTGCGCTGTATGTGCAGTGGTGTCCATTTAGCGCTAACATTAGCTGGACGTCCCAGTTGCGAAATGAAAATGTCAGGTGATTTTGCATCAAATAAAAAATTATTAGCGCCAAAAAATTGTGTAATAATTTTTCGATGTAGCTTTATACAGATTTCAGTGTAATTACGCGCCTTTTGTGGCAATTTCGCTACACTCACCTCACTGTAACGCAACTTACATTGTTTCAAAGTGTTTATGCCATAATTAATGACATTTGTACGATCAGTGTCATGCACGCAATTACCCTGATGTGTGGTGAATAAGGTGAGTGTATGATTGAAGCGTGATTTTGTGCTATTTGCATGAAAATAATTCAATACTTCATTTGGGTGCGCTACATCGTCACTTTCATTGTATGCTATGAAGCGTGCTATTATTATAGGCGCATCTGCCAGATAACCTAAAGGACCAGAGATGAGCGCTTTCATGTTTTCATGTTTAAAAGCGGTCTCATTTATTTGCTCCTTGACATCATTTAAAGTTATGTTCTTGTAAATATATTCAACTTGAAAGTGTTGCCATAATTCAGTGTTGTTGTTTGTTGAATTTCTTAACTCCACCAAGCCACCTAAAAGTTGCGTAAAGTTGTGCAGCAATGTAATTTTGATATTTGTGGCATAGTGTGCTTTTAGGCGTAGATCGAGAGCGGTACTATTTTCTAACGGTACTGCTTCACATAACTGCTTTTGACAAATTTGTAATTTAAATTCACGCGTGATTGGTGTTGTGTGTTCCAATTCGCTGGGTATTTTGAAGGGTTTCAAGAGTATTTGATAGTTTTGTATAAATTTGAGTAACTTTTGTGTATTCGTTTGCAATTCGGCAATTGTTTCTAGTAGGCAGTTCGTTGTATATGATTTTAAAAATTTTACAGTTTGCTTTATTTGACAGTGTGGTGGCTTAAAAGTATGTGGAAGATCTGTAAAAAATTAAAATAGCATAAAAATTGATTTGAAACTCCATCCATATTACACAGGGCGCTTACCAAATTCTGTGAGTATCATCGCTTTAGTATCTAAACATTGTAGCGGTTCACCATATTTGTAATGCTCTAAATATTCATTTGTATGCGGATCAGTGATGACGTCCCAAGTGGGCGCTAACCATTTATAGTATTGCCGTAAGTCCCAATCAATTTTCGGCGCCTAAAAATATGCAAAGAAAGAAAATGATATGTCTTTTTATTCTCTCTCTCTCTCTCTCTTCTCACCTTCTGTTGCTCACGTTGTATATTCGTGCGAAATACGCACAACCAACCATCATTTACTTTGCACGATGGTAAACCATGTTGAAAGTCTTCCAAACTATTTTTCAATTCTGTATGATGCTTTGCAGCCGAATAACAATCGAATATATGTAATGCCTCTGGTATGCAATCTCTATCACAACAACAATTGATGTCACAAACATCCAGCATGAGATCACAAGCGCAATAATATGAGTGAGAATTGTATTTGGTTGAGAGCGCAATATTAACACCACTCGAGTTATCTATTGCACTGGGAGTGGGAGTCGTTGTTGTTGGCGGTGTGGATGTAGTTGTGGTAGTGATTTTTGGCATTTTTGTCGTTTTTAAGCGTGGTGGAAATATAGACAATGTGAAATTGGGTTTGATTTGAGTTGTTGTTGTTGTCATGGTCGTAGAAGTTTGTGTCGTACTAGAACTTTCACTTTCAATTGACGTTTCAGCGTTTATTGTAGTGCTCTCTTCTGTAGCAGTCTCAGTGAAATTGACAGCTGGTGTAGTTGCTGTTGTTGTTGTAGTACTAGTGGTATCCATATTTACTCTTGATATGCCAATTTTAACAGCTGTTGCGAGATGGAGCAGTAGCAGTAATGTAACTGCACTAATTGTGAGTGCTGCCTTCATTTTGAGTGAGTGTTTGCCTATAGCTCACTTAAATTCTACGCCAAACTTAGCAAAATTGCGAAATATTATATTTAGATCGAGTATGATTTTGCCTGATGAACGCGTTTGCAGTTTGTATCTGTGGAAAAATAGGTAGTATGAGTGGGAGGATAGTACAAGCTTAACAAACTCGGTGCACGTTAAAAAAAGAAGGAATTTCGGAATCTCGCGTTCAACCCCCAATGCCACTCACCTCTCAACACCTGTGTATATCAAATCCGGCTTGCTCAGACCAATGCCACCACCGCCAAATTTCTCACGTATACTATCGTACCAAGTGATTGGTGCTACTTTCCAAGTTAACAACTCCACCCGATGCAGACCAGGACGACTTGGCATGTGTACAAAACCATAACCGACTGGCCAACTATTGTGTAACACATTTACAGCATGCACTTCAATGTGTAATTTTGGCCAACCTTGCACTGCGGCGGTGGCTAAGTGAATGTCCAAAGGATGAGCAAAATCGGATGAGTTTTGTAAGCGATGTGAACTGACGATTGTTTGACCAGTTACTTCACCTTGTACCAATTTCCAAGCGCTGCCTGTTAAGAGGAATGGAAGTTTTAAATATTTTGCACATAATTTTCTAAATTTTCTTGTCATACGCACCACTTTGCAAACTCCACTTGCAGTAAACGTGTGGTTCGGCGAAATCAACGGCTTTCAAAATTTGCCCGATGATATGCACTTCCGCCATGAAAAAAATTATTTTTTATATACATCAAAATCGATTCGGTCTCTGTGCGTTTGTGAGTTATTAAATTTATTTAATTATTAAAAATGGGGAAAATGTGCACTGTTTTTGTATTTTTGAAAATTATTTAATTTGTAAATATCAGGCTTTTTTAATAACCTTTATTATTTTAGCACGTGTCTGCTTGAAAAGAAACTAGCTTTGTCATTTTTTGATTTTTTTTCAATTCACGATTTGTTTATTTATACTGTTTCCCATAGTTACCGTTAAAAGTTGCCACATATGCACAATACTTGAAAGTAACCCTTAAATATTTGAGTTGTGGGCAGTACATCCTGTGTGGTGAATTTGGTAATACTTTCCATCCAACGTCAAGTGTTAATACACGTCCAAAAATCTTGAGAGAGGCATCAAAAGACGCGTCTTGACCTCCGTAACAATAATCCGAAGGGGGAAAAGCAATATTTTGTTTATGTGAAAAGTTATTAGTGAAAAACCGGGTCAGACCCCCAATTCGGGGCCCGATCCACGTGCAGAACACCTTTCCGCGTAGGCGGACTTCGGCCGCGCTTCAAAAAATAACCGCGCTTCAAAAAATAACCCCAACTCCGGGTGTGTGCCATAGCCGTGGCTACCGCCACGGTGATGTCCTTCCGCGTGCCACTTTTTTCTCACAGGGTAATGTGATTACAACAACCACATGAAAATGACAGAAAAATTGTGAACTTTAACTGCAAATATCTCGCAAAATTCTAAAAATATTGGATTTCCCCCTCTAGATTATTGTTACGGAGGTGAAGACGCGTCTATTGATACCTCTACCTAGATTTTTGGACGTGTATTAACACTTGACGTTGGGTGGAAAGTATTACCGTGAATTTCGAAATTTAGATATCTTTGTTAGGGGTGGAATTTCGAAAACATATGACGAATTTCACTGATGTACATTGTACCCGACTCGCTCAGATTTTAATAAAACAAACACAACCTCATTTCTCGAAATTGCATTTTTGTTAATTGTGGGCGTGGGAAGGTATTAAAATATTTGAAAAATGGCTGTTATAATTACCTTTAAGCTGTGATGACTACGGAATCGCTCAACCGATTTCAAAAATTTTCCACCATTAGAAAGGTATTTAAATAAATACTGTAAATAATTCATATTACACTGAAAAAATTTGTTTGTAGAAAATAAAACTTACAACAGCGCTAGCAGTCAGCTTTTAATGATAATGCTTGCATAGAGCACAATTTTTCAAAAATTGCTCAGAATTTTTTTAACATAATTTTTTTTATTTTTTATGAAAAATTTGGAAAATCATTAAAAAAAATCAATTGCAAAACAAGCTTTAAAATTTTTTCTACAATATATTTAAGTTTAATTGGCTGCAAAAATATACTTTTGGTTTTGTAATAAAAAATATTTTGAACGTTTTTGAAAAGTTTTCAAAACTTTTTCGAACTTTTTTAAGTTGCGCACAAAATAACAGGTACAACAGTTGTAAAAACTTAAATCCACACATAAAATTTTCATGTATTTTGTTTTTGTAATAATGCCAAAATCTCACTGAGAAATGAGTGCACTGTCAAAATTTAAAAATCAGCTGTTCTATTAACATGACCTTAATTAAAATTTTCTTTTAAAAAAACTTAACGAATGGCACACCTTCTGAAAAATCACAGTAAATATTTTTTTACATGCCTAATTTGAAATTTTTCAATTTTAATTTATTTACTTTTCTAAAGAAATTTTCAACAAAAAAGTTTCAAAACTTAAAAATCCTAAAAAAAAACTAAAACAAATTAATTTCGATAAACTAACAAACTAATTTCTTTTAACATTATCCTAAGCGCATCTTGATTTAAAAATACAAACTGGAAATTACATTTTTAACTAAATTTAGCGTTCCACAAATCCCAACCAACAAATGAAAGTCCAATTAAAAGTAAAAAGTTTATTGAATTGAAGATAAATTTTTTTCTAGCTCATATTTCGCGTATGTTGCGTCCATGCAAAAAGCGCCGAAGAACGCAGAAGCATACCACATTGGTTAGTTAGAAGAAGAAGAAGCAGTTGTAGAACAGTTTAGCGTGTTTACGCCAAAAAAAAAACCTCAAACCGGTTATGCAGCAAGCGCAAGAACAAGAAAATTGCCCTAAACCACCACTGGCGAATAGAAATGGGACAAAAACAAAAAGATATGCCGTTACAAAAAATGGCGGTCAAATTAATTTGAAATACGTACACAATACGATATTACGTCGACGTGGCGGTGCAGCCAAGGATGGTGATAAGGCTGAGGTCACAGTGCCAGCAGTAGACTCATCTATAACCGTAGATGATACAAAATCCTATGCTGAAGGCACTTCAACTACGCGACCTAAAACCATATTAGAAGATCATGGCATTGTGCTTGGTAAAGTGATTGGTTCAGGAAATTATGCTAAAGTGAAAATTGGTTACTCTGAAGAGTATGGCAAACGTGTGGCTGTGAAGATTATATCAAAAGTGAAGGCGCCAGCAGAGTATACGCAAAAATTCTTACCACGTGAAATTGAAGCTGTAAAGGGTTTACATCATGAGAATCTAATTGCGTTCTATCAAAGTATCGAGACGAGTCACAGGTGGGGAGCAAGCGCCAAGTTTCTTCTAGGATTTGTTGACATTTATCGCCTTCAATTCGTTTTATGTAACTCTACAATTTTTCAGAGTTTACCTAATCATGCAACTGGCAGAGAATGGCACACTTTTGGATTACGTACGTGAGAAGAAGTTTCTGGAAGAGGCACATTCACGCAGATTATTTACTCAATTAGTTAGCGCTGTGGAGTATATCCACTCAAAGAACGTGGTACATCGGTGAGTTTACTCTACGCTACGCTCTTCCATGTAGCTTTAATAACAGCTGATCATATAGAATGAGGTTATACACGAACTTATGCTACCTTAACTAACTAATTTACAAACATGCTGATCATAAGTAAATATATATATTTATTCACAGCGATATAAAATGTGAAAATTTGCTACTCGATGAAAATTATACATTAAAATTGATTGATTTTGGTTTTGCACGCAAAGATACACGCACCAGTGATAATCAAGTGATATTGTCAAAAACGTTTTGTGGTAGTTATGCTTACGCAAGTCCGGAAATACTCAAAGGTATAGCAAAAAATTTTGCATCACTAATTATTTCCCCATCAATATGTTTAATTTCATAGTAAATTAAGCTTTCTGTCCACCAACAGGTGTGGCTTATGATCCATTCATGTCTGATATTTGGGCATGTGGCGTTGTTTGTTATGCCATGGCTTTCGGACGTTTACCCTACGATGGTTCAAATGTGCATGTTTTGCTGAAACGCATCAATACTGCGCTCGCATTTCCAAAGGCTCCAGTCGTGAGTAATGAGTGTAAACAGTTGGTTGTTCATATTTTATCACCGTTAAAACTACGCTATACCATACCCCAAATTAAAGATGATCCATGGTTTAGCAAAACTTAATATGTAACAATGAAATTGAAAAATATGAAAACATGCTAATAAATACTTGGAAATTTATTCTTAAATTGTAGGTTAACGCTATTTTGGTAAACAATTAATTGTATATTAACTGTCTGAAGAAAAAAAAAAAAAAAACAAAAAAAAAATAAAATTAAAATAAATGTGAAAAAATTGTATTTGTAACTGTAAATGAAATTTTTTAATAAACAAAAATGTAATCAAAAACAAGCAGCAAATTACATAGTGTGAACATGGTATAAGTATACATGAAATGATGCAATGTTCACACTAATGTAGTTTTGTGTTTGTGGTGATTACAACATAAGAAAGCTAAACATTTTCTGTTTTTATAGCCATCACAACTCGCTTATGCTGTAAGTTTATAAGTAAATTCGAAAGTAGGTGGGCTGGTATAGATTTTTAAGACGAAGAAACGTTTAGCTCCTTAACCAATCGAACTAGGGCAATACCCACAAAGTAAGAGTGTTCGACCTACACAAGGAAAAGGAGGCTGTCTGATGCTTATAGAACTACCATCACAGCTGATCTTTAAGAAAAACTAATTCACCATGCGTTTTATAAAAAGCTTGTCCGGGTAGTTGCAAAAGATTTCTATTATAAGTAGGCAGTGCCACGCCCCTTTCTCCAAAAATTCATTGTCTGGTTTATTTCTTTGCGCAAATATAACTTTATTAAACAACTCTCAATAATTTTCTTCAGTTTTTTTTGTAACAAAATATTTTTTGAAGTACCCTGTTATTGTTGGCACCCGGTGTATACAGTTGTGTTCACAATAATAGTAGTGAAATTCAATTGTATATCATTCGACAAAATGATAGAGTGATGTTTTTAATTATTTTTAATTGAAAAATGGCATTTTCAGAACAAAACCCATATGAAAAGAAATTTCAAATTTTACTCAAAGTTCAGGAAAAATGGACATCAAAGTTTGGAAATTGGACGGAAAATAAAAGTTATTTTTTTTTCGATCTCATAAAAGTCCGGGGTTAGATAGTGTCCCTGAAGAAAATTATTAAATTTTTTGTCATCCCAGGACTTCCAGGATCAAAATCTTCACTGCAATTAGTTTTCATGGCTTTTTTGAAAGAAGTCCGATAAAATCTTAAAAATCCGGACTTTTGTTTTTTCCCGCCGGATAAAAAAGTTAACTTGGTCTGTTTATTTTTTAAAGACAGAATAAAAGTCCTTTCGAATAGCTAAATAAATTTGGAATCATGTGAAAGAGGAATAAAAAAACTTTCAGATTCGGACATTTAAAATAGGGTTGCCACCAAGTTGTAATTTTTTTTAAATACTTTCCCAATAACCAACCAACTGCTAGTTTCTTTAAAAAAAATTTTCTTTTGTATCACTCTGTAATTTTTCAATTTTTACCTGCTGCTGTCATACTAAGAGTTTTTTTAAGTAATTAGCGCTCAGTTGAGGCTTAAATCCTTAAAATATTTTCATTAGTTTAAAAGTTAAATTTTAGCAAAAAAAAAAAAATTTGAATACCAATTTTCAAAAAGTTAGTGAGTCCCTTTATTTGTTTTACAGCCATTTCTTTTACAAAGCCTACAAAAAAACCCAAATTGCATGCTTGGCACGGCATTTTGCCTTTTGAACGTTATTAACCTTATAGCAAAATTAATAATCATTGAACTTAAGTAGATATGATGTCGAGTTATTTTGCTAATTAAAATTCAATATTTAAGTTTCTAATAGAGCAATTAACATTTTCAAACAAGCGTACTTCCGTCTTAATCATTATGCAAAAGGTTCACAAATACTTGACAGATGTCTGCTTAAGCTCTTGTCTTTGAAATATAAAATTATGTACATGCCCGCTAGGAAATTAAACTTAACGCATGGACTATTGCAGGTTATAGCATTAACCTTTAACTATGGCGGCGAAAACTGCTACCTTATCGTTTAATAAATAAACCTAAAGGACTCTTCTGGCTTAATCAAGTTGTGCCAATGAAGAAAAAAGCGCCAGCCAAGAAAGTTTCTCTGTCTAGCGCTGAACTCGATTGTAGAGAAAGGGGGCGCCGGGTACGAATCAGATCGGAAAAAAGGTGGAAAATGACTTGGCCGGACCTCATTTCGTTGAAAAGACGTATTGGATTGGTGTTTGCAAGCTTAGTCTGAAACCAAGAAGGTATTTAAGCGCAAACGAAGTCAGTATGGCACTGTACCCCCAAAGAGGACTTTGGTGGATTCCGAGTAATATTTGGTATTTCGATTTTTTTATTTAAAGACTGTCTTCGAAATTTCGGAAATCGTTTTTCTATTGTTACATTTCTCCCACATTTTGCTTTGCACTTGTTCAATTTCCTATAGGGTATATCAATAAAAATATTTTTCACTTTGAAAATTAGTTGCTCAATCATCTGTGTGTATATTTTTGTGTTGTGTATGTATTTATTTAATAATTTTCCAAATGATTTATTTTGCATAAATTATTGACAAAAACAAATGCATCACAAACTACAACTCAAAGTCAAATACACTTTATGCATATTCAATAAACATGACAGTGATTTAATATGCAAACGCATAAGTTAATTTTATATTATAATCGTCTTCATTATACAAATAAATACTATAACATAAAATATATTTTCTGACACACACACATATGTACATACATACATACATACATACCAATATATAAACCTTATAAACCTTTGCTTTACGAATAACTTCTTTTGTTTTGTCACCAAAGCAAATCCTTATGCTTAACGGCTATGCAATAACAATAACAAAAACAAAGAGCAATCAAAATAATTATGAGCTATGTATGTAAATTATTTTGCAAATAAACACTTAAATGCAATGAATTTCTAGAAATTTTAGTTTAACGCTTTGAATTATTAATAAGAGGGGATGAGAGAGGTTTGTTTTTGGTAGGACCACTTGGGCATTGCTTGGTTTTTTTGGGGGGAATTTCGTGAGGATAATTTTTGGGTCTTTTAGTGAAAACTATACTCAAACGTCCAGGAAAAAGCAACAAAAAGAATACCGAAAATGTGTCCTTGAATATGCCCTTGTCCCTTAAATATATCCAAATGGTGCTGAAAAACTCCCAAAATGATCCCTAAAACAATACTAAATTCATGCCTGTCAAATAATGATTAGTAATCTTCATGATTACCGGTTTAACTGATTAATTTCCTGAAAATCAATTTAATGATTGATTACCAATTAGTTTAAATTTTTAATGATTATTTTCCAATTGAACTAAAAATAGTTACAAAAAAATCATGTCATGACCATTATTAAAAATAATCAAAAGTAATCAAATAAACTGTTTTTGATTATTTTTGGTTTTTTTTTTGATTATTCATTATTTTTTTATTTGTTTTGATTACTTTTGACTATCTTTGATAATTTTTGAGTATTTTTAATAATTGTAAAAAATTTATGATTTTTTCATAATTAGTTAATAGTTTCATTGAAAATAATTAAAATAATCATTTCCGATTAAATAAATCGTTTAATCAATTGATTACTAATTACTAGTCCAATTAAACAAGTCTGGCTAAATTATTCTCTAAAAATCAGTTCGACTAAAAAGAAAAGCAAAGAGCTTTTAAAATTCCTTGAAAAACAAAAAAGTAGTGGATCAACTCCTCTTCTGTTCAATTATGATGTCTTCTGCTAAGGGAACTAGTTGGCAAATCCCATTTTCTGAGTTGGATGCCTAGCACAATGTTTCTCGATAACAGCTCTAAGTACTATGACCGCTGATTTTCTTTAGTTAGTTTGAGAAGGAATCAAGCTTTAGTCTTGAGATTTTACAAATATACCGGTTAGTCCATAGCGAGTATGTTGCCTTGCGACTCTTCTTGAGCGAATCTGAACTGAAAAGTTTAACTGTTTGAAGAACAAACTTTTTTAAAACTTCTCTGTAAATATTCCTCAACAAAATCTTAATCAAAACTCTCTACTTCGAGTTTGTCTAATTGTTTTATATTATGAACTTATGCTGTCTAACAACATTTGCTTCACTCTAATGAAACAAGCCAACTTTACAAAGCAAATTGCCACATTATGCGCCACACCAACAATATTGTCAACAACATGACCATAGCTCACTTCCACACGACTAACCATCTTTTATTGTGCATTTAAGCATTTGCATTTGGCATTTGACATGTGACATTTGTAGATAGTTAGCGGAATTTCGTTACGTTACGTGACGTGACGTTGCAATGAACCCAAAAGCGCCAAAATGCGTACGTTCAAACGCTCACTGACGCTTTCGAATGCACAAATACGAGCAAGTAGTGGACACGATTCACACGGGACAATGTTTTTCAGGTTGATGTTGATGTCTGTTGCATGATGATGATGAGGGTTTTGTGGTGTAAAATAATATACTATGAAGGAATGTTTACATTATTTGCATGTGTGTGTGTATGTGTGTGCATGACATGCTAGAAATTGCTTTAGAAGACAAATACTAATTGTTGGCATCGCTGTCATGCACAGCTAATTATATGTAATATGTATATGTATGTACATGAGTTCTACATACATATATGTCTAGACATTGACATGTAAATTCACATGCGAATAGTACTGAATATTACAGGTGGTTTAATGGGTGGATAAATAAATAAACAAGCCTCTACTGTTAGTGTATTGTACGGTTTGCAGTAATTATGTCAATTTTGAAACGTTTTGAAGCAGAGAAATACATAAATTACTATTACTGGTAAATGTAGAGGAATGCAGCAAAATAAAATGAAAAGCTATCGTTCGATTAATATCTTACAAAGCATTTAAAAATACAGGGTTCGTAGCAGTAAGGTTAGAAATAGAATTTTGAACCTTTGTATTTTCTTTTTTTGATGCGTAAAAACCTTTGGTCTTTGTACAGGGCTTGAAAAATATCCTTATGCCTTTTTGTTGTTGTTGGTGGTATTTGGCTCAGTATACATAGGTATATAGAAATTCTTGCTTGACTGGTTATTGACATGTGACGCGCGGTTTATGTGAGTGTATTCGTAAGTGCTTTATAATATAATAAATAAAATAAAATAAAATAAAATAAAATAAAATAAAATAAAATAAAATAAAATAAAATAAAATAAAATAAAATAAAATAAAATAAAATAAAACAAAATAAAATGAAATAAAATAAAATAAAATAAAATAAAATAAAATAAAATAAAATAAAATAAAATAAAATAAAATAAAATAAAATAAAATAAAATAAAATAAAATAAAATAAAATAAAATAAAACAAAATAATATAAAATAAAATAAAATAAAATAAAATAAAATATAATAAAATAAAATAAAATAAAATAAAATAAAATAAGCTCGAGAACCAGAGAAACAATAATTCGTAATGAATTTTAATTGTCAGTTTTTTTGGGAAAAATTGATAATTGGAGAAAAATTACAAAGGAAAAATCAAATCATCAATCTGAAGTGGAGATAAGTACATTGTGACGTCACAGGGCATCATAGCTTAGATGTTAGAATTTTCTAACAGCGGCTTTGATGCAGACACTGGTTCGCATACCAGTGTCCGAAAAGGGATCTGATGATGAGCCTGGAAACTCTGAAACATGTAATCCTATCCATCGCTGTTGATTTTTCCTTTGTACTTTTTCTCCAATTATCAATTTTTCCCAAAAAAACTGACAATTAAAATTCATTACGAATTATTGTTTCTCTGGTTCTCGAGCTTGCAAAACTTACAAATATGTAAAACAAGAAAGACCGCAAAAACCAACAATAAAATAAAATAAAGTAAAATAAAATAAAATAAAATAAAATAAAATAAAATAAAATAAAATAAAATAAAATAAAATAAAATAAAATAAAATAAAATAAAATAAAATAAAATAAAATAAAATAAAATAAAATAAAATAAAATAAAATAAAATAAAATAAAATAAAATAAAATAAAATAAAATAAAATAAAATAAAATAAAATAAAATAAAATAAAATAAAATAAAATAATATTAAAGAAAATTCAACTTCGTATTGAATTTTGTGAGATGATAATTAAATGCGTATACATCTGCATTTACTTATAAGCTTGTGTGAGCAATTTGACTACTTCTTTAATCTTCGATTGATGGACTTCAAATAACGAATTTCATGACAAAAGTGACAGGCATTGGCAGTGGTGGGATATTTCAACCTTCACTACACACGAATCCAATTAAACGTATAGAAAAATTATAAGCAAAAGTACTCTATATGTATCTATAAATATATCCATAAGGAGAAATGTATATATTATACAAAAATGTATACATATGTATATGTCTTTGTCTGAGCAATAATGTAAAAGCACGTGTCTACGTTTACCGTAATACTTTCATTATGTATTTTTTATGTTGAAAGCGTATTTGTGTAAAACATAATAATAAATACAATATTTATTTTCTCCATTTGCAATATCCTGTTAATTTATATAACATTTCCCTTGATATTTGTCAGAAAAAAATATCCAAAATAAAATGTTGAGAAAAAGAAAAAAATACAACAAAAAATATACTTACGACTGTTTCACTATATGTAGGAAAAAAAAATTTTTAGGGCGCCACCTAATTCCAATCGATTTTCAGTCATTGGACTCACCACATTGCAAATTGTGATGTTGTAATTTATTTAAATACAGTGGAGTCGAGTATATTTCTGATCCAGACTACACAATTGTCCACTTGTATCGAATACGCCACTTGCTTATCGGGGCTCATCTTGGTTATGAGGTAGTTATTACTATTTGGTTCCACTGCAGCTATGTTATTTTGCATACGAGTTGCCACTTCATTTATATTAAATGCCTACATACCACAACAAACTGCTATAGAGCAAATTAATATATCCTTGTATGGATGATACTTTATTTTCTGCATCAGCTTTCATTTCATTGCCGTTCACTTGGCTGGTGATAAACACTTGCGCGATTATTCTTCAACGCACATGAGCTGATTTATAAGAGTTTGTATGTATATAATAGGCCGATCCAAATTAATCGATTAATTGGGTAACCGAATACTCGGTTAGTGGTATTTGAAAACACGCGTAGTTACTATTAATAGTTGCCTTTCTTTGACTAATCGATTACTATAAAATAGAATTTGAATACCTTCCCTTAGATACCCATATTGGAATATTTTACTTGACTCTGTTTTTTTAAATTAAGATAGGTGGCAACTATGTAAAACAATCTAAGTGGCAACACCTCAAGCGAGAACTTAGATTATAGCATATATCCTACATAAAAAAATTCGTAGTTGAAATATGTGAATTTGTTTTCGAGATAAATGGTATGCCAAACAATAAATAAAAAAGGAATAGGTGGCAACGCTGGACAATACAGGCACCTAGAAATATCTTCTAAAATAAGATAAAAAATGAATTTCGTTTGATACGCATATCAGCATATTTGACTTCACTTTTTTATTAATATAAATTAGGTGGCAACGTTGTGAAACGGTTCTCATTGGCAACACTTCAAATTTCATTCGTTCAACTGCCTCAGGGATAAATCGATAGCGATTGTATAATCGATTTCAAATATTAAAAACCGAATAATTGTAGATGACTACTGTAACTCGGTTCATCGATTAACCGATTACTTCACGCGCTAGAAACATCCGTCTAGATATACGACGTGAGAATTCATATGGTAGTTGCTGCTGTTTTAATGTTAAAAAGTATCTTTGATATGTTTGTTTATTTTTATTTTTCTGCTGTTTCTTCTACTTCCTTCTTGCTGACTGCATCCTTTTCGCAATGCGTACATTTTTAATTTGCGATATGAAACTCGTTAACGACCGAATACACAATCGATAGCAGCACGCGCTTGACCAATTCATGCTCCGACGAGGCGGAGTAGGCTGTCGGTTTGTTTGGTTTGGTTGCGTGAATTTTATGAAAACAAAAACAAAAAAGGATGTTCAATAAAAAGAGTAGCTCTTTAAAAAGATCAAGCACTCCATGCTAAAGTGGCAAGTTTGATTGCTTGTGTTTATTGAAAAAAGCGGTCATCGAGCCGGCATCGCTGATGACATTTTAAATTGGTGGCAACGCTGCCTGTTTTTTTTTTGCTGCAGGATCAATGCACACTTTGTGGGTAGTCAAGTTATGTATATTTTTAATCTTGTTTTTCATTTTTTTTTAAATAGTTGTATTTTTTCAACAGTGCATGAGCTTTTCAATAATGCATGACTGCCGCTTGTAAACCTGAGAGCTTTTTATGCAAAAGTATGGATTTTTGTAGGTTAAAGCTATCGGTCCCTTAAAGTAGGCATCAAAAATGCTTTAAAAAGTCCCGCAACATAAAAGCTGCCAGGCTCTGATGTGGAGGTCTAGGGTGATACAAAGTAGTTCCAGACATTGCTGGTATTGTAGAGTCCGTGTTGGACGACGTCTAGTATAATGATGTCCTGGAAGGAGTTCGACGTTCTGCTTGAGTGTTCTGCGATTCTTCACAAGTTCGTGCAAGCCTTAAGAAATGGTATGAAGATTAAGATTTATTTTCATTTGTACTCTAATTTAAATTGTTGCCCTCTAAAAGTGGTTTAGTTATTTAGCATATAATTAGGCGTTTTAGAACATTTTTGCAAACAATAATTGCCCTCAGAGTCCTAGCAGTGACTACCCAACAAAAAATTGTGCAAGTAATTTCTTAAGCAAATTTGCCTATGATTTTTCTCTGCCGTCTACAAAGGGCTTAAACGGATGGAAACTTGTTCGCTAGGTGCATGAATGTGATATATAATTTTAATTTGGGTAGCATACTTTTAGGGGTAGAATGTTAACTTATCCAACCGTGTCCGTAGGGGAACAAAATAGAACATGCTCAAACAGAAAGTATCACTTCGGCCCCCATAAGATCGAAACTGACATAAGTGCCAAACTCCATGCAAATCATCGCAGACTCATCATAGACTAACCACATTTTTTGCAGTGCAGAAATTCAAATTCTGTCTCTCTCTTTCTCCTGGAAACTATTTTCTGCATACCTTTAGGCGTTTGTATGAAATTTTCGTGGAAAACTAAAATGCGAAAATGTCGGCATAGTTGCCTAAATAATTGTCATCTAAAATGCATAAACAAAATATTTGCGCCTACTTTACGTAGAGTTTTTGTTGTAAAAAAGCTTGCAACTATACCTTCACTAAAGAAGTACATGCATATGTGAATTTGTAAAGCATGATCAAAACGCGAACAAAGAAATATATATAATTTATAGCGAATTCTTGTCTAAAAAAACGATAACAGCTTCATAGCTGCTTCCAATTCTTTTCAAGCGAGTAAAAGCTCCCCACTTTCTGCCACTTTAGCTTTTGTGCTTATGCTCTTTGTCATTGGCGTCTAAAAATACTCAAACTTATTGCATAAGGACAAACTAAAAAGGTTTTAATTAATTTTCGCTTTAAATTCACCGGCGGGGACATTTTTGCATTTTAATTACAAAATAATAGCATACATTTGGGCGCAACTAAGCGAGTTGTAATGCTTTTCGTGTATCATTTTATCGCAAGTTGACTGGTTAAAGGTCGCAAAGCATGGATGGGTGTAAGTATGTGTGGGTGTGTAGCGTTGAGTTGGCGTATATATATATGTATGTACATATGTATGTATGTATAAGTGCGCTTTCAGTGCAGCCAAATGTTTTTTTTTAGTGCTAGCGCGCTTAAATCATTGCCGCTGGGCATATTTACATTTCCGCTTCTAGAAGCGCAATGCTCAAATTTTTTTGACAGCACACGCTGTTGGCTGGATTTCAAGCATTTCAACTTGTGTTTTAGTTATTTTTTAAGTGCATTGCAAATTGTTTATTTTTAATCGTTTTTACTTTTATTATTCGGGAGTTTTTCTTTTGCATGCATCTCTCAGCTCACTTAGCTTTTTCACTTTGACATTTCTCACTAAATTTTAGTTATTAAAAATTTTGTATTTCATTCAAAACTTGGTCTGGGTATTCCATTGAATAAAGGTGCCCGCACTTGTATTATTAAATATAATATTCCAAAATTAAATTTGTGGAAAGCCACACCCACTTTCATATATTGGCATACAATAAAAGCCGTAAAAGTAAAAATTTGCTACCAGCTAAATATACTCCTCCAAATTTAGACGTGTTTACTTGCTTAAAAAAATTTGTATTTCCCTATATTTTAACACTTTTTTCTTCCGCGCCCAATTTGCAAATTAGTACTTCATGTAAGCGCCTAAATGTATGTTACGAAAAAAAGAAACAAGTTCCAAAATACATAAATGTGCAACTTTTTTGAAAAGCTCTCACGCTTCACGCTGTAGTCAAATATCGGAAATGCTGTCATGCTTTTGCGCTTCTGTTGCTTTTGTGCTCCGCGCATGTTTTTTATTTTCTGAATTTGTGCTTTTACATTGCATGCTTTAACTTGTCGGACAGGTATTCACGCTTGACAAAAGCTGCCAAATAGTTTTTTGATTTTTTTTTTCGTTTCGTTGGCCATTTGCATTTTTATGCTTGCTAAAAAGTGACAACAATGCATACAACAAGAAAAAACAAAACTCGACCACATCGCTGTTGGGCGCTGTCATTCCTGTCAGCGGGTACAGTGCACAGATATGTTTCGCGTTTCATGATCCGTAAATATGTAGTTGATTTTTTTATGAAATAGTAAATATTTTCCCATTGTATAAAATATAAAAGGTGAATCCTATGAGCAGTAGAGTTTTAATTGAATTTATTTAGCTGCAGGCACTTACGAAGGTTTTGTACATATTTAGGAATTATTGCATATTTATAGGCACATCGTAAGTGGGTAGATAAATTAAGGCGTGTCTAAGAATGCTTATACTTACTCGGATATTAATGATAGTGCCCTAAACTCAAGATCAAGTTTCAAAAAACAAAAATTCAATACAATACTGAAATAGGGCGTTTTAGAATAACATTTTGAAATAGGTCGTTATTGATAAAAGTTTCGAGATAAGGAGTTTTTTGAATAGAGTTCTGAGAAGGGGGCTTTTTAAATATATTTTGAAATAGAGCGATCTTCCAAGCCAAGTTTAAAATAGCTTTAGCTTCGTGTTTTTCAAAATAAAGAAGACTTCGTTCAAATTAAATCGTCACATCGGCATCTGATACTTTATCCAATAAAAACAAACTAATAGCTATTACTGGAGAAGAAGAAGAACAAAAAGTTTGAAAATACGCTGCAGGTGCTTAACAAATAAATAAACTCGCTGAAATTAACTAAATTGCCCAACAAACGGCCCTGACATGCCTGCAACAAGCCAACTCAAATCCATTACAGCGTCAACAACATTTATGATGCAAAAATATGTGCATGTATAAGTGAATCAACGTAATAAACCCAGCGAACATTTTCTAGAAAAACTCTACGCTTTCTAAGTGCATTGAATTGCATTTATTGTGACTACTTTTATTTAATTTTACTTTATTTTTTTATTTTATTTGATGTGACTTGAAATTATTTTATTTTAATTTATTTTATTTTATTTTATTTTATTTTATTTTATTTTATTTTATTTTATTTTATTTTATTTTATTTTATTTTATTTTGTTTTATTTTATTTTATTTTATTTTATTCTATTTTATTTTATTTTATTTTATTTTATTTTATTTTGTTTTATTTTATTTTATTTTATTTTATTTTATTTTATTTTATTTTATTTTATTTTATTTTATTTTATTTTATTTTATTTTATTTTATTTTATTTTATTTTATTTTATTTTATTTTATTTTATTTTATTTTATTTTATTTTATTTTATTTTATTTTATTTTATTTTATTTTACTATATATTCTATTTCATTTTATTTTATTTTATTTTATTTTATTTTATTTTATTTTATTGTATTGTATTTTATTTCATTTTATTTCATTTAATTTCATTTCATTTCATTTAATATCATTTCATTTTATTTTATTTTATTTTATTTTATTTTATTTTATTTTATTTTATTTTATTTTATTTTATTTCATTTAATTTCATTTCATTTCATTTAATATCATTTCATTTTATTTTATTTTATTTTATTTTATTTTATTTTATTTTATTTTATTTTATTTTATTTTATTTTATTTTATTTTATTTTATTTTATTTTATTTTATTTTATTTTATTTTATTTTATTTTATTTTATTTTATTTTATTTTATTTTATTTTATTTTATTTTATTTTATTTTATTTTATTTTATTTTATTTTATTTTATTTTATTTTATTTTATTTTATTTTATTTTATTTTATTTTATTTTATTTTATTTTATTTTATTTCATTTTATTTTATTTTATTTTATTTTATTTTATTTTATTTTATTTTATTTTAATTTATTTTATTTTATTTTATTTTATTTTATTTTATTTAATATTATTTTATTTTATTTTATTTTATTTTATTTTATTTTATTTTATTTTATTTTATTTTATTTTATTTTATTTTATTTTATTTTATTTTATTTTATTTTATTTTATTTTATTTTATTTTATTTTATTTTATTTTATTTTATTTTATTTTATTTTATTTTATTTTATTTTATTTTATTTTATTTTATTTTATTTTATTTAATTTTATTTTATTTTATTTTATTTTATTTTATTTTATTTTATTTTATTTTATTTTATTTCATCTTTTTTTAATTTTCAAATCATTGAACTAAATTTAACAGGCTGCATGGAAGATTGTTTGCTGGGCAAGTACATCGAATTCATTCATCCATCATACTTCGTTGGATTCACCTTTTTCGTTGCTTTTGCGTTTTATTTTCTTCTTTTTCACATTGGTTTACTGGTAAACACCTGCGGCTAAGTGTTATTGTTGGTACAGTGAATAGTTTTGTATATTCAATTGGCTGCGGATAGGTGAACGTTTTTGTTGTATGCTTTGTGGCTAAAAGTGTTGCTGCAATGCCGCTGCTGCAGCTGTTTCTTGTTGTTGCTGCTTTAGCATTGTTTGCGGCTCTATTGAGTGTTTGAATTTGTTTATAAACAAATCTACTCCTTTTTTGGCATATAAATTATTAAAGTTTTGAAATTCTCATTTTTTTTATCTACACTATTCAAGCGGTTTTGTGGTGGTGTTGACGTGAATACTAAAAATACAACTATACACACACAAACACATATTCCTCTTTTTGCATGCGCATGTGCTTAAACTATTTTTCACATGCAAATTTTTTCTGTATTATTAAAAAATACTTCACTTTAAAAAGTTTTACCCAATACAACACTTTTAACATCAATTTTTTGTAACTAAAAATTTTTTTTATTTGTTGTTGTAGTTTTTGAAATTTTTGCTAAATTGACGTGCACTTTTGCTTACATTTAACTAACAAAGACCCCAAAGCGATTTGTTGTTAAAATTTCATTTATAAACTAATTCACCTGTAAAATTGTTGCTGGTGTGTTTTTTTTTTAGTCAACATTGAACAATTTGTGATGGCAAATTAAAACAAATTGGGTACATGTTTGGTGGGTTTATGGTGCGTGTAAAAATATTTACGAGTACTTACATAGATTATTGATGTTTAATTATAGAATGTATGTATATTGAATGAAAATAGCATGGGCAATAGCTGAGGGCGTGGAGAAATTGTTTTGTGTAGTACTAAAAATGTTGTGAAATTAATTTTTTTCATGTTCGGTATTGATGAAACTGCTATTACAGTGAATGTCAGTCAAAATGAAACACTTGGTTATTGTAATATATATTTTGAAACAATTCTGAAACTAAAATTCATGTGTTAATTTCACAAATAAATATAGATTTTTCTTTCATAGATATCTTTTGAAATAATTTTTCCAAGTTAAAAAAAAAATATAAAAATTCTTTGAAAATTTAAAAAAACAAACTTTGAAATTTGAGGCAAGATATTCAAAATTACTGAGTATGCAGTTTTGTAGCCTATTAAATTCTAGTCTCACAAAGTGCAAGTCTTAAAGCTCTTGAAAGCTCGGTAAATTTTTTGGGATATTTTTGTGTGACAAGTGTTTGGTATTGCAAATTGTATCACTATGAAAAGCTCTTATGGAAGAAAAACCATTGTTAAAAATCAAGCTAATTTTTAGAAACCTCAAGGCTTACACTTTATGAGACTAGAATGTAATGGGCTCCAAATTGTTTACTTGGAACTCATTTGGAATTTCTTTCCTCAAATTTTTAACTAATTTTTAAATTTTTTCAAAGAAAATATTTTTTTATATGAGTGCGTGACGAAGCCGCATCAACCCTGAGCACCTAGTATAATTACTATATATGTATGTATGTATATATGTATATATTTGCTGTGTTTGGAGCTATATTTTGCCTGTAGTTCGATTTCGTTTTTATGTGAGTGAGCTTTTATTCAATTTATGCTTATTTTATAATGTACGCTCAACTAGCAATCTATATGGCATTTGAAACTTTTATTTTTCTGTACCAAACTACATATGTATATGTAAACATTTAAACATCTGTTCGTTTGTGACATTTCAAACGATTCTCGCATGGCAAAAATACAAAAATAACTTTGAAAATGCAATTGTGATAAAATTATAAAACGCCGCAAGAAATAGGTGAACTTTCATAAAAATACCGAGTACAAACTTGAGATAAGCTTACAAATGCATATATAATGTATATTTGTATGTATGTATGTATATAGATACAAATTCGTATTTTGTTGTGTTATTTTAGAATGCATAGCATAGCACTCATGTTAGAGAAACATGGTCAAGTGTAGACGCTGTAGCTACATACAAACAAAGTCATGTTGTAAAGCTCTCTCGAGAGTGCTATTTGCATACAGCGAAGAACTAAGTCTGAGCACATATCTACTTATGTACATGTATATATATATATAAAATGCACAAAGATTCTTAAAGCTGCTTGGTTGACCTGATGCTGGCGTACTCCTTACTTACAAACGCTTATTGTTACTGGAGATTGCTGACATACAACTTTAAGAAACGTAAGGCGCATTAAAGCAGGCATTAGACCAGTGGTCGGCGTTTTATTTTATTTATTATTTATTATTTAGAATTGCTCTTTCATTCATTCTAAAACAATCAACAAAGCGACAGTACGTACCACTGTGCCGCAAGTGCTTTTTCGCTCTCATCAGAAGAGTGTAAAAATATATGTGAAGAGCGTAATACCTGCACGGGTTAGGTTTGCCCACCAATGCATTAGACTCAATAAATTTCCTGTGAAACTTGTAAAGCTTTATTAAATATTTTCATATTCAAGCAAATTTTTTTTCAAATCTACCAAAGCAAATTAACAGCGAATTGCTTTAAAATAAATTGCTTCAAATATTTGTGTTAAACTTTTTTTGGCCTCGAAAAAATACTTTTTCCCCCTAACCCCAAATAAACTTTAAAACTTAAATTGCTTGACCATTTTATATTGCATATGTAAAGGCGCGCTTAGGTCGTATGAAGTGTGATTTTTGGAAAACATGAAAAGTTTTCCATATGTGAAAATGATTTGTTTGAGAAGTGTTAAGACATATTAGGGTGTGCCTCGGTTTGCGAATTTTGGATTAGCAAGTAAAATCAACTTTGATAAAAAACAATAACTT